>JARGCV010000044.1:18670000-18975000 GCA_034064705.1 Bothrops alternatus
GACAATGCACACACTATTTTGTGAATGGGCCCATTCAGACTCAATATATCTTAGCTATTTACACAATCAAAAGAATTCATGAGGATTCATGATGAACTAGATGTCCCTGAAAGACTGAGGACAACACCGTAATGGAGATTGAGGGCCAGAAGGTTAATTCTGGCCAGAAAAATCTTTCCAGAAAAAGAGAGATCATAAGATTGCCTATTTGTACTCCAAACAGCTGTTTCTCATGAGTGTCTTTCAGAATTCTATTAATTTGGCATTACAAATAAAGTATAATAAGCTCATCTGGTTATGTTTCCTATCTGGTTATCTGGGGGAACTGCCATTAATCTTGCAAGTCTGAAAGTACAAATCACCTGCTATCTCTTTTTACAGTCTGATCAATTAAGGTGTGTCCTTCTTAAGTTTCTTTCTCTGACCATTCAGCAATTGTAGGCTCCTCTCCCTTTTGTCTGATTGTTCCCTTGGTAGCATTTCTTCCCCTCATTTCTCAAGATCATTCTGACACACCATTATAGTAGACTGCAGGAACTGAGGTTGTGAGTCGAACTGCTGAGAGTAAAGGAATTTCAACCAAGCTCGCAGTCCCAGTGTAGCCTATATGGACACTAGTCTTTCCAAGCCTCGTTTCTTATTCACTTTCAGAAATTGCTTAACTACTTTCTAGCTTTAGTTTTAGGAATCTTTGCAACAACAGTTTGCTAACAGGTGAGTCTCCTTCAATCTTTTAGATAAATTTTAAATACAAATTTAAAAACTTTTTAAAAAACCATGGGCACCAGTGTCAGCTACCATTAGGAACTTATTACCTTCTCTTAAATACAATGATGTTTTTCCTATGTCTCGTCTCTTATTTATAAACAAATCTTTAAAACCTCATCATTCAGTCCTCATCAACAAAAGTCCATTAATGGTTACTAGTGATAATATATCTATTTTAATCATGATCAAATGACCAAACTTTATATTCCTTGCTTTTGCTTCTAACAATCTTGATTTACCAATAGAAGAGAATATATGTAGCTCAGGGTTGAAATGTGGAGAATTTATATATTGTGATGAAGGAAGAAGTCAATTCTTTATATATTTTCTTTTTCCTCACTATATTCTTCTTTTTTCTTTTCTATTTCTCTTTATTTTTCCTTGTTTTCTGTATAGTTTTAAAATTTGTTTAGTTTGTTATTTCTTATCTTTTTAATTGCAATGTTCAATAAAATTACTATAAGAAGCATTTATTTCAGTATCTTTAGTAAGAATGCAGAATAAAATGGGAAACTCAGTAGGACTTGTAGTATGTGTTTGCTACTGCAGTTTTTTAAAGAAGATGGCAGGAGACTGACTGGCAATCCAAACAGCTTTCCCAAATACTTTCTCCAAGTAATCTTAAAATGACTGTTCTGAGCTTCAACATTTTTGCTTTATTTCATGGTCAGTGTTGAACTATTTGCTAAGCATTCCATTTATTCTCCCATGTTTTATAATTCCATCTGTAAACTGCTCAAAGTCATCATGTGAGTTGGGCAGCCATATATTTGTCTAATAAATAAATCATGTACTGTATTACTCTTGCTGCATTCTGCTAGCAACTTTCAACTCTCTACTTGAAGCATTCCATTTAAGGCTATCTGCTTTATCATAAATTTTCTCTGAATTGGGAAACATAAAATGTTTTTTCATATTTTTCATATATTTCTCAATGAACTGCTAAAAAGCAAAAATCTTATCTGCACACCTCCTGTTTAGTACAAAGCAACACAGTATACACTTTTTAAATAATATGTTTTGATTGTTTTTTACAGCTTTGTATTCATAAGGGTGAATTATCTGGCTACTTTCGACAGACTAACATCATCCCTAAACAAGATTCAGAGTATCCAAAGTGGCATATCAAGCAATCCAACAAATTCTTTTCGCTAAAACTGCATTCAAAACTAAATTAAGAACTATAGATGTGATGTTTTTTTCATGACAATGAAAAGCCGCTCCCTGTGTTGGTTACATTGCTTAATCTAAAAATTCAAAAGCAAGAGTTCTCTGTAAATACCCAATATGTCATTATGAGAAGGACATTTGTATGATCTTCTACTTTTCCCTTTAAAACACGGGTGTCAAATTCGCTGCATCACGTGACGTGTTGCAACGTATCATGACTTTTTTTGCATTGCCGGAGCTAGGGTGGGCGCGGCCTCCGTATGACACAACTGGCCAACAGGCCAGAAGTTTGACACCCCTGCTTTAAAATATATGGAAGTGACAACTAAGAAAAGGATTATGTCTGTGTTTCCATAAATTTTAATGACACATCACTTGGAGCTACTGATCTTTTGCAGCAGCATAGAGTTCTCTGTTTGTACCTTTGAAATGACAGGATAGCATTAAGTTGCCAAAGGGGGAAGGCATATCTGAGATCCTTCTGTTGTAAACCATGGTGTTCCATGAATCTATAAAGAGTGGACTCCAGCTTGTAGGAGGAAAGGGGTTACCTGATTAAGAGTATAACACTTTTAATTCTATAATTTTAATTCCCCATATGGCTCATAGATTAGTTTGGAAAATAAATGTGTAAATTTACTTAGCTGTATAAATCTCATATGGCAGCACTGGTTGATGAGCTGTGGTACAGTCTTTTGCTGCATACAGTATACTACAGTAAGTATTTGTTTTGCAAGGCTAGTAGCTCTAATGGGCCATATACAATAGTATTCAAAGGTACAGTCCACTATGAAAATCGTATTTCAAGTCCTGACTCCAAAATGGAGGTAAGCAAAGGAGGAGGGAATATTTATTTGTTTGTTTGTTTGGGATTCTCGGTGACATTAAACAAATCATTCTGCAGGGTGGTGCAGTCAAGTCGAGTAAGCTCATTCTCACAATGGCTACTTTTAGCTACTTGGGTTACCTGATGATATAATCTTATCATGCCTTTAGGTGACGTTGGATTTAGCACCATTCTGAAACAGCATTAAACCTGATAAATCCAGATAACTGGATCTTTTTAAACACAATTTAGCATTCTTACTGGTAAACCTGTGTTTATTGTCTTTTAAATATTGGTTTAGTGATCTTCTGCACACCAAATCAAACCAAGCTGGTCTAGCTATTCTGTCAAAATCTGCCTTCTCTTGATCGCCATCTCAAACCTATATTCAGAATGTTTAGTTGCTGTTTTTACCAGTTTTTTCCTTCCACTATAAACATTTGCTGGCATTTTACATATAGAAAGATAAAAATAACCAACGGGGTAGCAAAGTTTCTGCCAACTCAGGCATTGGCATCCAAAACAAAGAAGTTGCAAATACATGAAACCTACTAGTCATTATTCCTATATGACAGTGAAATAGTTTGCCAAAAGTAGTTTGCATCTTATTGTAGATGTGATAAGATCATGGCTATGTGATCCATGAAAGCAATGTTCTGTAAATCTGAAGGCTGTTTTGCTCTTTAATCCAAACAAATAGCTTTTGGCAAAACCAGTATTACCATCTTAACTTCCAAAGAAATCCTTTGATTGCATTATAACTTTAAGCAAGCATTCTGAAATTGACATTCACATTCTGTAACTGCAGTAAGAGATGCATGCTATACCATTTGATTGACTAGTTTCTTTCCACACTAGTCTTCCCAAAGTGACTTTTTTTAACAAAAAAAAATCATTTGTTTCTCAAATGAAATCGCTTGGGCAGCGATTAAGACATTGGGCTGGTCAGCTAGAGAGCTGGCAGCCCAGGTTCAAGACCCAAAAGCCATGCTGCAGGGTGAGTGCCTGTCCTTGCTCTAGCTCCTGACAACCTAGCATGCAAATGTGAGTAGATAAATAGGTAACACTTTGGTGGGAAGTGCAGTATCAGTTCTGCATAAGAAATACAAATCAATGCTGCCTGATTCTCAAAATATTCCAGGAAGCAAAGCGGCAGAGAGATAAGTAAGGAGAGCATTTGGAGAGACTGTGGATGGTTTTAAAAGCATTTATCCAGAGTCACATTGTATAGACTGGGTAACCATATGTATATACGTTGGATAAATAGCTAAGAAAATAAGCAAATATCTGCACATCTAATATCCAGAGGAACAACTTTAAACAGTTTCATTGATGCACAAATACTATGAGTTGCTCTAGCACCACATAACTAAGGAGTATAGACATTTTCTGAATACATTTGCAAGGACTTTAAAGAAAATAGAAAGTATTTTTTTAATGCAAACAGTAGGATAATCTCCCCTCACCCTATGAACTCCCTATAGAAATCTGTCCCTTCCTTCTACTGATTCCTTTAATTTATACCTGAGGTTGAAACATATGAATGCAAATGAACATAAAAACACTAAGTAGCAACCTTACAATTCAGTATTGTTATCCAAGTCTCATAATTGCCAGACAGTCCTAGAAATAAGAAAGTCAATATTTATAGAGATAGTAGGTTACAGATGGTTGCTATTTTAAGATAGACATTATGCACTTACTTTGGTAGATGGTAGTTCAGATATTTCTAAGGCAGAGATATTCAAATATTTCTAAGGCAGAGATTCCAGTTGGTCTTCATAAGATATACACAAGCTTCTAAATTACAGCTTCCAGTCAAGAAGGCCAGCTGTGTTGCATATGCTAATAGCAGCTGGAAATTCACAAATGCCAATTTCACATCTGTATCAGGAGTTTCATACAATAAGATTCTTGACCAGACTTGGCAAAATAGGAATCTGGACATTCTTAGTGTACATTTGGTCACAAGCAATTATGGAATAAGTGTATTTCACATCTGTAACTCAAAGGTATTAATAAAACATTTTTGTTACATCTCTCACAGGTTTTCTAGAATTATTGCAATTTTTTCCTGGCTTCCTCATTAGAAATTCTCCACTCATCTTCAGCTAGCTAAAATGCAGCAATCTGTCAAGTAAGGTGAATTTCTCTAATCCTTCCTTGCCCATAAAAATATGAACCCATGGCCTTCAAGGAGATGAAGCCCAATCACTAACCTGAGACCAGGAAGTAAATATCCAAAAAAACCCACATTTTAAGCAGTTTCATTATGGCATTGATACTCTAAGTTGCTCTAGGGTAATGTTTTGTCATTTCCTTTTTACACTTGACAAAGTTTAATGATTACATTTCTGGGATACCTATCTATGCAATGTTACACTCCCACAATTACAGCTCTCCCCTTTTAAGGCTGCCTTGCTGGATTTCTTTAATTTACAGTATGTTGAACTAAGATATGACCTTCTTCACAGAAATAACAAAGGTGGTATTGAGGAAGAAAATGGGAAGTAGGAAAAAAAAACATACAGAAACACAAATAGTTAGTTAGTTTAGTTTATTGTTTAGCCCACAGGCCATACCAAAATACAGAGTTGCAAACAGATTATTAATAAAATCTTATAAAAACAATTTAAAATGAAATTGGAGTAAAATACAATAATTTAATATATAGACAAGTAAAATCAGGTAAAATTATATTTCAGTATCACCCCTACAATCTACTCCAATCAGTCTCATGTATGTGAATCTTAGCCAAACCATTTTACTCAAGTACTGTGCCATGTTAAATGTAGTTTTCAGATTCTGGCTGTATATAAAGTATGACACAAACACAAATAGTGATACAGCTGAATTGCTAGAATGCTAAATTGACTCTTCAATTTAATTTATGAACAAGGACTATGAAGAAAGCATTCTATGGCCTTATATCCTCCTATATTGTATGTCAGTTCCCATAATTCCCTGTCAGCAGTGTTGGGATTCAGCTGGTTCGCACCAGTTCGGGAGAACCAGTAACTAAATTTACCTGAATTCAGAGAACTGGCTGGCTTCTAGAAGTCCAGTCTAGTCCTCGGAGGCCTCCCAGGCCTAGAACAGCCCACTAGAAGTGCATGAATACCACTCTGAAAGTCTGTTCTAGGCATCAGAGGCCTGGAGAGGCCTCCCAGGGCTAGAACGGCCCACTGGAAGTGCATGATGCCATTTCCAGAAGTCTATTCTAGGCATCGGAGGCCCAGGCCTGCATCACATAATAGAACCGGTTGTTCAGGTATTTGAATCCCACCACTGCCTGTCAGCATAGTTGGAAAAGATGGTTTTCTCAATAGCATATCTCCCCTCTTCCCACCATAGTGTTGCTATGAATAGGAAATCCAAGTTTCATAGACTTGTTTTTCCTTGCAACAGATAAAAACATAAAAATCTCAGAAGGGATGGATTTGACAAGCTCTTTCGCTTTTCTTCACCTTCAATATTGCCTTTCTCCAACTGAGAAATGTCAGATAAAATGCCTCAAGGATAGCTCAGGAGGATATTTTGCTGCTAGAGAGAATATAGGAGAGTGTATGAAAAGCTGCCTTCTACTCTCTACCAAATCAAGGCCAACTAGGATATATTGTCACATCATGCAGAAAACCACAGTCATCTTACTTCTTTTGAGGCAGTTGAAAACACAATAATGGTATGCTAAAAAAATTTAGGAACTGAAAATTATGTGATGGCATATAACCAATCAATCAGTGCTAAATAATTAACACTGTGTTTCCCCCAAATCATCTCATGCTGGTTGTTATCCCTGTCCTGTCTCAGGTTAGCAATCTGGGGAAACAATATTCCCTAATACCCAAAATAAGAGAGGGCAGAGAGAGAAAAACAGAAGAAATGGAAAAGAAAAAGCACCATCTTCTCCCCCCCCCAACTATAGTAGATCCTAAATTGGAAAGGCACAGTCGGGAATAGCAGCTGATGGAACCTGAGAGAATCTCCTCATCACTGTGAGGTCTTTTGTGAGGTCTGAAATTTGTTGTTTTCTTGCAGGTATTTCATTATCTAGCTAGATAACATCATCAATGCTAGAAAAAAGTGGGGTTTGTCTTCTTTTTTATATACTAATGGTCATCCCCATCAACACTGACAGGATAAGCCATTAATTTCTAAAAAGAAAGCAAAACCCCACTCCCTTCTAGCACTGATAGTATTACCTAGTTGGATAATGAAATGTCTGCAAGAAAACCAACAAGCTCAGAGAACATCAAGGACCCCCCAGTTCAACTCTGAACCACAAATATTTTTTTCTATCAGTTACCCATCACTGTTTGCCTCCTATTACCATAGTTTCCTCTTGTTTCAATATGTATTTTTTGCCTGCTTACCTTCTCTCAGTTTTAATATCTGACAGCCTCCCTCACTTATCTACAACAGCACACAGTTGCTTGAGAGGAATAGGTTCAATCATGTGAATTGTAATTCAACAAGTCTCCAGGATTCCATATTCCTATAGACTGTTTTATATTTACATTGAAATGGGAAAATCATGAGTTACACAGCCAGTCCTCTCAGCATTTAAGTGTTCATTTTCCCCCACCAAATCTATTAAAGATGGTTGTAATTGAACTTTAAAAACAACTGTAGACAATTAGAAGGCAAAATAATACTTTGTATTTAATCTTTGATCTTTCTGCTGTCATATTAAGAATCTTGTTATAGCCTACTCCAAAGAACATCATTAATATTAATTCAGATTTTATGTATTTTAAAATACAACTTATATCTAACCATGCCCACTCACTTCCAGTCTTTCAAATCATGTTCAGTTATCCTACTCAAAATCGAATCCACCAGCCTCCTCCAGCACTGTTCGCTGTTATGAAGTATTTCAATCTTTGGAGATCAACTCAATTATTCCAATCTTCTTTAAGGCCTGTATAATGAGTTCCCAAAGGCTGAACATAGGATCTTCTGAATACAAATAATTTTCTATGTCAGTGAGCTATGGGCTCCTCCCTGGTCTGTAACTGCAAAAAGGAGCATAGTCAAAAAGTGTAAGGTATTTCAGTTTATAACATTTATAACAAAATCTGGACAGTGCACAATAATGATTCTCTGATCTGTTTATCTTTTTATGTTTATCAAATATATATCTGTGAACAATGAAATATTGCTTCATGCTTTATTTTGACATTTATTAAAGGATTTGAATGTGGACACTAAAAAAGGACAGTTTAGTCTAACATGAAAATTCTTATGTTGCTAGTAGTGAAGTTTGCATTAGGTTTGCAAAAGACAAATGAAACTATAATCTCATAACCAGGAACATGTGACTTATATCAGCTTGAAGAGCATGCCAAGCTTTTCACAGCATGCATGCTGTCTCTCTGTGTGTACACACACAACACACACACACACACACACACACAATTTTTTCATTGGGGGGCTACAAAAGGGGTGTTGGGATGTTCATGGACCTAACGTATCCTGTGTCCTGTGCTTTCCATTGCTGTGAATTGCATTCCCAATAATAAACTTGGTTATGTGGCTCATAAGAAGATTACCATCTTAATAATAACTACATTTTAATTTGAACATAGACCTTATGTATGAATATCACTTGCAGTATAAGAGAAGTCTTGGACTTCAGATTAAGAGAGGTCATGAAGGATGCTTTCTCCCATCCTCTCTCAAAATACTAGAGTTGACAATAACTACAAAACAAAACCTTTTTTTTTAAAAAAAAAGCATTATCGACATCACTCAAGCATCATTAAGATGCAGCACATATTAAATGCATCCTGCATGAACACTTTAATTCAAATTGTTCTGAGCAGCATAGAATATAAACAGCCTGTCCTGATTTCTAGTGATGCATCTCTCTTTTTCTCTTGTAAAAAAGGGGGGGAAAAGCAGAAAATGGATTGAAGGATCTGATATCTCTGCACCATCCTTTTTGTTTGATCTCTTCTCCTGTTGGACCATTTTGTCCTGTGGTAAATGGTTCTCAGAGTGCGGTTTGTTTAAGTAACAATGAAAGATGAAGAAAAGATTATCTTTGCATTTTTGTTACCAAACTGATAATCCACAAAGACCTTTCAGCCAGCTTTGTTAGACTGCTCTATTTCTCAGTGAATCTGACATGGGGAATAGCAGCCAGTTCATACACATTTTGAGCATTACTGAGTATATTTGAAATACCCATCAATTTCCTATCTTAATAGCTATCTACTAAGAACATTAATGTAGAGTTGCTATCATTGTCAGGGCTTCTTCTGAGAATCCAGCAAATCCAATAGGGAACAATGTTATTCTGATCCCTGGCTTGATCCAGAAAGGCAATTCTAAAGTGCATCCCATGAACATTTCATTAATCCACAGCATCAGCACTGTTGCTATATGTCTCCCTCCTGTGTAGACTAAACACAATTGTTTTAGAAAAGATTACTCTTCTCTCCAGAGGCTGCGACACATCCTCATTCATCACCCTCAAGTGATGGCGACCAAATTACTCTTTGCCACTGCCATTCATTTTTCAGGCCTCCTGCTAATTCTCCAAGGCTCGTTAAAATGCTACAAGCAAAGGTGCCCTTCTGATCTTTCCAAACATTTTCTAAATGGTTTGAATTTATTCATTGGACTATTCTCATCCTGGGTCATCTCTCTCTCTTCCCCTCTCTTTTTCAGTTTGTGTCTCATTGACTTTTAAATTTTCATTAAAGCTGTAACGTTGTCTTTTGTCTGAAGCCAGTTCCATCAAGAGAAATGTTGTTCAGAGCAAAGGAAGAGCAAAACAGAGTTGGCTGAGAAATACTCCCTTTACAAAGCAATCAAAGTGAAAACAAAAGCCTTCCATTTGTGTGTAATTAGCATTGTGCAGGGATTCAGCACTAATATTCAGCAGAAATCTGAATACAGACTTTGAATTATTTCAAGCAGCATCCCTGACAGGTTAACATTTCCTACCAAAACTTGATCAGAAAGGTAATGTGAACAGAAACATAGCGCTATAAATCAAGTGTCATCATCATCAAATAGAGGTTCATTACTAAAGCCATTCAATGGGCTAGAATAGTAGTTAGACAAGCAAAAATATAGCAATATATTTAACTCAGTATTTACAGATTCTTAAGGTTTAAGCAATGCTGCCACCATACAGTATATATTATAAAACAACTCTTGTATTTTATAATAACAGTAAATGCTTTGTCAGCAGTGGTTAAAAAACCCAACCCTTGTATCTTTTGAGCCTTAGTAAGTGATTTCAGCTGTGAATCCATCTTTGCTCTCTTGTATTATTAAATCAGCTCAAAGTAAAGCAGATAACAGTCTTATTTTGATCATGTGACAAATTAGGTTTATTTATTCAATTTCGATAGCTGCCCATCTGAGCCAAATGACTCTGGATGGCTTACAATTCTAAAACTTTAAAACTGTTTAAACAATAAAAACGTCCAAAAAATAAATACACATGGCAGCCAAGACACATAATCAGCTAACAATAAAGCCAAGAAATGGATCCCTTAACACATTCTAAGCCACAGGTCCAGGTACACAGTTTTTAAAACTTTATAAGAGGCCAACAGTGTTAGGCCCATTCTAATCTCCAAGGAGGGAATATTCCACAAAGCAGAGACTATAGCAGAGTCCTGTCTTCTAGTTTCTGCCAGTTGACATTCTTCGGCTGCTGGAATCTGCAACATGTCCAGTCTTGCTGGATTGAATTGTATGGGTAGGGACTCTTGGAAAAAGATGGTTCCTCAAGTAATGTAATGGAGACTTGGCTGGGAGAAATAAGTAGGTTGGTACTCCTAGCCAGTTATATGTAGTTTAGAACTAGGTGGCTGTGGTCCATAAAAAAATCTGTACAAGCTGGTTATAGTAACTGTTGTTGTCTGATTGCCCTTGCCTAGAGTCAGAGGCAAGCAGAATCAGGCTGATATAATTTGGATAGGAGACCATCAGATAATCCTGGTTGTGCCATAAGGGAGAATATGGGTTGAATTTTTTGATGCTTGATGTTCTCTGAACTCGTTTCCCTTCCTACAGACATTTTACCAGCTAGATAACATCCTTAGGGCATGGGTGATGTGGAGTTTGCTGCCTGCTGATATATGCTATCTTATCAGATTAACCTTAATTGGGTATTATTACTTACTTGATTCCTTTTTGGGTAGTACTTCATTTTTTCTTTAATTGTTCTTTAGTTGATGCTGGTTTCTGCTTATCTGGGTGCTGGTGAAGATTTGTGAAAAAAATATGTTTGGGTCCTGTCTCTTTGCTTTGCCTTTGGTTTCCTCTTGAATAATTTGTAGATCAGTTAATCTCAATGTTTGCTTATGACTGATTTATCAAAATTCCATGCTTCTAGACATTCTCTTGCCTTTTTGGAGCTGGTTTGGTCTAAGAGGCCTACAATTTTCCAATTGAAATTGTGGTTGAACTTATCATAGTAAGAGGAGGAAAAGCAAGCACAGAGAACAAAAATGAAGGCAATTACAAATCACTTCCATATTACTGTCAACAAAATTTGTTTCCTGAGGTGAGAAATATATTGAAATGCTAATAGGCCTTAGCATTTCTTAGGAGAAATATGAAAGAAATTTGAAAGAAAAATAGAAGGAATGGAAGTGTTTAGGAGCTGAGCTGAATTTGACTTGGAGGCTTGAATATATTTGCCTCAGTATGAATACTTGAATATGTTTACTAAAGCCTTGAAATCAGGGGTAAAATAAGGATTTTTGTCATGGAAGAGGAAAGAAAGACATTATCTCCATGAACATAATGAGATGCTCTGTATTTCTTCAACTTTTTGTCCATATGGTTGATGTTGTTTTAGTTATTAGAAACCATAAACTCTTTGTCAAGACTGTGAGTCTCCAGTAATATAGGTTTTCTTGGATCAGTTGCAGTTTTTATTTTACTTTATGATTAACTGGAATCTTTAGGAAACCACATGGATTGATTTAGATATCCAGAAGAGGAATTCTAAAACTATTAGAAACTGATAAAAACAGATTCTCTTTTCAAATGCATAACACTTCTGGGTAGACTTGATGCCACCACAGCATCACACATTTCAAGGAATGCAGGGTGAAAGAAGTTATAGATGCTGGAGTTACAGGTTAAAATGCCGATGCTTGTGTGGTGGAGAAAGTTTAATAAACAACAGAAGAAAGATATGAAACTGCTCTGAGCTTTCACTGATCATGCTGTATTTTCCACATTAAAAATAGAAGGTTCTTTTTTCCACACACTGCTGCGATAATCAATGAAAATGTACACCATATTTGTGGTCTATAAATGGTATTCCAAAGGGGGGGCATTATAAGTTTTAGTATTATGGTCTCTGCCTTCCTTAACATGTTTGGGCAGATCATTTGAGAAGCAATTTACACGTTCATCTCAATTTTAGTGAAATTTGCTTGTAGGATGCAGTTTTAATTAAAACAGGAAATTATTTTGGGTTAATACAGTATTATATATACTACAGTACATCTCTCCCTCTCTCTCTCTCTCTCTCTCTCTCTCTCTCTCTCACACACACACACACACACACACACACACACACACACACACATACAAATGGGAGGGGGAGGATAAATAAAATTGGCTGATACAGTCTACTTCTTTTGTGAGAAGCTGTTTCATTTAAGATTCAGTCTTTTGTATATTGGATTTCAGAACTGAAGAGAACTAAAGGAGGAAATGGATAGCTGTTCTATGTCAATAAATGTTAGAGAAAATGCCAGATTGGCTGAAAGGCCAGCATGGTGTCAACCAAACACTGAAAACAACAGATGTTGGACAAATTCTAACTGAACATTTCTGAAAGATAAAAGATATTCCTATTACCTTATCTACTTATTAAGGTTATTATTGGACATATTTATATTTTACACATACCTTTTTAGCACATACGTTCCATAACTATGAGTCTCTTATATGGATGACTGTGGGAACTAATAATTAACATGGGACAGGACACAACTTGACCTTGTATCCAGTGACTTTATACACAGGGTGAATTTGTATGCAGGGTGACTTTGGTCTAGTCACTATCCATCATCTCAGAAAAATTCGCTTTTTATGACCTTGTAATCCCATAATTTGGGGTAGAGTCAGGGCAACTGGACAGAGCTGAACATTTACTGGCCAGATCTTTTTTCTGATGCTTATGTGGAGTTCACAGAGAGATTTTTTCTTTGCGCCTTAGGAGAGAAACATTTGCCGTTACCTAGGATTGAATCTCAACCTTCTGAGTGGGAGGCAAGCATTTTTACCACCAGGCCAATACGTCACTCTGATCCATCATACCGGGCATATTCTGATGTGAAGAAAAGCTATGAAAAAGACCTTGTCATATGCCATCTTGAGCTCCCAGAAGAAGATATTCCAATTAATAAAAGACACAGAAAAAACAACAACAGACTGTTTGTATTGACAGGAAGCTGCAAAATATATGTAGTATCAGCCCAAAATCACGCTTGAGGAAGAGGGGTGAACTCTATATTTGATAAACAAATAAATAAATAAATAAATTTCTGATCCTTTCTCCATTAGCATTGCTGTGATCACCCCTGAGTTAACAGCTGGCATTTCCTATTTCCTAACAAACCAATGTATGGAGATGTATCATACTTCACAAGAGAAAATTTCTATGCATTTGAATTCATTATGATTCTATGTAATAATGTAACCTTCTCAACTATCAGTCTGAACTTCTATTCAAAGAAGCTAAAGAATTTCAACTAAAGCAAAGAAAGAGATTTAGCTGGCATTACAAAATGATCCAACTGCCATCTTTCTGCAGATGACTGGCTATGGCTGGATACATTTTGACAATGAATCATGAGGTCTTGAGAACATCCATTAAAAAACAACAACCCAGCAGCATTGAATGTTCTTTATACCAGAACCAAGGAAGTCTAGCCCTCCATACTATTTCTGGGAGATTCTGGGTGCTCAGATGTACCCAGATGTGCTTCATTATTATTTAGAATATACTTTTTTGCAAACACCATTTTGGGCTTCTGTTAGAATTATATCACTTTGTCTCTTATTGGCTCCAATCTAAGAAACAATCTTCAAGACCACTTTTAAAAAGGTCAAAAAACATTTTTAAAAGCCCAAGTTCTTTAAAACACACACAGAGAAGATGAGAATAAAAGGGAGGGGGATTCTTTTAGTCCAAAGTAAAACTGTCCTATAAAAACCTTCACTGTAATAATGGATGAGGAATTTTACACAGATCCAATTATAGTAAAACTCTTGCTAAGTAGCTGCATCCCTGAATAAACGGTACTCAGTTGGAAACAATGCAATAATTAAACCATTGACATTTTGAAGGCACTAAAGTCAGAAGGATCTTAAAAATTCTAATTCTGAGTTTGCTCATCTCTAATCGGATACTTAATTGAGGTGTACTCATTCAACCAGAAAAGTTCAGGTGAAGGATAGGGAGAGAGATGTTCTTTTATATCTTTTCTGGTACAAGCAGTGAAGATCTCTAGCAGAAAGTATTTACAATATGGAAATGCATTTTTATTCCATTAGTCTCTGCTAACAGTGTTTCCACAGCTCATTATTTCCAACAGAAAATAGCACTTAATGAATGCAGAGTGATGGTGGAATTGCTGCGGAAGAGTGTATGACATAGCCTACAAATTCCCTAATGAATTCTTCTTGATTGCTTGCCATTGCTTTGAAATCCAAATGAATTCTTATCGATTGCTAGGTGACAGGCACTTTTTTTTCTAAACATAGAAATGGAGCCAATTTACTCATCACCCTGGTTGAAAAAAAAAACCACAGTTGCATCTAGAAATCCCTACCATATTTATAGGTAACAACATAGGCGATGGAGCTGCTAAGTATTCGGGGAGGCAGGTATATTTGGTGGGAGGAACTCAATAGAAGAAACTTTCTTTAGGTCTAGAGAACTAAAATTAAAATTTTAGTAAAATGGTGAAAAAAATGATATGTTAGAATAAGCTATAAAGGACAAAGACGCAGACAATATGCTAACAAGCAACTACATTAAACATCAATGTTATGTTATATTCCTGGTGTAAATGTTGTATTGAGCAAAAAAATGCAGTTTTTCAGTTTTATTCAGTATGTTGGGCAAATATATGATTTAAGGCTTTGTGGTTGAATGAACAAATGCACATCGGGGCAAAGAACCCCAATTATACTTATTATTATTATTATTTATTTAATTTCTATGCCGCCCTATTCCAAAGAACTCAGGGCGGCTCACAGCATGATAGAAATTACAATAAACACATATCTATAAAAAACCCTTGAGCTAAAAGAAACCAATCACTCCACAAACATACACAGAAACATACACTGGCTAGGGGCAAGGTGTTAGCTGCCCCAGGCCTGCCGGCAAAAGTATGTTTTAAGCAATCTACGAAAGGCGAAGAGGGTGGGGGCGACACGGATCTCCGGGGGAAGTTGGTTCCAGAGGGCCGGGGCCGCAACAGAGAAGGCCCTTCCCCTAGGCCCCGCCAGGCGACACTGTCTGGCTGACGGGACCTGGAGAAGGCCCACTCTGTGGGCCCTAACCGGCCGCTGGGATTCATGGGGCAGCAGACGGTCCCGTAAATAACCTGGTCCAATGCCATGTAGGGCTTTATAGGTCATAACCAACACTTTGAATTGGGTTCGGAGACCAATTGGCAGCCAATGCAGCTCGCGGAGTGATGCTGAAATGTGGGCATTTCTAGGCAAGCCCAACACTGCTCGCGCGGCTGCATTCTGCATTACCTGAAGTCTCCAAACATTTTTCAAAGGTAGCCCCATGTAGAGAGCATTGCAGTAGTCGAAACTCGAGGTGATAAGGGCATGAGTGACTGTGAGAAGAGACTCCCGGTCCAAATAGGGCCGCAACTGGTGCACCAGGCGAACCTGGGCAAATGTCCTCCTCGCCACAGCCGAAAGATGATGTTCCAAATTTAGCTGTGGATCGAGGAGGACGCCCAAGTTGCGGACCTTCTCCGAGGGGGTCAAAAGCTCCCCCCCAGGCTAATGGACGGATAGATTGAAATATCCTTGGGAGGCAGAACCCATAGCCACTCCGTCTTGTCGGGGTTGAGTTTGAGCCTGTTGGCACCCATCCAAACCCTAACAGCCTCCAGACATCGGCACATCACTTCCGCTGCTTCACTGAAATGACACGGGGTGGAGATGTAAAGCTGGGTATCATCAGCATACTGATGATATCTCACCCCGTGTTGTCGGATGATCTCGCCCAGTGGTTTCATGTAGATATTAAACAGCAGAGGGGAGAGGACCGATCCCTGAGGGACCCCACAAGGGAGGAACCTAGGGGTTGACCTCTGACCCCCTGCCAACACTGACTGCGACCGACCAGTGAGGTAGAAGGTGAACCACCGCAAAACAGTGCCTCCAACCCCCAACCCCTCCAGTCGGTGCAGAAGGATACCATGGTCAATGGTATCGAAAGCCGCTGAGAGGTCAAGTAGCACCAGGATAGTGGATAATCCCCTATCCCGGGCCCGCCAGAGATCATCCGTCAGCGCGACCAAAGCAGTTTCCGTGGAGTAGCCGAGCCTGAATCCTGACTGTTGAGGGCCCAGATAATCGGCCTCATCCAAGGACCGTTGGAGCTGGAGTGACACCACCTTCTCAACAACCTTCCCTATAAAGGGAAGATTGGAGACAGGACGGTAGTTGTTTAAAACAGCTGGGTCCAGGGAAGGCTTCTTGAGGAGGGGGCGCCTCCTTGCCTCCTTGCAGGGAGCCGGAAAGGACCCCTCCCTCAAAGAAGCGTTGACAATCTCCTGAACCCAGCCCCGCGTCACCTCCCTGCTGGCCGAAACCAGCCAGGAGGGACACGGGTCCAATAAACAGGTGGCGGAGCTCACAGCTCCAATGGCCTTGTCGACTTCATCAGGTGCCACCGGGTCAAACTCCTCCCACACAACAGGATCAAGACGAGTCCCTGTCATCTCGACTGAATCATTATCAGCCGATACTGCATTCCAATTGGAGTCAAGGTCCATCCGAATCTGGGCGATTTTACCAACTGATGGGGACCAAACTTTCTGAGACAACCCAAGAAAGGGATCTTGGGGTTTTGGTGGACAGCTCGATGAAGAAGTCAACCCAATGCGCAGCAGCAGTAAAAAAAGCAAATTCCATGCTTGGCAAGATTAGGAAGGGAATCGAAAATAAGTCAGCAAGTGTTGTATTGCCTCTGTACAAATCAATGGTGAGACCACACTTGGAGTACTGTGTACAGTTCTGGTCACCGCACCTCAAGAAGGATATAATGGAACTGGAAAAGGTGCAAAAAAGGGCAACAAGAATGATCAAGGAAATGGAGCGCCTCCCTTATGAAACCAGATTGCAACGCCTTGGTCTCTTCAGCCTTGAAAGACGGCGTTTAAGGGGTGACTTGATCGAAGTGTATAAAATCATGCATGGGATAGAAAATGTGGATAGAGAAAAATTATTTTCTCTGTCACACAATACCAGGACACGGGGGCACTCCCTAAAGCTTATAGCTAAGAAAGTGAGGACAAATAAAGGGAAATATTTCTTCACCCAGAGGGTCGTTGATTTATGGAATTCACTTCCTGAAGGGGTCGTGACAGCTGTCAGCCTTGACAGCTTCAAGGCAGGGCTAGATAGATTCATGGATGCAAAGTGTATTGGTGGTTATTAAAACAGATGTCCATGTGCCGCCTCTATGTTGGTTGAGGCAGGCAGGATTCCCTTGAGTACCATTTGTTTGGGGGTCAAGGGAAAGGGAGGGTTTTGCCTTCTCTTTCTGCTCAAGATCCCCATGTACATTTGGTGGGCCACTGTGTGACACAGAATGCTGGACTCGATGGGCTTTGGCCTGATTCAGCATGGCTCTTCTTATGTTCTTATGTTCTTAATAACAAAAAAGGGAAATATGTTTATTATAAATCCTCTTGAGGCTTTCCTAATTCTATAAATGATGCTATCATTTGCATTGGTTTCTTAGTTAGGCTGCCTTGACATAGGACAGACTGACTTGATCATTGGGCAAATTTTAAAGGAACAAACTAGGCAAGAAATATGTGCTGTAGTGCAGTTGAGGACTACATGTTGAGTTACAAATCCATCTGATAGGGATGCTGCCTAACACACATTTTTATATCTTATCAAGTAGTAGGTTGTGGTCTAATTTATCAAATGGCTTGCTGAATCCAAGTAAATTATATCCACAGCATTTCTCTGGTCCAATCATTTTGTCACATTGTCAAAGAATGCAATAAGATTTGTCTGGCATGACCTGTTTTTGAGAAGCCCAGGTCGGCTTCTGGTTATGACTTTATTTGCCTCTAAGTGTTCACAGATTTATTGTGTTATCTTTTCCTGAATCTTCCCAGGTATTGATGTCAAGCTGAGAGGTCTGTAGTTTCCTGGATCCATTTCTTTTTTCCCCTTTTTTTGAAGATAAGAACTATATCAGCTCTTTTTCAGGCATCTGGTAGTTCCCTGGTGCTCCAGAATCTTTGAAAAATATAATTCAGTGTTCCTGAGATTATGTCTGCCAGTTTCTTCAGAACATTGGAGTGTAATCCATTTGGTCCTGGTGATCTGAACTCATCTAAAGTGGATAGGCATTCTCTTACAATTTTCTTACTTATTTTGACTTGCATTCCTATTCTGCATTTTACAGGGATTTTTTTTGATAGGTTAGACTGTTTTTTTCCTTTTGTGTAAAGACAGATGGGCAATAGAAGAAGGGGATGACAGAGAATGACTGGCTGGATGAAGTCACTGAAGCAGTAGGTGTGAGCTTAAATGGACTCCAGAAGAGGACAGGAAGGACTGGAGGAACATTGTAATAATAATAATAATAATAATAATAATAATAATAATAATAATAATAATAATAATAATAAAGTTGGAAGGGACCTTGGAGGTCATCTAGTCCAACCCCCTGCTCAGGCAGGAAACCCTATACCATTTCAGACAAATGGCTGTCCAGTCTCTTCTTAAAAACTTCCAGTGTTGGAGCATTCACCACTTCTGGAGGCAGGTGGTTCCACTGGTTAATTGTTCTGACTGTCAGGAAGTTTCTCCTTAGTTCTAGGTTGCTTCTCTCCTTGATTAGTTTCCATCCGTTGCTTCTTGTCCTGCCTTCAGGCACATTGGAAAATAGCTTGACTCCCTCTTCTTTGTGGCAGCCCCTGAGATATTGGAACACTGCTATCATGTCCCCCCTTGTCCTTCTCTTCATTAAACTGGACATACCCAATTCCAGCAGTCTTTCCTTATGTGCTTTAGCCTCCAGTCCCGTAACTATCTTTGTTGCTTTTCTCTGTACTCTTTCTAAAGTCTCAACATCTGTTTTACATCGTGGTGACCAAAACTGGATGCAGTATTCCAAGTGTGATCTTACCAAGGCAATGTAAAGTGGTATTAATACTTGTCTATGGGTTCGCGATGGGTTGGACACGACTTCACAACTAACAACAACAAAGACAGATGAAAGAGGAGAAATGGGTATTAGGTATGTTAGCCCTTGAGTTACTTATAAAGAAATAAAGATGGGATAAAAAAATAATAAATTATATCAGACTACAGTCCTTTATTTGAAAGTACTTCTGTCGAATGGGTTGTCGGGCCTCTTAAAATTCCTGAATTCTTTTCCCCAGCTTGGACCTGGCCTCACTCATGTCTGCAATGCAGCTCTCAACATGTCAGATGAACCCTAATGTGGCCTCATATTGACAATAACACACCTCTATTTAGAGTGATGCAGGATTTCAGATTGCTGAATACCCCATCTCGGAAAAGCTAAAAAGCAATGTGGACCATGAATTTCAGTGTACAAAAAACTTATAACATATGCTAAAATAGTTATATATTTGACCTTTATAATGCAGTACTGTGATTATTCAATCCTCAGCAGATTAAATCAAATGCACAGCCACCCTGTGATATTGTGGGCTGTGACACATGATGTGGATATTCATGTGCATGAAATATTTTTCTAAATTAGCCTGGGAAGCCAATTTGTTTCCTGAGGTGAAAAATATATTGAAATGCTAATAGGCCTTAGCAGGTTGCTTTTTTTTTCTTTTTGTCCTTTGGGAAAAGATGTATACAAGGAATTTCTTAATTGTGCATTCACCAATCTCTTTCAGGAGATCAAATAAGAGCTTTGATATGAACAAATAAACTTTGATAAGACCCGTTCACCCTTGTTGCTAATTGAGAAGAAATAGCTTTGGTCTGTGGGCTAAAACCTTTGATTAAAAACATAATATTAATTTTAAATAGTTTTAATATTAATTTGAAGATATAGAAAGTTGTAATTGAAAAGAGAGATTTACAGAATGAATGGAGTTGCTTTTGACAGCTGACTAAAGAAAGAAAAATCTTCAGGTATATATGCCTGGAATTATCAAGTAGAACTGAAATATTAGAGAGAGTAAAGCAGCATGGTTACTGTCACAACAATTTATGTTTGCTTAAGTCTTACAGTATTTCTCAACTTTGACAATTTTAAGGCATGTGGACTTCAACTCCCAGAATTCCACAGCCAGCATTGCTGGCTGTGGAATTCTGGGAGTTGAAGTCCACATGTCTTAAAATTGTCAAGGTTGAGAAACACTGAGATAAAGATAGTTCACACAAAGCATTATTTCATCTGTGTTTAAATGGTCATGTTCAATGGTTGTCATCCACTGCAATGAAGTATCTGGTGATAGGATCACCAGATGTCCAGCAAAAGGAGGACACATGTTCCCTTTTGTTCTCATGGCTTCTGTTTGACAGCCTTAGCCTTAAAATCAAATATTATCTAGCTTTTTTATTGTTTTGTTTATTGTTGTTGTTGTTTGCTTGCTGTTTGAACTTCTTTCACAATACTAGTCATTCAAACTTTTCTCTATGGTGACCTTGTAAATTATCTGGTTCTGGACAGCCTCAACAGCCTCAGCTTGTTAAGCCATTTTTAATATTACAAATTATAATAAATAATAAATAATAATATTTATTATTTATTTCCTAATTCCAGTGATCAACTTCAGTCTAACCCCTCAAATCTCTTATGAACACAATCTAAGGATACATGACTCATCATACACTTCTAAGATGATTTTTTTTAAAAAAAGACCTTATTGTCAATTCTATATTACTGATAGCACATATTCTTGAAAGTGAAGAGTTGAAAAACCAGTCTTTCTGATGCTAGAAAAGTAATTTTATATGTCTGAAGGGCTAAGTTTTCAGTTGTTTGCAATAATTTTTGTTATGAATACCAAGAAAGTAAAATAATTATGTGACTCTTTATGTCCATTAGTTCTTCTTTCTAATAATGAATTTCCCCCTTTGCCTGTGCAGATATTTGATAATCCTATCAAGGAGAGATTAAGTGTTTTCATATTTTACACATAGCTAAGTTATGAGATTTACTGCCATCAAATGTGGTGATGGCCACATCTGCACTTTTGGCAGTTTTCAAGGGATCCTGTGCAAATTAATGGACAAGAGAGATCCCAAAGGTACTTTTTCACGAGGCAACTATACTTTCTTGTTTTTCTTGGAAGACGTTTCACTTCTTTCTTTAGAACTGAAGAAGCTTCTTGGAAGAGAAGCAAAACGTCTTCAAGGAAAAACAAGAAAGTTCAGTTGCCTCTTGAAAAAGCACCTTTGGAATAACTATGGCCTGGATGACTGTGAATCTTCGTGGACAAGAGAGCTGTCACTGGACACTGGAGCTATATTACAACAGTACCATGTTTTAAATAGTTGTGGGAGTGCACATGGAAATGAGAATGGGACAACTTAATGGATAACCCTAGTGAAAAATATGTATTGTGGCATCTGATCTAATTAAGTATTTTTAAAAGATTTCATTATTCTAGTAAACATTTCTAAGAAAATACTTGAATGGAATTGTATTTCTCATATTGGTACACACATATCAGTGGCTTTTTAGATGGATCAAAGAAGGTATTATAAATCAGTCTAGCTGGAAATACTATCTGAAGGATAGTATAGATGATCCTTAAAAACCCATAATAGGTATGTATTGCAGAAGAGAATAAGGATGAATATTTTTATCCCACTTTTCCTCCAAGGACCTCAAAGCAAGATACTTCAATCTCTTAACCCACTTCTCTTCTCTTTACCCACTTTTATCTTCTCAATCCACCTTAAGAGATAGGTTGCAGTAAAAAGAGAGGGACTGGTCTAAATCACCCAGTTGTGACCATGCCTGGATTGGGAGGTGCTGTTCTTAGTCACCTCATAGTTGAACTGCTGTATCATTTTCTACATGGGGATGTCCTTGAAAAGCATTAGGAAGCTTCATCTGGTCCAGAATTCAATAGCATTTGAAGTTTTGGGTACATCACAATATGCTTATATAATATTGCTGTTATGTGAGCTGTACTGGCTTTTGGTAAGTTTCCAGATGTTGGTTGTCAGTTTCAAAGTCCTGTGTGACACAGGATCAAGTTACCTGCAGCACAACTTCGTCCAGTGATTTCTGCTCTCCTTACCAGATCTGGCAGAATGGGCATGCTTTGGATACCATCAATAAAACAGTATTTTGTTTATCTTGTTTATCACCCAGAGTTTCTTGGATAGATGGGTGGACATAGAAATTGGGTGGATGGCTGAATGAATAAATAAATAAACAAAATCTCTAGGATATCTGAAAAGCTTTAAATACATGTTCATGTATTTACATTTGGAGTGGTGAACAAACATATATAATGCCTCTTAGATTATATACTGAATGCAGAGTAGTTGGAGAGAAGAAGTAGGGAACAACAGATGATCAAGGATAGCAAAATACCAAAAAACCACTATACTTTGGATAGACTTACACATTTCTCTCATTTTTCAGCCATTGATTGATTCACTAATTATGTGCCATTAAGTCAGTCCCAACTGTTAGCAAACACAAGTCAGCAAGTGTTGTATTGCCTCTGTACAAATCGATGGTGAGACCACACTTGGAGTACTGTGTACAGTTCTGGTCACCGCACCTCAAGAAGGATATAATGGAACTGGAAAAGGTGCAAAAAAGGGCAACAAGAATGATCAAGGAAATGGAGCGCCTCCCTTATGAAACCAGATTGCAACGCCTTGTTCTCTTCAGCCTTGAAAGACAGCGTTTAAGGGGTGACTTGATCGAAGTGTATAAAATCATGCATGGGATAGAAAAGGTGGATAGAGAAAAATTATTTTCTCTATCACACAATACCAGGACAAGGGGGCACTCCCTAAAGCTCATAGCTAAGAAAGTGAGGACAAATGAAGGGAAATGTTTCTTCACCCAGAGGGTCGTTGATTTATGGAATTCACTTCCAGAAGGGGTCGTGACAGCTGTCAGCCTTGACAGCTTCAAGGCAGGGTTAGATAGATTCATGGATGCCAAGTGTATCGGTAGTTATTAAAACGGATGTCCATGTGCCGCCTCTATGTTGGTTGAGGCAGGCAGGATTCCCTTGAGTACCATTTGTTGGGGGTCAAGGGAAAGGGAGGGTTTTGCCTTCTCTTTCTGCTCAAGATCCCCATGTACAATTGGTGGGCCACTGTGTGACACAGAATGCTGGACTCGATGGGCTTTGGCCTGATTCAGCATGGCTCTTCTTATGTTCTTATGTTCTTAACCAACTCATTGTTGGCAACTCGCCATGGCCAATTCACCACAGCCAATTCGCCATGGCCAACTTGCCTTGTGATAAACTCGCCACATTCAACTCACCATGGGACAACTCACTGTGGGACAATTTAACAATTCTATTTAATTATTTAAAATAAATTAAAATTATTTTATTTTTTATCATTTACATTTCATTCTGTTCTTCCTTTTGCATCCTTTCTTTAGTGATTATTTTCTATAATTTCTTTGATATTAGTGTAACTTTTGTCTTGCAACAAATTGTCCTATGGTGAGTTGGCTATGGAAACTTGTCCCACAGTGAGTTGGCTGTGGCAAGTTGGCCATGGTGAGTTGGCTGTGGCAAAATTGCATAATTGCTTTGAATTTTTTTCCCCTTCTCTCTTTCCAGTACTGGGATTCACACAGGTTTGGCAGAACCAGTAGCTAAATTTTGTTGAGTTTGGAGAACCAGCTGAATGCACACTGCTTCTGGAAGTCCAGTCTAGCCTCAGAGGCCTGGAGGAGGCCTCCCAGGCCTAGGACGGCCCATTGGAAGTGCATGGATGCCACTTCTGGAAGTCTGTTCTAGGCCTCGGAGGACCAGGCCTACATCCAATAAGGGAACCGGTTGTTCAAGTATTTCAATCCCATCACTGCCCCTTTCCCTTAATTTGGATAGGATCTATGCAGTCAACATACAACACAGGTATCGCAGGTTGCTCAGGCAACAGAAGTTTGATGTCCTAATCAGGAAACAGGTTACTTGTTTAGTCTCTCACTTCTCCTCTATGCCAGATCTTCTTTCTCAAGAACATGAACTACATTAGAAAAAAGTTTAACCAAAGAAGGCTCATGAATGGAACTCTAAGTATGTGAATAGCTAGAAGTCATATTTATCATATTCATTTACTTCTTGGAGTTATATCCCAGGAGCTGGAGGCAGTTTTCAAGGGGATTTCTCTTCATTTCATGTCCACTACAGGTGTCCTCAGTGGGGTGGCCAAAAAACCCCCCAAAGATGATGGTAACCACATGATGAAAGCTCTGCCCTCTCAATCCTGATCCTAATTGGTTATCATGAGTATATAAATCCCTATAATGAAAGGACTTACAATGTCTCTCTTCTGTAGTGGTGAATATTCCCTGGTGTCCCTTTCCACTTCTCTATATTAATTATTTTCCTCTTTGTCCTCTGTCCCTATTTGCAGAAAAAGAGACCCATTTCACAATTCTGGCTTCTTTTGTGTCTAGTTCTTATTCAAGGTCCCAGACTGGGATTCAGAAAACAAAAAAGATCACTTTCCTTTCAGTGGGCATCTAGTTAAAGGGTCAATTAGGCACTGTTTTCAGTTGTTCTATTTCTTTACTGCATGTTGTGCTTTGGATAATATTTAACTGCTTGGTTTAAGTTTTACTTGATATTACAGGGTTTTTTCTGTGTATAATAACTAAGAAAAGCACTTGTAAAATTTTACAATAAAGAAATGAAAGTCAATACATGAATATATTCTTTAAGTTTACAATATTGTATTTTCTTTTCATATATTAAAACCTGAAAGATATACTTCTAATTTTTAACCCTAAAAGTTACGATGTGGGCTTTGCAGTATTCTTTCTTTAAAGACTGAGGAAGAGTAAACATAAAGATGATATTAACTATCTTCTTTTAACTTTCAGTTCTAGTCTAATATGTGATTTTTCAGAAAAATAATTTATTAATCTTAAAATACAAGATGATTCTTCTAATATGCTTTAATAAAATCTAATATGGTTCACCTCATGTATTAATCAGCACAGTTGGTAGGCACTAAAATAACAGCAATAGACAGAAGACTCATTATAGATATATTTAGAGACTGAGTTGCACATTTGTTGATGATGTATTTATTTATTTATCATCACCATAATTTTCAACACCTAGATTAGAATGAATGTTTTCTACTCATTTTTTTTTCATCCTTTATCAGCAGCCCTAGTAATGGATAATGATTGTGCCTCCTATTGCTATGGAATTTTATGTTAAAATAATTTCATCTGAAATCAGCAAGATACCTGAATAAAAATTTTATTCCCTTAGTCTGAACTGACATCATGGCATCACACAGCCAACTGGATATGGTTATGTGAGGCCATCTGAAGTTAAATCAGAGTAGAACTTGCTTCTTGCCCTTCCTTTTGAGTTCTTGTTTTGTTTCTTTGTTATTTGGCTCAGTCTGATTTTATTTATCAGTTTTGATAGTTGGATAAAAGGATATATCTTGATTTTTTCTTTTTCTATGCTGCCCTAAGTTCAAAGATTTCAGTGCCCAGAAGGATCCTCAAGCTGCTGCAAATCTGAAGGAAATGTTCTGGCATGGTATCAGAATCAAGGCAAGCCAATGTCTGAGAATATGGCAAATTATTTTATGATTAATATATTTATATGATTTTTTATCTTGCCTTTATTACTTTGCATAAGTTACTCAAAGGGCAAACATATCTAATACTCCTTCGTCTTCCTATTTTCCCCACAATAAAAACCCTATGAGATTGGCCTGAGAGAGAGTGACTAACCCAAGGTCACCCAAGGTCTTGCCTAAGACACGACTAGAACTCACAGTCTCTTAGGTTCTAGGCCAGCAATTTAAAACTCAGCTCACTGAAGGAGAATAATTATGCAATTTGACACATGAAAGTACTTTCTGTCATTTGGAGGGTTTCTCTGGCACTCCTTGTAGGTTACAGAAAGAACTGGAGGAAACTCCAGATGCAAGACAATATAGCATAGTTCATAGTTCTCTTTTAGAGGTTGGGGATGTGTGCAACTTTTGACAGAACTCTGTAACCGAAGCAGCACTGAAGCAAACCACACTTCAGAACTTTCCATAGCTTCATTTTGCAATAACTCAGTAGTTGAGAAATATCACCATCTTGCTGCCATACCTGAAGTTGTACATAAATAGGGTGAGTAACAATACTAAAACCTCATCTGTTACTATGAATCAGCCATTTTGTTTTCATAGCATAATTATCTCCCAGAAGAATTCTATGAAAACATTATCACTAAGATGAATCTGACAAGAATATACATGTGTCACAGTGATATTTCATTCTCTCCCACACATACAAATTACTTAATATTAATAAAGGCTAAGAAATTCAGGGTAGGTCAACAAGAAATGTCATTTCAAAAGGCCATGTAATCTATCAGCAAACCTATTTTATGACAGATGTACAACCCAGTAATCTCCACCTGTTGCTATAAAATTCAGCATCTATATTACTACTAAAACAGTCATTGTCATGACTTTTAACTGGGCAAAACAGTGGATCATAGGGCAACAATTTTTGAACCAAGATATCTCAAAAGGGCTAGCTTACAAAATATGTCCAAAATCTGTGACTCCTTCCCAACCCATGCAGCATCTTTGGTGCACACACATACATACTTCCCAACCCTTGTGGCAACGTCACATACCACCATGTAGTGGTGTACCAACACTGACTGTATCCCCACATAACCCTCACTCCCTCTACCACCTGGCAGCAGCCACTTACCTGCCTGCTGGGCTTAGACTTGCAACTTTCTGCTGGCTTCCCCACTTGCTTTCTCTCTGAAAGCTTTCCACTAGCTGGAATTTGAGGGAGGGAGGGAGGGAGGGTAGCACTGTTAAGCATTAGAACTATGATTTTTAAATCAGCCATATAAATAATTTTTTGTCGTGCTATTTAGTCCAATTGCATGTCATAGTGCATTTTGTCAAATGCTTTGCTCAAGTCAAGATATATTACACCTAGAGCATTCCCACATCTAGCAAACTGAACTGTAGCAAGCAACTACTTTAACATACCGGTACTTGTTTTCCTCTCATTTTCCTATTATTCTGTTACAGCAATTTAGAGTGAGATAAAACCAGTGGTGGGATTCAGCCAGTTGGCACCACTTCGGCAGAACCCATAGCTAATTTTTTGTTGCCCAGGCCCAGAATGGACTTCCGGAAGCGGCATCCATACTGAGAACTGGTTGTTCACATATTTGAATCCCATCACTGGATAAAACTCTATATGAATATGTTTCAGACTTGGCCTCACGTAGCGTGCAGAGACTATAAAGAATATCTATAAAAAGTTATATGTGCTAGAACTTAGAAGCACACATGGTTGGCTGGATTTAATTTTTCTGCAGTAATTCCCATATCATAAATTTTCATTTTTCACACTGATACTGTATTCTGTTATTTCTGATTATCTTTGGTCTTGTAGAAGGATATGAGTTGCAGCAGATAAGGAGATTTTGCTATATTTAAAAAGGAAGGACTAGTCACTGTGGAATCTAAGTATGGCTACCTACATTCCTTGAGCAGGATGTTGTAATGTCTAGCTCATCTAAACTCAGCAGGAATGAATTCTAAGATGAGAAAAGTAAGATTGCTTTAAGAATCTTGTATGGTGGCTTTTATAGAAATTCCTAGGAGTTGGGTGATGATATTCTTGCCCAGCAATCTTCTCTGTTGTCTGTGAAGAAATATCAGTGCCTATTTCACAACCAGATGTTACTTGCACTGGTTCTGACTCAAATGTGTGCCATGTACCAAATGCTGTTCTTTCTTCAGTAAGAACAATCTGAAGTTACCACTGAAATTATCCACAATAGCTTGCAATATCTAATACTGTATCATTCCACAATAGGTGCCCTTTTTTTTGGTGAACAGAAAGAGCCTTTCCCCACCTAACTTTAGATTTTAAAATTAAAAATTAATGATTACATTATAATAATTGGGGGGAAAACTGGCAGTTTCTTACACAAACCTCTAATGGTCCTCTTTTCCAGGTCCTGCACAGGACTTTGAACAATTCTTAGAAAGCAAAGAAGGTGAATGGCTAGATTATATGCAGAATGGCAGCAAAATGAATAAAACCAAATGATTTGTAGAATGAAGTGAAGGAATTAGAAAATGAAAGAAGTGATTTACAAGACATGAGATGACCTACAGTGCATTTTACAGCATATACAAGTAGTGAAGAAAAAAAAATAGTGGCAAGCCACAAACCTGTAAAAGCTCAAGCTCCATAGAATAAAAGCAGCCTGATCTGCAGTTGCCACAGAAAGCTTATACACAGGTTTATAGTCTTCATCTTGCCTCACATTTCCTTTAGGCCAGAGATGTCAAACTGCCGACCCACAGGACGGATGCATCATAGTGAAACCGCACCCACCCCATTGCCAGGAATGGAAAAAAAGTTGTGATACATCATGACACATCACATGACGTTGCGAGTTTGACACCCCTGCTTTAGGCTGTTAACCTAAAGGTATAACAATATAATAATAATAATAATAATGATAAAGTTGGAAGGGACCTTGGAGGTCATCTAGTCCAACCCCCTGCTCAGGCAGGAAACCCTATACCATTTTAGACAAATTGCTGTCCAGTTTCTTCTTAAAAACTTCCAGTGTTGGCACATTCACTGCTTCTGGAGGCAGGTTGTTCCACTGGTTAATTGTTCTAACTGTCAGGAAGTTTCTCCTTAGTTCTAGGTTAATTTCCACCCGTTGCTCCTTGTCCTGCCTTCAGGCGCTTTGGAAAATAGCTTGACTCCCTCTTCTTTGTGACAGCATCTGAGATATTGGAACACTGCTATCATGTCCCCCCTCATTCTTCTCTTTGTTAAACTAGACATACCCAATTCCAGCAACCATTCCTTATATGTTTTAGCCTCCAGTCCCCTAATCATCTTTGTTGCTCTTCTCTGTACTCTTTCTAGAGTCTCAACATCTTTTTTACATTGTGGGGACCAAAACTGGATGCAGTATTCCAAGTGTGGGCTTACCAAGGCATTGTAAAGTGGTATTAATAGTTCACGTGATCTTGATTCTATCCCTCTGTTAATGCAGCCTAGCACTGTGTTGGCTTTTTTGGCAGCTGCAGCACACTGCTGGCTCATATTTAAATGATTGTCCACTAGGACTCCGAGATCCCTCTCACAGTTACTACTATTGAGCAAGGTATCACCTATACTATACCTGTACATTTGGTTTTTCTTGCCTAAATGTAGAACCTTACTTTTTTCACCATTGAATTTCATTTTGTTAGATAGCGCCCAGTGTTCAAGTCTGTCCAGATCCTCCTGTATCCTAAGCCTGTCTTCTGGAGTGTTGGCTATTCCTGCCAGCTTCATGTAGTCTGCAAATTTGATGAGTTCCCCATCTATCCCCTCGTCCAGATCGTTGATGAAGATGTTGAAGAGCACTGGGCCCAGAACAGAGCCCTGGGGCACCCCACTACCCACTTCCCTCCATGTAGATGTGGTTCCATTGAGGATCACATGCTGAGTACGGCCGGTCAGCCAGCTATGTATCCATCTGGTGGTGATGCTGTCTAACCCACATTTTTCTATCTTCTCAAGTAGTAGGTTGTGGTTTACTTTGTCAAATGCCTTACTGAAATCCGAGTAAATTATGTCCACAGCATTCCTCTGGTCCACTAATTTTGTCACTTGGTCAAAGAATGCAATAAGATTTGTCTGGCATGATCTATTTTTGACAAACCCATGTTGGCTTTTAGTAATGACTTTGTTTGCCTATAGGTGTTCGCTGATTTGTTGTTTGATTATCTTTTCCAGAATCTTCCCAGGTATTGAGGTCAGGCTGATAGGTCTGTAATTTCCTGGGTTCTTTTATTCCCCTTTTTTGAAGATGGGAACTACTTCAGCTCTTTTCTAGTCCTCTGGTAGTTCCCCGGTGCTCCAGGATCTCTGAAAAATATAGTTCAGTGTTCTGAGATCACATCTGCCAGTTCCTTGAGAACCTTGGGGTATACTCCATCTGGTCCTGGTGATTTGAACTCGTCTAGGCTGGACAGGTGTTCATTTACCATTTTCTTGCCTATCTTAATTTGTATTTCTATTTTGTTTTTTATGGCACTATTTTTGATAGGTTAGTCTGTTTTTTCCCTTTGTGTAAAGACAGATGCAAAAAACGAGTTAAATAGTTCTGCTTTCTCCCTGTTGCTTGTCACCTTCTTGCCACTTTCACCCACTAATGGACCAATCGTTTCCTTCACTTTTTTCTTGTTTTTTACATGTTGAAAGAAGCTTTTTTTTTGTTATTTTTGACTTTGGTTTCAAGCCTTAGTTCATTTTGAGTCTTAGCTTCCCTCACTTCGTCTTTGCAGGCTCGGGCTATTTGCTGATATTCTGACTTAGTTACGTGTCCCTCTTTCCACTTTCTTTTCTTTTCTTTTTTTTTTTACAAAAATTTTATTGGTTTTTTTAATTTTACAAGAAAATGCTCAAAGCACACTGTGGTGTTAGGGTAAACAATCATCCAAAAGCAAAACATTTATACATACTTCAGTCAACACCTCTAGTATTCCCTCTCTTTCCCCTTAACTAACAAAGTTTATTTAAGATAGTTCAATCTAGTTTAAATTTAGTCAACCTGTACCTGTTTCTAACACTTTAAAAAATCTATACAACCATAATCAAATTAACTTTAAATACAAACTCTATCAGTTCGGGTATTCCTTCCAAATATATTCTGGTACCTTAGTTTTTATTGTAAATTGTATTAATTCTTTTTCCACTAATATCCCTTAATTAAATTAAAAATTAATCTATCCTATATATATCTAACCTATCAACTAATCAATCTCTTATAGCTAACAGATAAAATCAAATCTTAAATTTTTTCAATCCATTAAACATAATTCAGTTCATATCCAATTAAATTGTCATAACCAATAACATCAATCTTATCAAGCAGAAATCATCTTATTAGATTAGTTCAAGATTACATAATAATTTTCTTTCAAATAACCCTATTTCCTAAACAAAAAAAAGAAAGAAAGAAAAAAGAAAAAAGAACAAACACATTTTTAAAGGATTTAATATGTATTTCATTAGTCACTCCTTTTTTCTCTTACTTGTAACTCATAATCTTAATCTTAATCCTAAAATCAAATCATTAATCTAAATTGCCTTTAATCCATTATCTCCCAATATCTCTCTTTTTTAGGCTAAAGTATTAATCTATCCTAAAGCTATATAAACCATCAATCAACTTTAAACTAATAAGATAACATCAAACTTTAAGATATTTCAATTCATTAATCATCAAACAAATAAATCATCAGTAATTTCCATATAGATAAATTTATATCTTCCATTAATCCCATTTTTCTTACATCTAACTTATAATCTTGGTCCTTAAGTCAGTCCATAGTTTTAGATTGCCTTTAGTCCATTACTCAAAACTTTAACTTTCATTTTTTAAAAAATCTTATTCTAGGTTTTTTCAAATGCCAAGTCGTTTTCCATAGCAAAGCTTCCTTTCCAATAGATAAGTCTCTCTTTGTTACTTGTAATATCTTTTGGATCAATAAGAACCATCTTGACCTCTGAATTGGCCTTCTGATTTTTTTTTTGCATAAAGTCTCGTTGCTTTAGAGTTCCAAGTCCCAGTCTTTGCTTTTCCTGATTCTCAACGCCATAACTGAGTTGCATATAAGGCAAAGTCAATTTCTCTTTGTTCTCAGTTAAGTCCTCTTCTTGTAAAGTCTGTTTGATAGAAGAATCAGGTGCAATCTGAAAGTCAGTTTTAAAGTTTGAGGAAGAGATTCTGGCTCTTAGTTCTGTAGTAAACTCTTTCATTGTAGCACATATTTCCTTTTTAGTCTCATAGATTTTTTCCAGAATATGTTTACAGTTTAAATGTGAGTACAGCTCCATTTTAAAAAAAATTCAAATGTCCAGTTAACTTTCATATAAAGAGAGCATCTCCTTTCCAGTTGCAATATCACTTTTAACCAGTAGATGTCCTCAGTAAGCTTAAAAAATCCATTTTTTTCCAAAAGTCATTTCGTTTTTCATTTTTCTTTCTTTACTCAAAAGAGAACAACATAGGCTAATAATAAAGTTCTTAAAAAAATTTTCTGATACCCCAAAACATAGTTGTATAAAAAAAACAACGTAATTTCTAAAGCTTTACTTTATTCCTTTGTTCGCCTTTCTTCCCCAACGAGTAAAAGCTGCCTTTCCGAGCTAGGGAAATCTTCCCAACACAGCTCTTACAGGCAAAAAACAAAACAAAAAAGAACAAAGAGAGGGAAAAAAAGGAAAGGTCTCACCCAGATTCACCACGGTGGGTCTGAAGCTTAGATGTTCTTTTGACTTGCGGTTTCTTGCGGCAGAGCGATCGGCCATTTTATTGGCCGATCTTCTTCTCCGTCGGCCCTCGGAGTTCCGTCCGGACAGCTGGAGGAACCACTGCTCCTCCGCTGCCAGAAAGCTGCCTCCTCCAGGGTGACTTTGGACCCGCATAAGGGTCCGCCGACGGAAGGAAAACTAGTCGGCGAGGAGAGCAATCTCCCTAATCGACTAGCGACGCCGCGACCCGGAACCGGAAGTCCCTCTTTCTACTTTCTGTACTTGTCCTTTTTATCTTTTAATTGATCAGAGAGTTCTTTATGCAGCCATGCTGGTTTATTTTGAGAGCTGTTATTTTTCCTCTTTGTTGTTATTGTGCTAGACTGGGCTTTTATTATCTCACTTTTCAAAATTTCCCAAGCCTCTTGAGTTGTTTTCCCCTGGAGGATTCTCATCCATGGAATCCTTCCCAAGCCCTCTCTAAGTTTATTGAAATTAGCTCTTTTGAAGTTCAAGACTTTAGTTTGACTGTGTTCTATTGCTTGTACTTCCATAATGTTGAATTCCAATATTGCATGATCACTTCCTCCCGAGGTTCCTATGGCTTCAACACCTTTCATCATTTCATCTCTATTAGTGAGAATTAGGTCCAAAATGGCTAATCCCCTAGTTCCCTTCTCTACTTTTTGGGGGACAAAGTTGTCTGCTAGGTTTGTCAGGAATCTGTTTGATCTTCCACTTGGTACAGAGTTTGTCTCCCAGTTGATGTCAGGGTAGTTAACGTCCCCCATTACTATTGTGATGTGCTTCCTACATACCTTAGTTAGCTGACTAGCAAAAAGTTCATCTATTTCCTGTGTTAGGTTGGGTGGCCTATAGTATACACCTATAGCAATGTCATTTCCCCTCCCTTTTATATTGACCCATATGCATTCAGGATGATGGATGAGTAAGAAATTAGCATTTAGGATTAGTTAAGTTTATAAAAAGTTCATTGTCTGCCATCTGTTTTACTTATGCTACTGCCTAGGTGTTATTTATTTATCACTAGGTAAAATGAGAATAATCACAAATTTGTGATTCATTTCTATTTTTTTTTTTAAATTATTTCCTAATGCATTCTTGGAAGTAAGCTGTTTGCCAGAAAAATTATGAAAGTAAGTGAAGGGGGCAAAAAGTATCCTGGTAGTATAAGGGATAGTGGAGGATTACCACGGTGGCCATTTTGTGAAAAATACCCAATATTGAACATTTAACATTTATATAGATTACAATCACAAAATTACATTTGACAGTTCTATTTCAAAATACACTGATTGGTTTAGATGTGCCACAGACTTGTTTTCATAAGCCTGAATATGGAGAAAAGAAATGCCCAAACCAAAACTTATAAGAATTTGGTCACCTAGTTGTAACAATCTGGATGCCCAGTGGATGACAGAAAAGGGAAAGTACCAAAATGTATTAATTTTTGGTTACCATCTAGTGGTCAATGGGACTAAAGACTCCACAGGTATTCCTTTTCCTCCTTCAACTCTGATTTTCCCTTGTAATTCTTCCTAGAGACTCATTCCAGTTAAGCAATGATTATATAATTCTGACAGGTCTTATAACCATGCATTAAGAAATGTCCATAAACACTTCCAATGCAGACATATACTATGGTCAAAAAATTATCATTCTGAAGATCTGCTTAGGATGACTCATTCGACTCCTATTGATGGGCTGGGAAGATTGAACATAGGAATTTCTCCACACTTTTCATTCCTCCAGTCAAAGGGAAAGCAGTTTTTCTAGAAAAACTACTGGGCACAGTTAATAATATGCACTTTTTTTTTTTTTAGAAACATTCACCTAGGTTCTATCTAAAGCAGAAATTTAAAGGATGTGACAATGCTACCTAGGTTGCTTTGTTGCAGACAAAAAGAGGTAGGTCCTTACAGAGGTATTTCTCTTCTAAGGAAAAATGTTTTACTTGCAATTCAAAATTTTCAATGAACAAAGAATGTAGTTATGTCTGTAACTTTTTATCCTCTAGAAGGATTCAGTAGGTTTTACAGTTTTATCAAATCCAGCAGTTGCTTTTTTGTCCAGCGTGGAACATTCAAGGACAGGAAAAACCCTTACTTGCTGAATTATGGGATGTTTTGAATTTGATCTGAGGCCTGACTGAATCTCCCATAGCACGAGGGCCTTGATGTTCCACCCTATAGCCACCCCCCAAGAAAAACTTCAGTGATTCAACCTTGGTTTCAAAGAGAGCAACAACATCCTTACAAATGGCTTTTTCCATGAATGAATCCAAAGATAAGAGTTTTATGGATGGAAACTAAGCCATGACTTCTGCACAAAACTATTTGGCTCCTACAAATAATGGCAGAGATTCAAATGATTTGGCTTCCCCACTTTCAATCCTTTCCAAAGGCAACAATCTTAGATCACAAGTGAACTGTACAATGTACTTGTAGCAGCATTTCAAAGCTGATTTACTGCTACAATTGCCATGCATTTCTAACATTTATACAACACTTTTTCATTTAAAAAGCACATAAAACAATTAAAAACAAGCCATTTAATTGTCCTACATTTAAGTAACTATAGCTCAACGGCTTAGCTTTTTCTTGATTTAGACTCTGTTCCTAACTTGTTCATTTTCAACTATTAGCATGTTATTATACTTTTATTTCAATGGATTTTTCATAATATGAGCAACTCATACATTTCATAAATATATAAACAGCAAAGGAAGAAGCTTATCATAGGCACAGCAGATGATTAGCATCTAGATAGTTAAATACACACACATGTACCAAATATGAATATTAATTCGATGAAGCTTTTATAAGATTTGAGATAGTAATATGCCACTATTCAAATTCAAAGCATAAAAAGGTTTAGGGAGATGGCAGTGGCTTACTTATCACACTTATCACACCAGTGGGAACCTCCTTAAAGAAGGCTATGCCTGACCTTTGCTTGTGCCATCCCAGGAAAATATCCTGGAAGTGTGACTACCTTGTCACATTTGTCAATATATCCTTATCACAAATGCATTTTAAATATATATATATATATTATTTTTTCAAGTAATCATTTTATTGCATTATAAAACTGAACTGTCAACCTTCTGAGTGGGAGGCAAGCATCTTCACCAGTAGGTCACTACACCACTCTCATAAAATGTGAATAATATATTACAAAATATAAATATTAGCATGATGATGGTTAAGGTAACTTAAACCTTTAAAAGAGAAGGAAGTATATAGCAATATAATTTCTTAAAACAGTAATAAACTTAAGGTTGCTTGAATTGTACATTGTTTCTTGGGGTTGCATAGCTATGGAGCAAACCCAGGACAAGGTGTAGCTACTTTAAGGAACTGCAGCTAGTGCTATACATTCACCAATGATCTCTCTGAAGCATCTTTTCCACTTGGGATTTGAATAACTGCATATCACCAGGCTGAAGAGACGTAATTCAGTTTCTATGGTACTGATAGATGCTTTTACTACTAGAACAACAGTTTTCCTTGCATGCACTTAGACTGAAAGCCATCTGGCCAAGAAAGTAAGTAGGTTTTTTTATTGATATGTGCACCAGTTACTTTCAAACTACTTCAACTCATTTTGATGAAAGTGGAATAAGAACATTTTCAATCACTTGAACTAGTCTCTGCATTCAGATCTTACACACAAAGGCTCCAAGGGAAAAGTAAAATGTAGCAATTTTATTGCAGAATGTGTGAATTCCCAAACTTCACAATTCCTTTGCAGTGTAAGATGTATAAAGATGCTTCAAATGTATGTTGAAAATGTAAACACAAGGAAGGAACTTTCTATCACTTTTGGTGGACTTGTGGCAAAGCAAAGACATACTGGTTTAAGATTCATATTTTAATACAGAAAATTCATAAAACAAATATACAAATTAAACCAGAGACTTTTTTTCTAGGTTTAATGAACAAAGAACTTGAAAAAATAACTTTGAACTTGACAGCAGCAAGAATGCTTTATGCACAAAGATGGAAAGATATATTATTTTCTACAATAGAAAATGCTTGGAGAAACTGATGGAGCTAGAGGAGATGGCTATATAAACTGTTTTAACCAGAGAAAAGAATACATCTGACTTTGGATGTATTTTGTGCTTGAGTTAGAAAAATATGAAACTTTGACTTTGGGGTTTACTGATTACCCAAGGGTTTTTTTTTGTTATAGAAATGGCTAAGATTTCTAACTGACTAAGTAAATAAAAAATTGATCATTTTATGTATTATGTATTATGTTCATTCTTTTTTTTTTTTTATTAATTATTTTTATTAAATTTTATAAAGTTTTAACAAATATTAACACAAAAATATAATAACTCAACTGATAACAGAGAAATAACAAATTTAACAAGCAATACAAATAGCTGCTCGGAACCCCCCCCACCACATCCTCCCATAACCTAACCCCTAACCTCCAAACCACCTTCCTCGCCATCCAATGCGGTGTAAAGTTTTCCCGAGCACCTTAGAAAAAAAAAAGAAGAAAAAATCTATTCCCTTAATATCCCCAACTACAGTTGAGAAGCATAATCTATTACTTATTATCTCCCTCCCCCCTCCCCCCCAGGCTTCCCGGAGTGAATACAGAGTAAAAAAAATGCAAGAAACCCCGCTAATCTACTATTTAGTAACTATTTATCTATATATCATATCTAATTCTTTCAATTGATATTTCTTTTGCATATAATCAATCCATTTTTTCCAATCCATCAAAAATGTTTCATTTGAGTGGTTCTTCAGGTAGGCTGATATCTTAGCCATCTCAACCAGATGAGTAACTTTTAATGTCCATTCTTCAATAGATGGTATTTCAGATGACTTCCAATATTGACCCACCAACAGTCTTGCGGCCGTAGTCAAGTTCAAAATCAACTTAGTCTCTGTGGTGGAACAATCCTTTGTTATACCCAACAAAAATAACTGTGGTACAAACTCAATACGCTTTTTCAAAATATTTTGAAGAATCCACCATATTTTTATCCAAAAAGCCTTAATTTTTTTACATGTCCACCAAATGTGAAAATAAGTTGCATCCAAAGATTCGCATCTCCAACATTTGGGTTTCAAATTTGGATACATAAGCGACAATTTTTTTGGGTCTAGATGCCATCTATAAAACATTTTATAAAAATTCTCTCTTAAATGCTGAGCTTGTGTAAACTTAACATTTTTCACCCATATTCTTTTCCAAGTTTCCATCCTGATTGAATATCCAAAATTCCCTTCCCACTTGATCATACAGTCTTTAACTAATTCCTTTTCAGAATCAATTTCAATTAAAGCGTCATATATTCTTTTAATATGCATCGCTCTTTGGTCTCTAATCTGTATAATCAATTTTTCATCCTTTAAAGAAAAACCCATCTTAACATCTTTTTGCCATCTGGCTTGAAGTTGTGCATGATGATACCAATTATGAGCTATACCTTCCTCCCTTAATCTGTCTAGTGATTTCAATTCTAAGCTATTCCCATCTTTATTCAAGAGTTTATCATAGGGCTCCACGTCTTGAATTTGTTGTATGCCCACACTCTGTATTGCATGTCTGGGAACAGTCCATAAAGGAATTTTACCATTTAATTTATAATAATACTTTTTCCAGACACGCATCACAGAGTTTCTTAATATATGCTCTTTAAAACCCCTATCCAATTTTTTATCATAAACTAAATAGGCGTGAAACCCATACACTAACCCATATCCTTCTATATTCAGTATTCTTTCATTTGTTAAATTAATCCAATCACTTATTGCCACTAGAACTGCTGCATAATAATATAATTTGAAATTAGGCACTTTCATTCCACCTCTCTCTCTTATATCTTGAATAATTTTAAGTTTAACCCTTGGTTTCTTGCCATCCCAAATAAAATTATTTATACCTTTCTGCCATTCATCAAGATTCCCATCCTTTTTAAGTATTGGCAACATTTGAAATAAAAATAAAAATTTCGGTAATACATTCATTTTAATAGCGGCTATCCTACCCAGGATAGATAATTGTAGTTTTTTCCAATTCTCCATTTCTTTTTGAACTTTACTCCATAAAAACTCATAATTATTCTTATATAATTTACCATTTGAGGCTTCTATATAAATTCCTAAATATTTAACTTTTTTAACTATCTCACATCCCGTTATTCTTTCCAAATCTTGTTTTAATTTATTATCACAATTTTTGACCAACATCTTTGTCTTGGATAAATTTAATTTAAAACCAGATACTTTTCCATAATTTCGAATAATTTCCATCAAACTCTGAGCCGATTGCATTGGCTGAGTCAATGTCACAAGTAAATCATCTGCGAAAGCACATAATCTATAATCATGTTTTCTAATTTGTACCCCCTTTAATTCCTCTGATGCTCTAATCCTATTCAATAAAACCTCTAAAGTTAAGACAAACAATAAAGGGGATAAGGGACAACCCTGTCTAGTACCCTTTTCAATGTTAAACAAATCTGTTAGTTGACCATTTACTATAATCTGTCCTGTTTGTTTCTGATATATAGCTGTTATGGAATTAATAAACTGGTCCCCCATTCCCATCCTTACCACAAGCCTTTGCAGAAATGTCCAATTCAATCTATCAAAAGCTTTTTCTGCATCTAAAAACATTAAAACAGCCGGCACTTGAATATGTTTATCCAAGTATTCCAGTATGTTAACAAGTTGTCTAACATTGGTTTTCATCTGTCTCCCTTGTAAAAAACCAGTCTGATCCGGGTGTATCCTCTGTGTCAAAACTGTCATTAATCTATTAGCCAAAATTTTTGCAAAAATCTTGTAATCCGTATTTAACAATGAGATAGGTCTAAAATTTTCTACTTGTACATTATCTTTGCCCTCTTTAGGAATCAAACAAACATTAGCCGTTTTCCAGGAGGGTGGAACCGGACCACCTTCTTGTATATTCACAAATAACTCCCTCAAATGTTCGACCACTTCCTCCTGTAGACACTTATAATAAATCGTAGTAAAACCATCAGTTCCTGGAGATTTTCCCAATTTCAATTGCTTAATTGCGTCAATAATTTCTTCTGATCTAATCACAGCATTTAATCTATCTCTTTGTTCCAAAGTAATTTCCATAACATTTTGATTTTGTAAAAAGGCATCTACCTCTTGCTCTTGAACTTTTTCTTCAGCATACAATTTGGTATAGAACTCTAGAAAAGCCTTCTTGATAGCATCCTGATGAAATACTTCTTGCCCCTTATATTCTACCTTCTCAATTAAACGGGATTTTTGTTTCTTCCTTAATGTATAAGCCAACCATCTGCCAGGTTTATTAGCATTAAAAAAAGTGTTATGTTTAGCATATTGTATGTTCCTGGCAACCTGATCAGTCATCAAAATATCAAATTGTTTCCGTAAAACCTTTATCCCTTCTTTAATATTACTATCATCCGGTTTATCTATTAATAATAACTCTTTCTTTTTTATCTCCGCTTCTAAAACTCTTCTCTTTTCCTCTTGTTTACGTCTATGTCTTGCATTCAATTCAATTAAAATACCACGCATATGGGCCTTGCTAGAGTCCCACACCGTTTCTATTGGTAAGCCTATATTCAGATTTAACCTGAAAAATTCCTTGATAGCCTTTTTACATTCTTCCACATACATTTCATAATTAAACAAATTTTCATTAAGTCTCCAGGATCTGCATATATATTGACCAGTCCTTAGTTCCATCATAACTGGGTTATGATCAGACAATACATTAGGTAAAATTTTAACTTTCTTTAAACTTAACATAAAATCACTCGTAGTTAGAATAAAATCAATTCTAGAAAATGATTGATGTCTATCAGAGAAAAAAGTAAATTCTTGGTCCCTCCCATGTCTTTCTCTCCATATATCTAGCAAATTAAAGTCGTCTTTAATATCAAAAAAAGATTTAGGCAATATTGAACGCGTTTGAGGAACAGATAAGATTTTTTTCTTATCCGAACTAGCATCAAGAACTCCATTCCAATCTCCCATTAAAATACAAGATCTATAATCCAACTGTATTAACTTTCTATGCAATGCTTTATAAAATATACCTTGTTTTTGATTTGGAGCATATATACCCACCAACAAAACTTTCTTCCCATCCAATAAAATTTCTATAGCTAAAAATCTTCCATGTGTATCTGCTTCTATTAATTTAGCTTTTATATGATTTTTAACATAAATAACAATTCCATTTTTTTTTGTCTAAAGATGATGCCACAAAGTGTGTACCCAGTTTGTTATTAATCAAATATTTCTGGTCCAAAGTTCTTATATGAGTTTCTTGTAAACAAATTACGTCATTTTTACATTGCTTCAAATAATGAAATATCTTCTTCCTTTTTTGTGGAGAATTTAAACCATTGACGTTCCATGTCAAATACTTATTTGACATGATCTTTTCGTGAAAGCTTCTGCAGGGCCAAAGCTACCTCTTCCTTCCTCTTAGGCCTTGCTCCCATGGCTTCCAAAGATGTCAGATCAGCTTGCTTGGTTTGAATTAATTCACGTGGACCCCTTGGATCTTTAGGCTTATCAGCTACCAGAGGTTGAAAAATATCAATTAACTGCACTGGTTGTTCAACTGCTTTATCCATATCCGTCAAAAGAATTGTACGAGGTTGTTGAGATTCCGAAATTTGCAATGATTCTAGATCTTTAACCAAAATTGCCCTCTTAGATTTTGGGGAGGTAGATCTATCAGCCATCAATATATTATCAAAGAAGTCCTTTGCTTTAGCAACAGTAGTCAGACGATATCTATTATTTTTAAAAAACAAAGAAAGTCCAGTTGGAACCTCCCATCTATATTGTATCTCTCTTCTTTTGAGCTCCTCTGTCAAAAAAGCATAATCTTTCCTTAACCTCAGCATTTTAGGAGGTATCTCTTTCAAAACCAGTACTTCTTGACCAGCAACAGTCAGTTGTTTATTGTAGGCTGTTGAGAGAACCCAATTTCTGTATTTTCTTGTATTAAAATATATCACAATATCTCTAGGCAAATTTCTTTGTGCTGCAATGCGTGAGTTCATTCTAAACAACCGTTCAATCTGCCAGTCTACATTCTCAATTGAGTCATCCAAAAATTTTGATAAGGCTTCAATAACAATTTTTCTTAAATCCTCTTGGATCCCATTTGGGGCTTCTCTAAATCCCCTGATTCTAACTGCAAACTGCATCTGATGAAATTGTGTCAAAGTAGCCTGATCTTGTACATCACTTTTAATTTCTTCTAATTTTTCTTCAAATTGCTGTTCAAAATTCTCTAATTTCTCTTCAACACCGATGGTATAATCCCAAACACCCTTGATAGCCTCGACAATGTCTTGTCTCATCTCCTGGTTAGATACTTCCGTCATAGCTTTAAAATCTTTTTTCTGTTCAGCCATCTTTTCCTCTAACTTATAATCCATTTTATCCATTCTGTCTTTAAGTGAGGATAATGCAGCACTTACTGGGGATAATGCTACTGTTAAAGCAGTCTGTAGATCTTTAATTGTAATCATTTCTGAAGCAGGCTGTACAGGCTCTTGAGACTCTAAAGGAGCAGACTGTGATTTTACAAGCTGCCCTGGAGAGGGCATAGCCGCCTTAGCAACTGCTGCCTTATGTCTCGTTGTCATGATTAAAAAAAAAAGAGGGAGAGAGGAAGAAAAAAAAAATAGCTTGAAAAAAAAAAAGATTGCCACTTCCTCCCTTTTAAATTTCTTTTAAAATCCAATTAGATCAATTTCTTTTAAAGTCCAAATAAATCCAATCCAAATAATCACTCAAACTTTTCTTTAAAAAGAGGAAAGAAATTTCACTTTCATTTTCCTGCGCAATCCACACTTTAGATTTTTCACTTTCACTAGGTAGAGAAAGCGATCGCCATTTTAAGAAAGTTTTTGTTGATTCAAGAAAAGTTATAAATACAAAGGCAGAAACAAAATAGCAGTATACTTGCAATAATCAAAAGACTTCTGTATTCAGACCGTCTGTTTAAAGTCCTTGTAAGTCAATCTTAAAAGCAGAGGCGGTCACGGCGTCTAATTCTGTCAGCCGACAGAAGCGTCTCTGAGCAGGAGCATTTCAAGTGCCTGGGGAGCACACCTTCTCTGCCCCTGAAAACTTGTTCCAGGGGTCTTGGAAGGGCTCAACCCGGCTCTTGAAGCTCTACTCCCCTTCTTTGCCCGAAGAGGAGTTTTCCGCTGCAACGAACAGCTGGTGAGCGCTGTTGTTGACAGCTAACTAACACAGAGATCGGAGCCTCACGTTAGAGACTCCTTCGACGCCGGTGAAGCCACCGGAAGCCCCCGTATTATGTTCATTCTTCTTCACTGAAAATAATGCTTATTTTCTATTTTCTCCTTTATCTTACTCTCCTCTCTTGTCCCCTTCCCCTTTCCCTTTTTCTCATTGTTTTCATTTTCATTTGTAGTTTATATAATATTTATATATATAATATAAAAGTATATTATAAAAAGTCTTTTACAGAAAATTCTTATATAGAAAGACATCTGAAGGAAATTTGCAGAACAATCAGTAGGATGATGGTTGAACATTTCTGGTGATTTGTGTGATAGAACAGGATCCATAATCATAAAACTTGTGCTTTTAAGTTGACAAGGTCCAGAATGTCCCGAGCCAAGGGATGTAGGGACACTAGTCTTCCACACCAAGTCCTTGAAGATTTTGAAAGGCCTTTTCAACTGGCTTACCTTGAACCAATTACTTCTGGTATTCTCAACTTTTTCAGGGCTGTCTCCTACCATTCCAGAATATAATCTCAAGGTAACTTAATTGTATAACATTTTTAAAATGGGCAATACCTTTAAGGTACTTATTTTTCCCTTCCATCCCTTTTTCTCTCTTCTATTAGATTTCAAAAACATTACTTTAAATTGTAAACAAATACAAGGCACAAAGGCACTACACAAATGTAGTCAACAAAATTCCAATACCACAAATGCTGACACATGCTTTTCCCATCTATTCCAATACTATTTAGATTTAAAACACATGCACACATACACATGCACACACACAAACACACCCCTCTTGGCCTTGGACTTGCCTAATTCCTCTATAAACAAACATTACTGCCTCTTGTCACTGGTTTTGCATTGCTTTTCCATAGGAATTCTATCAATCAACATTGCCTTTGGTTATTACAAGTATAGGCTTCAGCTAGCTAGATAAAAAAACCAATTTGATATCTGATGGGCCAGATTTTACCTTATTCTGCAGAAACTCAAAATGATCACCCACAAAAAAAAATGATTTGTCTGAAATACTGAAGGCTCAACAGCATTATTTTCACAATAATCCTTAACTATTTAAGTCATTTTAAAGTTAGAGGCTGATCATTTCAGCCATATAAACTGGAGATTGTGGAAATGTCTTGGACAATGTTAGCCTAGTAGCTACTATTCCATAATATTTCTACTGGCCAACATAAGTGTCTGCTAAGGGCAATAATGATATTACACACACCTTGATGTTAATGCAGAAATGACATGAAACAAATTACTTACATTTTCATGATTACATCATGTTGTTTGTGACATCTCCTGACTACTTGCCCTGTGGCACCCATGTCTACCAACCAAACACTGTTAAAAAGACAATTTCTTTCATAGAAAGAAAATATTCTATGCTGAGCTAGAAAAAAAGAAAATACACATCTAGTTTGAAGCAACAGATTTAGTAAGCCAACTAGATGGTTATGAAATAGTGTTCATATGTAAACTTTTGAGATTTTAATAACCATCCATGAGTCAAGATGATTTTTTAAAAAATCATTAAAAAGGTTAAAAGGAGGGAAAGAATAAAAATCATAGGTGACATTTTAAAATAATGCCTGCCCTAATTTACATTTCTGGAAAGTTGTAGAAACTTCAGTCATGCAAATTCAATCTTACCAGAAACTTTGGCAAGATTGAATTTGATTATTCAAATGATTCCAGGTTTTACTAAGGTTTTTACCAAAATGCTTGTATGGAATAAACCAGGAAATAAGTCTTGGTCTGCCATGCTGAGAATATAGAAGCACCAACTGTTAAATCAGAGCTCTTTTTAGTTTTACAGCAAAATATACATTTCCTTTGGCCAGCAAAAAAAAAAGTAGATCAGCTAGCCAAAGATAATCCAATGGACTAAGATATCCAATGTACTATGACAGCCCTTCCCAATCTAGGGACTCTTACGATGGGTGCTGTTGAGCACTCTTATGGTTGAATCTACATAAAATGGAGGATTCCCAGATTGGGGAAGTCTAGGCAAAAAGAATATCTAGAAATATTAAGTGGTAGGCAAGCACACACTGATTTGGAATACTGCTCTGATTCCTATGTAGGGCATGCATAATATTCAGGACAAATCACATTTAAAAATGAGCATCTAATAGGATCTAACAGGAGATATGCATATGAAAATGCATATTAACTGTTATGTAGACTTAAGAAAATAATTTGCAATCTGATATGGAGACAGAATGGAATAAATGTAGCTGGAAAAAAACAAAATGTGAGCAAAATCGAATTTAATTCTGAGGAAATGAGTTGTGCTGCTTCCATCCTATGGGAATCTAACCCCCACTTCCAACAGCCATTATAAGGTTTCCTCCTCCTCTTTGCCTCAGGCAATGGATAGCTTTTACCAGAAAAGAATATGACCCTAACCTAAGGATGACATCTGACAAAACAAAGATTAAACATGAGGAAACAAAACAAAACAGAGAATATAAGACGACTCTTCCATTGAGATGGTGAAGTATTTAGGGAGAAACTAAGAATGCTTTCAGAGATTAGCCTTTCCATCATCCAAATCTTCTGATTTCAGAACCTACACAAAGAAAAATTTCAGTTCTTATCATTTTAGTTACTGAAATCCTACAGGCATTTCTGCCCTATGATTCTACAGTAGTTATTTAGAATTAGCAACCAACACGCTCTTCCAAAACAAGCAATGGGAAGAATTCTGTTAGTTAATGGATACTTATCTATTAGTCAGTCATTGTTTCACTATATTAGTTTCTCAACTCCTAAAATAGCTTTACCCTTCCCCCTCCAAAAAAAACCAACAACAAAAAAGCAAATTTAACATGTACTGCCTGCCAACCACGGGGACAGGCTCCTATCATACCAGTCCTCTATTTTTGCCCATTTATCCAGTGTGTCCCTTGCTATTAAGGGACAAGATCAGGACTTGAAGGCATGTTCTTCAAGTCTAGCATAGTGGGCCTGAAAATATATTTGCTTGTAATCTTACGAAGAAACAGTATCCTTTTTCTTAATATACCCTTCCCCTTCATTTTCCATTGTGTCAAGGAAGGGAGAGGTCCTTATTTCCTTTTACCAGCACAACCAGATGATTACCAAGGTGAAGAGGGATCAATATTTAATGTGTAACAAAGGCAGATGTTTAAATATAGCATAGCTTGACCAATGTTTTCCATATCAGCATCCTGGGAAAAAAATCACTCATTTCCTCTTGTATACTTTCTACAGCTGAAGCAAAATTGCAAATAATGCCTTTTGAAGCCTTTGAGTTTCACAGCTAGCAAGACAAAGAAAAATATGCAACACCATTACTAAAACAAGATGTTAAATAATGTGTTCAGGTTGTCACAGAAAATGTCTGAGGTAAGAATGGAATAAATCTTTCTAATTCCCTTGACCAGATTCCAAAAGTCAAAGCAAATTTTTACACTTTATAAAAAAGAGTGAGACAACAATGAAAAGTATGAAATATAATAATTTAAGATTATTTCAACTTCTGGAGGGGTAACAAAGGCAGCCTGGTAGCTGTTATGTTATTCAGGCAAAAATACAACAATGTTGAAGGAAAGTAAATAAACAATATTTTTCTGAGATCATATTATTTGAACTAATCTAATTTACCCCACAAAATAATTCACAAAGCAGGCTGCTATTCTCCTTTAATTTTAATATTTTTATTAAATTTTATGATGCAGTTTCTGATCAAACAATGCATGCATAAATGCAGATGCTCAGGAAGTTTGATACAAAATTGTTTACATTAAGGAAAATGCATATAAAAAGGGATATGAATTTTCATGTGGATAATTTAAAGACTGAAAATTTATGAGGAAGAGGATTGAATGAATTTGTGCTCAGAAAACAGATTCCTCCAGCCCCTGATCAGAATACTAAGAGTATCAAATGCCTTAGGAAAATTATACTACTCAGCGCTCCTAGTATACCATTTGCTGTAATAAAATTGATTGAAGTAAAGTTTATTAGAGGCTTAAGGGAGGGTGTGAAGTCCTTTGTTTTTGAAATGATATTGTTAAATCCTGATTAAAGATTCTAATTGGGCTTCAAATATATTACAAAAAGAACAGTTCACATCCTGATATATTTTGAACAACCCTTTTTCTTGCAACAATATTAGTTCTTAAAATTGATATTTTTCTTTTTCCTGATAAGCCAAATATTACCTAAGTGATCTGAAGGTTTTCACCAAATCATAATCAATTAGGATCAGGAAGAAAGGAATTATACCTTATTGAGTTTAGAATTTGAGCTCCAAATATGTTTTTCTTATGATATAATTGTAATAGTTGAATGCCAACATATCTAAATCGCAGAAGAGTACTACACAAGTTTCTTAGAGTTAAATCTCATGATATTTAGTAAGGAATATGCTCAAAGACAGCATAAATAAGTCCACAGTTTGAAACAGGTTACGGTTTTACAACCTTCAGAAACCACCTGCAGACTTACAGTCTCAGACAGTTGCATTACTAAAAGGAGAAAAAATTGATTATGTAGTAGCAACATTTGCTTTCCCTGGCATTGTATAAAGCCAGGTCTCTCCTTTGTGCATTTAGTTCCTTGTTTTTTAGTTTGCTTTCCATTTTCAGGTGGAAAATCACATTAACTAAGTCATTTTCATGGAGCATGGAAAATTCCACCTGCAATATTTATGGTATGTTGTTATTTAACAGTGGGATGGTAGTAGGGAGAATCTGAAATACTGTTTACAGACAAAAAAAAAAAAGCCTGTTTATTCAGAGAGTGGAGGAGCAGGCCAACCACACTTCCCTTAATTTAAAAAGGCTTTTGCAATGCCTCAAAAAAGCCAGAATGATTTATTGATAGAAATATCCTTTCATTCAGCAAATAAAGAATCCTTTCCAAAGTGTTATATGGTTTTATTAATGTAAGAAGCTAGGAAGCTGTGCTTCTGTTTAAATGCAGGATATTGCTGTTGATCATTGCTTTGTGATGGATGTGATGGCTCTCACCTCTTTTTCTAATGGAAAAAGGGAGGTTCACAAACAGTTGTTCCAATGAAACAACATATGTATGCTGTAACCCATGTCTGTGGAATAGAGTTCAGAAATTCTAGCATCCTATTAAATGCATGCAGCACTTTCCTCAGAGAAAGACTATTGTATCCTTGTGTTCTCTGAGCACTGATGATGTTACCTAGTTGGGTAATGAAATCTCTCCAAAAAACAGCCAAGCTCAGAGATCATCAATGACTCCCCAGTTCAACTCTGACTACATATATTATCTTCTATTGCAATACTATTGAGCCCAGAATCCAAGGCTCTACTCTAAAGAATAAGCAGGAAGGCCCCAAAATACAAGATGGCTATGTTAATGCCTTTAAAGAAAGAGAGGAAATATATTGTTGTTCTAAATAGATTGCCTAATTTCATTTTGTTGAAATGTCCCTAACATTTTGCTTTAATTTTATACATCGCCTTAATCCAATGGAAAGTGCAAAGAATGTAACTAAGGAATTAAACATACACACTGTTGTGGGTGTTTCTAGACCAGCTGGGGACATATCAGAGGATGACGAAGCAGAACCAGGCCCCTCTGGGTATTTTCCCCTCCCGGCAGCCGAGCTAGACAATGAGGAGCTTTGTATGCATTCTGAGTCAGACTCTCAAAGTGATGAGTCAGATTTGGAACAAGAAGTTAGATGGCTTGATCCGAGATTCAGAAGGTTTGATAAGCGAAGGTGTCAGTTAAGTGGGAAGAGGAAGTAATGGGGGAAATGACGTATCGGAAACTATATTAGAAGGGGAAAGAGAGACTACGCCTTTGTCACGAGCAACGTTAATCAAGGAGTAGCCTGATACCTTGAGCAGCGCGTTTAAACTCAGTTTTCTGGTGTTTTTTGAAATCTACGGAAGAATAATGAGGTCTTGGACAATGTGATTGATAAAGAGTGAGTTAATTGGAAGGTGGGGGAGAGCATGTTTAATCTAAATGTAAATAACTCGGAATTGGCCGTTCCGGCCAGCAAAATGCCAGCAGCTTGCTTTGAAGTGAATCCTTTTGAAATGTGTTAAATAAAACTCTTAAAGACATCTTATGTGGATTTTACTGAGCTGAGAGGGGCTAGATACAACACACACACACACACAAAGACTAGGGGTGATATGATAACAGTATTCCAATATCTCAGGGGTTGCCACAAAGAAAAGGGAATCAAGCTATTCTCCAAAGCACTTGAAGGCAGGACAAGAAGCAACAGATGGAAACTAATCAAGGAGAGAAGCGACCTAGAACTAAGGAGAAACTTCCTGACAGTTAGAACAATTAACCAGTGGAACAACCTGCCTCTAGAAGCGGTGAATGCTCCAACACTGGAAGTTTTTAAGAAGAGACTGAACAGCCATTTGTCTGAAATGGTACAGGGTTTCCTGCCTGAGCAGGGGATTGGACTCAATGACCTCCAAGGTCCCTTCCCACTTTATTATTATTACTATTACTATTACTATTACTATTACTATTACTATTACTATTACTATTACTATTACTATTACTATTACTATTACTATTACTATTACTATTACTATTACTATTACTATTACTATTACTATTACTATTATCATCATTATTATTATTATTATATGACACATGGCACCATCTCAAGTTAGACATTTCAGAAATGAACTCCAGAATATTTTGTTTACCAGTGGAACTCTCCAGTATCTTCAAGTAAAATAAAGCTAGGTAAATATTTTAGTCGTACAATAAAGATGTGACATCTCTGGACAGGCTGACAATAATGGGCTAAATTAAGAAAGTTAAACTGGAATAAGATAGCTTCCAACCTGTCTTCGTAAGATTTAACAATTGTGAACTGAGTTATAATATTGATTAAGCCTACTGAGAAAACTCTTATCATGTCAACCAAGAGCTTCCTTTGCTTAAGAAATGCTTAAGAATATACTAGTATGAAATTGCTTATATTATATAAGCAATTATATTATATTATTAACATTGCCCAAATGTCCATTGATCTGTACAACTCATTTTAGAAGAAGACATTTCCTCAGTTATTTGGATTACAACCCAGCTGGGATTTTAAGCACCAGCATTTTGAATCCTGCTCTAGAAAAACTGGGAAGCCAGTAGAGCTTTCCATATGCCAAGAAGATACATTCAAAATGCCTGATAAAAATAGGTACATTTGTGGTTGACTTTCTGAATTAATTGTAGCTTCCAGGCTGGATTCAAAAGCATTTACCTCAATAACACATTTAATTTAACAAGGAAGTCACCTAGCATTTATAGGAAAGGTGTCTCTACCTAAGAGAAGCTGTTTCTAGTTCTCCAACATAAATTATACATTGTTTTGAGAACTACAAATTTTGGAACTGCAAAAATGACTCAGTGATATATAAATAAATAACGTACCAAATATCCATATGACATAATATCCTCACAGAAGCCTTTACTACTTCTAGCTGGAAAAATTCCTGACATTAGCAAATAAACTTTTCCCAGCTTGTTTTTTTACAAGCCGTCTTTACAGAAGAAACAAGCGTACATTTCCCTCCCCCCCAAAAAAAAATGTTGAAAAGCTTTTGGCTTGCCTAGAATTTTCTCTGGAAACCAGTCAAATATCTAATGTCTCCCCAGGCATCTCTATACAAACAGTGTAGTAACTGCTTTTTCATTTCCGTTCCTTGCACATTTCTTTGTGTGGTCATGTGCCTTGTATCAGGTTGAACTCTCACCTCCTATTTGTATTTGGCTGAGCTCCTAGTCTAGGAACAAACCTTTTTCCCATCCATCACTGACAGCTCTCTGAAGACTACAGGCTTTTCAACCTCCATGGTCACTTAATTGCAGTTCAACTTGGAATCTGACAGCCATTTTAATCTGTGCTGATCTCAGCTGGTGTATGACAATATCTCCTATGAAGTGAGAGGTGCAGACCTTCGTAACTACAAAGATTTGTTGTATATGGATCCACAATATGCCATATTTTATTTGCTACAATAAAATCTGATTTGTTTTTTCGGGGGGGCATTGCTTTTGATTCGCGTATCCTGAAACTAACTTCTGGTTAAGGAAAAAAAAGGGTTTTCTGGATTTTAGGGAAGCATTTTTCTCAGCCTTATTGAAAGATGTGAGGGTCAAGAAGGGCTAAAAACCTTCCTCAAAGGGAAGCAGGACTTAAAATTAGGATGGACAAACTTTTAAAGGCCAGGGACTTTATTTAATATTAGTGGGGACTGAGGATTAAAGTTGGCAGGGCAATGATTCAAAGATGCTAGAGCTCTAGCACATCAATGGGTAGGATTTTGTGGGTTTCAGGAAAACTAACTATACTAAGCCAAGAAAGTCTTGGGCCAGGTTTGGTGGGAAAATTCCTTCCTTCCTTCCTTCCTTCCTTCCTTCCTTCCTTCCTTCCTTCCTTCCTTCCTTCCTTCCTTCCTTCCTTCTTTCCTTTATACCTACCTACATGTGCAAATAAACACAGAGACAGACACACAGATACACACTATATATATATGGCAAATCCATGTTCATGGAAGACTTAAAGACTCTAAACATCATATTGGAAGTTGCTGAAGTATTTGCCCAAGACCAAAAATGTTGGAGATCCCTTGCTGACCAATATGCTACATAGCATGGGAGGATCTAATGGTAATAAAAATGCCCACTTTACACAAATGACTCTGGGTAGCTTACAAGAATTAAAAACAATAAAAAAAACCCATAACATGTAACCCAAGGACTAACAATAACCCCATTCACATGTGTATGTCTGGGGAAAGTGCATCAACAATACCAGATCTCATCTAGTTACCTGATCCAAATCCCAGGGTAACAGCCAGGTTTTCAGTACTTCTCCTTGCCTTGATTGACTGCTTTGCTTTAGCAATACCACCATGGCTAGCCAACTATACTGATGTCATTGTGGCCTTGCCGCCAAAGGGACACTCTGCTTAGCTGTCCAATGAAGCAAACTGCCCCTTTGAAGAACTGTACAGGCTGATTACGTTTTGTTTCCTGAATCAGCAAATTGAATGCATTTTCTCTTGGAAGAAATGGAGACACTCCAATCCAAAAATTAAATAAATGCTTTATAAGAAGTACACCCTCATCTGCCAATAGCTCAGAACCAGAATGACATTTGTCTCGTCCTAAGTAATTTTGGCAGAATTTTAATCTGTTCTACATTGTCAGAACAGCTTACTAGTAAATAATAAAATATACTTCCATAACAGCATTGCTTGGCTGCTGTGAGCTAATTTACAAAATTGCAGAACACTAATAAGTCATTGTTAAGCCTTTTAAATGAAGCCATGGTACTCCAGAAAGAATAGATGTGACATGCTTAATAACTGCCATTCAACTAGAATATGAACAAACCAGCTTCTAGTAATCGGTTTTTATCTATTTACAGTAAAATCTGCTTTGGTAGAGGGCAAGTGGCATCATTTTCTGTTAGCCTCAAGGTCAAAATATATATTGGCTGTTTTGCTTTATTTTATTAGACTTCATATAGCTCTTTTGATACAACTGTGACTTTTAGTACTCCTAATAACAAAAATATTGAACAAGAAAAGAATGGTGGCAGATGTCATCATAACAGAATGATATTTAGAGTGTAAAAGGGGCCATCTAACCAAAGATCTCTCATCCAGCATCCTGATTTCCCAATATTTGGGCCAGTTATTTGTGTCTTTAGAACAATGCAGATTTCACTTCTGCTCCACAACTTATGGGAAGGTACAGTGGCTCAGTGCTTAAGATGCTGGGCTTGTTGGCTGAAAAGTTGACACCCCAGGTTTGAAACCTGAGCATCACACAATGGGATGAGTGCCAGTCTTCACCTAGCCCACCTAGCAGTTTGAAAGCATGCAAATGGAAGTAGAAAATAGATATCACTTCAGTGGGGAGGAAACAGTACTCTTCAATGTTATGCTGGCACATGATTGTGAAGTATCTTGGGATAGAGCTAGCTCAAAGGCCTCAAAACAGAGATGAGTGCTGGCCCCTATAGTCAGCAACGACTAGCAGAGTAAAATCCGCAGGGACTCCTTTCTTCCAACTACATTGGTTGCCAGTCTGCTTCTGGGTTCTGTCCAAGGTGTTCTTTAAAACCTTATGTGCCTGGTGCCAGGTTATTTGAAGAACTGTCTGTCTGATTATTACATAGACCTGTCTTACCAAATCTAGCACAGGAGGCATGCTACAGATCCCTTTTGTTAGGGAGAAATATTTGGTGACCCCAGGAGGTAGGCCTCCTTTGCCATGGCACCCACCTTATGCATCTTCCCCCACAAACTGAAGCTGATTCCATCTATATTGATTTTCCCCAAACCCCTCAAAACCTGGCTATGTGTTCAGATCTGGGAGTCCTAGGGGACTGGTGAGGTATTGAGGTGGCTCCATTGTTATAAACAGCTTGCATTCTGTCTTAGCATTCATGATGTTTTAATATGTTTTCCTATTTTTAATATTTTTTAATATATTAACTTTCATGGTCTTATTATATGCTGCCTAGAGTCACTTTTAATAATAATAATAATAATAATAATAATAATAATAATAATAATAATAATAAAGTTGGAAGGTACCTTGGAGGTCATCTAGTCCAACCCCTGCTCAGGCAGAAAACCCTATACCATTTTGGACAAATGACTGTCCAGTCTCTTCTTAAAAACTTCCAGTGTTGGAGCATTCACAACTTCTGGAGGCAGGTTCTTCCACTGATAAATTGTTCTAACTGCCAGGAAGTTTCTCCTTAGTTCTAGGTTGCTTCTCTCTTTGGTTAATTTCCATCAATTGCTTCTTGCCTTAGAAAATAGCTTGACTCCCTCTTCTTTGTGGCAGCCCCTGAGATATTGGAACACTGCTATCATGTCCCCCCTCATCCTTCTCTTCATTAAACTAGACATACCCAATTCCAGCAACCATTCCTTATATGCTTTAGCCTCCAGTCCCCTAATCATCTTTGTTGCGCTTCTCTGTACTCTTTTGCATGAGATTGGTGGTTATACAAATTTGATTGATGAATGAATGAATGAATGAATGAATGAACGAATGAACGAACAAACGAACGAACGAACGAACGAACGAATGAATGAATCAAATGCCTTGGAAAACCCATGAGCATAGTGTAAACACAATACACCACTCCTGTTGCTGCTAAGGAGCTGTGCCTATCTTGTGCTGACTAAATATTGGGTTTAAAACTATCTGATCCTAATAATTTGACAGCTTCCTTTCCTCCTCCAAGGTTAATGAGCATTAATATTTCTTTCCTCAATCCCACCCAATCCAAATGATTTTGAACATTTGTGGTAATGTCCTACCTTCCTTCCTAAACTATGAAAATACTTTCAATCCCCACCCATAGCTCACCCACAACTTGATTTTTCTTATTTTTATTTCTTTTTAAGCAAAAATAAATAAATAAAGCATTTAAGACAACAATGCTCCCAGCAGATTACCACTATTTTACCTAATGAAAAGTGAATAAGAGCAACAGAGAAGCACCATTGAACTACGAGGTACATAGAAAAAAAGAACCTATTTAGTATGTTAAAATAAATCTGGAAGACAATGATGAAAGGTAAAATTTAGATTTTTGTTCCCTTTGATTTTTCCCTCTGTTTAGTACATTCAACAATTCCCCAAACCATCAAAAAATCAAAAACTGAGTCATTTTGCAATCTGGATAATTTCCCATTCTGCTTGATGATAAAATGCTTTTTTCTCAGAATAGCTCTAAATCATGTGGAACTCCTGCTGATAGCATTTTTCAGCAACAAGGAGAAAGCTTTTTCTTTTCCTCTAAACTGCTGTTCTCTCTACTGTCTCCTTAACTAAAGATAGTATTTTGTGTATAATGGATTCTTCCTGTGTCAGATGATGCATTTTTCTGCCAGTACACTTATAGTTCTACCTATGGCTGGTATTAAGAGCTGGCTTCAGTAGGCTATTGCTAAGCTTCCCCCAGCACAAAATCCATTGTTAGGGGAAGATCTCTAGGCCTCTTTCCTTCCTACTCTTTCCTTCCTTGATTTTCAAAAGTTTGCCTTTTAAGAGGTTTGTGGGGAAAAATACATATACTAATATATAAAAATGCATGCAAAGGTCCCCATGTTACTGTTTCTTAACTCACAAATGAATGTAAAATGGTGACAAAATGCACTAGAGTTTAGAAAAATGAGGAGCTGAGTAAAAGAGTACTTGAAAGATTGTATGCCTACCCTTCTGAAGAGCATAGGCAGGATAAATGATCATAGGTTTCAGTTGTCTTATTTACAGCAGCAGAATGGATGGACTCAGTTACACTGGCAATGGGGGTACTCTTGGATGACTGAAATATGAGTTTAGGGATAGATCGTCTTGATGGAAATCTATCTATCCATATTCTAAGAATCAATACCAACTTGATGGCACACGATCAAATATCTAATATCTCAATAATGTTCATCTGAAGTCAATCAATCAATTAGAATAGAGCTGGAAGGGATCTTAGAGATCTTCTAGTCCAAGCCCCTGCTCAAGCAGGAGGTCTTATACAAATTGAGACAAGTGGATGTCCAGCCCCTTCTTAAAACCCTCAAATGATGGAGCACCCACAACATTTGAAAACGAACAGTTCCCCTGGTTGCCTTCTGAAGTGCCTGAAGATACTACAGGACTATTTCTTCCACCCCATCAGTAAATTGCAACTAAATTGTATTTCTAGATCTAAATTTACTATGGAAATTACTTTCAGATTGCATTGTGTTGGTGTCCTTTAGACAGCAAAGCTGGATCCTACACTTCCACTTGCAGATCCTGGGAGGTTATCTGGAAAATAAAAATTGTAGACAAATTGTAGACTGCCTCTAGCTCATGTTTCTAGAATCAATAATCCCCCAAATTATAGTCCATTTTCCATCTGTAACAGCTTTATGAAAAGTTGTTTTCTGTGAGGCTGAGCTTCAAACAAGAGTAGGATTAAATAAATAGGATGTAATGTTATTTCCAGTGTTTGGAGGGTGGTAGTTAGGAATTTTACAACATGGGACCTTTTGCTCCATAAACCTTGTTTTTGTTTTATTTGGGGCTTTGTGTGCTGCTAAATTCAGCCCAAGAAGGGAAATGAAAGAATTATTCAGTAGAACTATATGTCAGAGGTTTTGTTATTGCCCTGATTTGGCCTCTGTCACATTTGTTTCCTTCCATTTTCCATTAAAACAGGACTACATAGGAAACATAATAATGACTGTAATAGAAAGAAAATAATAATTTTGAATACAAATTTTCAGGATGATTCCCCCCCATGTTTTTATATTTTCCCCCTTCCTCAAAATATCAGTAGAACATCGCTATCCATAACTATAAATGTGGCTTACATTTATAAAAATATTATCTAGAAATAAGAACTGTTATTATAGTTAAAATTTGGCTGAACTGGAAAGGACAAAACTTAAATCACTGCAAAGCTTTCTTGATGATTTCAGATCAGTCATTCTTTCCTTAATTTAGCCTACCTCACAGGGCTATTGTACAAATAAAATGAAGGGAAGAAAGTCATATGCCACTTTCCTCTCTCAAAGAAAAGTAAAAGTCATATAAATGGAATTAATCAAAGAATAACATCTACTCAAAATTCTGTAAATTGTTTTTAGGAAATTAAATGAGAGAGGTCAGCAAGGATTTTAGGAGGGGACATGAGATTTCCTGACAGCTGGAATAGAGCATAAAAATTAACACTTTCAAATAAATTTGTAATTCACATAATAGTGAATTAATCTCAGTTTTGTTGATATTGGAGAATGATTCCTTCAGGTAATAGCCTAAAGGAAAGGACTGAATGGAGTACACAAGTATTTGGGGGGGAGGGGGGAAGAGTGTCAAAAAAAAAAAAAGTGAAGATGGCAGCTTTCACTCATACAGTCAAAGTGAACATAGAATTATAGCAGGATTTTAACATGCCATTTTGGCTGCCATCTGCATTTTTTCACCCCTGATCCCATTAGAGATACTGCTGCAAAAAAACATTAAAACTGATTTTATAGTTTCACGCAAGATTTTTCTCTTGGCTCAAATGAAGAGCCTAATTCAGCAGATTTTCTGCAAGAGAGAACAATTTAAGAATTGTCAGCAAATTATTTCCCTAATTCTCAAGATTGTGAAGAAAAACATAACTAAAGAAGTCTCAAAAGAGGGCAGGGCTCCACTCTACCTGGATTCCCAAAACTGTGCCTGAGCATGTCAATATGCTCAGCAACACATGCTTGGTGCCTGCTAGGCTTCCCATCCAACCTCATTTTATTTATGAGCTACTTTTAATTAAAAATAAATCAAAAGCTAGTATGCCACAAAACAAAACATCAATTTCAAAAATGACATTTATTTCCAGGTGTGTCTCTGGAAAGCCCAATGGAATTGTTAGTAAATAAAACGGTAAATAGTAACAGTCAAATGCTTCATCTGGAAATTTGCTTTCCTGTAAATGTACAGAGCACCCTAGAAGGCTGAAGAAGGTGATGGAGAATGAATTTTCACATGCTGTTGTGCATGTATGTATTCATTTATTTATTTTTATCCCAAGGCACCAAATATTTTCAATAAACCTTTCCTCCTCCTGTTTTCCCATAACAAAACTCTGTGAGATGGGTTGGGCTGAGATATAGTGACTGGTCTCAAATCAGTTAGCTTTCATGGCTAAGATAGGCCTTGGTCTCATGGTCTCTTCTAGCCTAGTGCCTTAACCACTAGACCAAACTGGCTCTCTATAATCATGGCTGACAAGTTGTGGGTCATATTTATTTGATACATTTAACTATTAAGGAATATGCCAGAATACTAACTTGTTAACAAACAAAACACAGCAGGACTAACCAATAACTGCCAAAGCAAAAATGACTAATAGATGGATTGGAAAAGAGTCCTCCAATAACTACTTTTCCACTTCCAGTTTCTCCACAGAACAAACTTTTCATTGATTCATATATGTTGTATATGAGAGCTAGCACCTCAGAAGTTCTAGTTCTAACTGATGCTCATTCAACAAAACTTATTGGGTGGTCTTGGCTAGTTTGTCTGTCTTCCTTGTCTCTGCCTCTGTCTCTGTTTCCATCTCTGATTTAGAAGCCACCTGACTCAAGAATGATGCACAATTTCAAAAAATAAAAACAATAAAGAATTTGAACAATATCATATACAGTATATGCAGTATACACATCCGCATACATCCACATACGTTGATAGGCTTTACAGCCACCCTAACTCAAGAACACCCATGTTTTTAGAGATCTCTGGAACCACATGGATTTCTGTAATGGGGTGGGAATATCATCTTAGAGGGAAGGTACTGCAACTGAGAATATCTCTCAGCCCACTCTATGTGACAGGATTTGGGGTTTTTTTTGTTTTTTTTTTTGAAAAATTAGCCCAGGGAATACTATGTATGGTACTTTCACCTTCTAGGATCTAAATTTAATAAAAGTATGATATTTTTATAATAGCTAATCAGTTTGCCTTGTATATTGGTGATTTGTTAGTGATCATGGCAGACACCATGACAGACATTCTGTGTGAATACTCATACCATGCTTTCAGAATTCTTAAAGCTGGAGACTCTTTTATAAAATTGTAGCTTGTTGGATAAAAAAATAAGTTTTGAATAAGAAACTGTCATCCCAGTGGGGCCTATTTCTGATTATGTAGCATATATGTAAATACATCAAGCTTGAATAAAGTTGAGTAAATTACGAAGCATATGAGAAAAAAATTAATCAGGGTTCAGGCCCAGGAGATGGAGATGGCATTTGTCATTCTTTTTTGATAGATATTAAAATCTGGAAGGCCCTAATGTGACCCTCTTGGTCATTTTAGACTTCTGAGCAGTTTTCAGTACTGCCCTGCATTAGGCTGAACAGCAAACATGTGGGAAGCAATTAGCATGTTTTCAAACAGTTGTATTAGTTTGGTCATAAATCACTTAGCAGATAATGGTAGCACTGAACAACTGTAAATTAGACAAAGAAAGATTACAGAGAAAGAAAATCTTGCCTCTAGCCTATATCTGTGGCTTAAATACGCCCCAAAAGAGCAGGTATTTTGCAGTCCAAGATCTTACAGCCCAAACAACCACTATATCCAGTCCAAGGGCTGCAAGCTGAAGGCAAAAACAAACAAACAAAAAAAACCAGTTTTTTTTTAAAGGAATGAGAGACCAAAGAAATGCAGATCCAACAAAAGGAGGCAATCTGGACCATGTCTTAATTAGAGAAAATAATGCTCCTTCTTATAGAGCAGTCAATTTTCACTGCTCAGCCTTCCTCACTTTCCGTACTAGTGGAATCAGCAGTTACCTGCACTGAGTTTGATATATCACTCATAGGTGGCTGACAACCAGTTATCTCAAGAAGCGCAGGTTGAGAGATCACTTAATTTTTATTTTCAGTTTTAGAATCTGAGGAATCTATTACAGAGAATATTGACCATAACACTATTCTGGAACATCTGCAAAGGTTGGGAATTGGAAGCACTATTTTATGGGGTTTCTACTCCTTCATTAGTGAATGGTTTCAGTTAGTTTTGTTGAAGTATAGAGTCAGCTAAGTAGACTCTCTCTTGTGTTGATTCTTTCCTCCTTTCTTTTCAACAACTACAGAAAGCCCTATGGATGTTTGATGGTTTGGGCTACAGGAATATCAATATGCTGATATTTTATGCTAAAGTATCATCAATATACTGACGATACTTTATCTCACCATTGCAAAAGATGCTACAGGTAGTCATTACTTAGCAACCGCAGTTGGGACTGGCAACAAGATCATGATGAGTTTATGATGTCACTTCCCATTAAATGATTAAGAGAGTCACTGCACTTCAAGTGAGATATCACATGACCACAACTTGTTATTTTAGTGTCTGCTTCTCTACTGACTCTGCTTGTTGGAAACTGGTTGTAAAGCTTACAAATGGTGATCATGTGACCATTGGAACCCTGGGTGATCATAAATGCAAGGGCTAGTTGTAAAGTTACTTTTTCAGTTCTGTTATAACTTCAAATGATCACTAATCATTTGAAGTTATAACATTGGAAATCATTTAGTGAAATCTACTGATACTGATGTTTTGTCCCAGTTAGAGCTGGGTCTGGACACCCTTAAAAGTTTGATAGGCAAACAGGCTGAATTTGAATCCCAGAAAAATATGGATGCTGGTTGTTCAATGAGCTAATTTGACAGCTATGAGTTGAGGATTCTTGGCTACTCATTCAGGGACCTTTTTTTCAAGCCTAGCTATGTGTCAGTTGCAAAACTAACTGGGGCAGAAAGACCTTATAACAATACCTCACATCTCATTACTACGTGGCTAGACTACTATAATAAACTCCATTTGAGACTACTTATGAAGAATATTCAGAAGTTCCAATTAGTACTGAATACATTGGCTAGCACCACCAACATGTTACATCTTTGTCTTCAGCTATACACTGGCTTCTGATTGGCTTCCAAGTGCAACTCAAGGTCCTTATTATTACCTATAGGGCCTTATGGGGCTTGGTTCTGGACCATGTTCTCTAGTTAGAATTAACCAACTTGGTTCAAGTGTCCCAGAAAAAAAATTCTGAGTTTGTCAGTGAACAAATTAAAGGGGGAAAAACCTCTATGGTGCCTCTTGATGCTTTAAGCATGTGCTTATTTGCTTAATGGTTAATCCAATACTGTTTGTAGGCACTGTTTTTGTGGGGCAGTTTCTGCAGTTTGGAAACCTCACACTTGAAGTGAAGAAGATCCTAACAGTTTAGGTTTTTTCATTTGTTTCAGAAGGGCTTTTTGATGACTAGAATGATAGTTGATTAATTCCTGCCATCAGTGCTTGTGAATTGATTGTGTTTGTGTGGGGTATGAATGTGGTTGATTTTAAATTGTTGTTGTATTTTTGTTGTGAGCCGCCCCGGGTCTTCGGAGAGGGGCGGCATATAAGTGCGAATAAACATAAACATAAACATAATTGATTACATGCTATATTTTATTTACACAAAGAAATGTTTTTTCCATGATAATCTAACCCTATTGTGGTCTTTCAGGTCTTCCAACAATGCACCCATTGCGGCTATAATTAATTAATTTCCTTTGCTGTTGGTCATCCTCTTCTTCCCTTTCCTTCCACTTCTCCTAGCACAGGCATGTCAAACTGCTGGCCCATGGACAGGACGCGTCACACCAAAACCACACCCACCCCATTTCTGGCAATGGGGAAAAAGTCCCAATATGTTGTGCGATGTCACGTGACATCGTGAGTTTGACATGCCTGTCCTTTCTCCAGAGAACTAGATGTTTCCTAATGTGTCCGAAGTAGAATAATGTGAAATTGATCATTTGTGCCCTGAGTGAGAACCCTGGGTTGAATTGATCAATGATCAATTTGTTAGTTTTCTTGGCTTTCTATTGTATTCTCAATTTTCTCCTGCACCAATTTTTAAAAGTATCAATATTTTTCCTATCCTGTTTCTTCAGGATGATGGTAGATATGGACTTATGATTATGTACTTTGATTTTGTGAAGGCTATAGGTTTTCAGGAGAAATCAAAAAGTGCAAACTACGGTCACTGAGACTCCTGTCCAAAAGCCTGAAAGCCCCAAAGTTACAACGGATAAGAATTATATATCTATGGGAAGGATATACGAGGAACTATAAAGTCAATCTAATTAATATATGATTCTGAAATTGTGCCCTCATATCAAATAAGAAAAAAAATGGTTCTTCAATGTAGGGTTATACTGGCACCCCTACAATTTCTATATTTTCACAGAGAGACTTCTCCCTATGTCTCTGTTATTAACAATATAGCAAATATTAATTATATTATAAATATTATTATTTTCATCAGATGACCTTCACGCTTTGTCAGAAAATGCTAACCTGCTTTTTGTTATTTGAACTCCTTGCTCTCAGGGCCATCAGTTTTAGGGGTTTTGGTTTTACCCTTTACACCCTTTTCCCTCCATAGACATTTAGCCATGCACTTTGAGATGAACACTCTTTGAATGGTGAGGGAGTACAGACGGATTTCCAGAAAACATTGCAGACTACAGGAACTGTTTGCACTTCAGTTTGAGATGCAGACAACATAGACTTATCCCCAATAGCCTGCGCCTGTCTTCAACAGTGAAGAGACAAAGGGCAGAAAACATCCTGCAGCCAAGAAGGCTCCACATTGGTTTGCACTACTCAGGTGACCCTGAGGGCACAGGTAAACCTCCAAATGACTTGAATGATTCTCCTAAAGAATGCAAATGACCAGCTGTCTGCAAGAAATGTAAATCCTTCCATTGCCCACCATCTAGTCAGAGCTAAAGAAGCTTTTTGGATGAGAAGTGAAACTTCTTCAAAGAAAAAACAAGAGAGTCCAGTTGCCCTCCTGAAAAAAAGAAAGCACCTTTGGGACAACCATGACCTGGATGACTGAGAATCTCCATAGACATTTACCCTTTTTTACACCATTTACTAGCTTACAAAATGTATTTATTATTATAAGGTTTGGTCCCTCTCAAAGACCTTTACATTTTTTACTATGGATATTTTATTGCTGTATCTTGTTATTGTCATCTACCAAGCAGACTGCAGTGAGTAAGAAATACAGCAAATAATATAGCTTTTCTTTCAGCCAGCTGAAATGCAGCCTTTAGGGAGTTTTTTTTATTATTATTAGAAAGGCAAAAAAGCATTACCATTTAAATGGCTAAAGGAAGCATATCAAAGCAAACCCCAAAACAAATTCTGTTTAATTAACTTCTCTGACTTTCCTTATTCAGATCCATCACAGACAATCATAAAACCTGAAATGTCATTCATTACTTCATTTACTTGTGAAGGGAATCTGCCAGTTTGCCACTCTAGAAAATGACATCATTGCTTCTGTTGTGTCCTGAGCCTGCAAAAGCAGGCTTGGGACGTTGCATTGGTCCTGGGAATTCCAAAGCTGCCCGGGACCAGACTGAGCGGCGCCAGCCTTGTACGCATGCGCAAGGCGCAAAAATGCTCTGTTCCTATTGGTTGACATTGTCCAGGTTTCTGGCCATATAAAAAAGGCCTGCGTGCCTTTTGTTTTTTGCTTGGTTGTTGGAGAAGGAGAATAAAGAGTAGTTAACAGTTACCATGTGTCTTCATCATTCGCATGCGAACGAAGGATCCAACAGCTTCCTTTAATTTAAAAAAATAATTCCTGGAACAATATTCCCCTGCATTTCATGTCCACTTCCAGCCAATTTATCTGTTTTATTTCAACCATTTTCTAAGAAGCTCATTTTCTTCCTTTCTTTCCCAATAACCTATGGCTGACTTTGGATAATATATAAGATTAGGATGAAAAGGGGTCAGATTATTTATGATGTGTGAAAATTCAACTATTTTCTTAGCATATTGCATGTTAACTATCTACCACATTATGCCATGCTGTGGTTCATTTGTTTGAGCACAGCAGATTTTGTGACAATAGCAATTTGTTTTTTAAAAAAACCTGGATTTAGTATTCAATATAAAATAAAGAAAACAAGAGGATCTCCCAATAATGAGTCATCTTCCTATCCATTTTGAAGCCAAAAACTTCCAAACAAGAATTTTGGATAGAACCTTATGTGAATAATATGAATAAAACTTTGAGTAATAAGTGTATTGGTATTTCATATTATAGATGTATGAAAGCAAGTTGAGCCTGCATTTAAGATGATTCTCATCTCTTCCACAAGGAAGTGCCTATTAGAATTTGCAGACAGCTCTGAGAATTCATTTCAGCTTCCCTGTTTCAGGGCAGATACTTCTCTGTTTTCATGCCCAACATTCATGAAATAAATGGCTTGAGTTTTCAACAGTTACTGAGCCGTGTGAACCTCACCTAACATTTTACTTTCAATTTACCACCATTATGGTTTCATTTGACAGTCTCTATATGGTAATAACTATGAATTGGCTGGATATGGCATGTCACACACTTTGTGGGGGGATAGCATTTCATTGTAATGTACAGGCCCATTAGTGTATGGAAGCTTTTTCAGAATTCATGCTTTATGTTTTTTCCCCTCTTTTTTTTCTTTTGCAGCACAATCAGTGTTCTTCAGATAGATCAGGAAAGGAATGCTCAGATCAAATGTATGCTCTTCATTTTCTTCTGTAGCTCTTTTTTTTCTGGAAAGTCACCTTTAAAAGGGCTTGAAAATGAGAGCTAGGCAAAACCCATGAAAACAAATCAGATGCCTGCCATAAATGCATATCATTTAGACACTTTTTCAATCAGATGTATAGTGGTATTTTCACTGAGGTTATCATCACCAGTCTCTCTCCCAACTCACCTCAATGGATTGTTTTTGTGGGAAAAATAGGAGGAGAAAAGTGTGTTGGATATGTTTGCCAAATGCTGGATTCTACATGTCAAAACGATTTCAGAGTATTATATGAAGCCTGGATGATTTCTGTTTCGAAGGGTGGGTGCTGAAGTCAGTGTTGACTCCTGGAGTGTGCCCAGATTACTTCCCATACTTTTCTTGGCAAGATTTTGAGAGAGAGAGAGAGAGAGAGAGAGAGAGAGAGAGAGAGAGAGAGAGAGAGAGAGAGAGAGAGAGAGAGAGAGAGAGAGAGAGAGAGAGAGAGAGAGAGAGAGAGAGAGAGAGAGAGAGAGAGAGAGAGAGAGAGAGAGAGAGAGAGAGAGAGAGAGAGAGAGAGAGAGAGAGAGAGAGAGAGAGAGAGAGAGTGCCTCAGGGTCACCCAGTGATTTTGTGTCTAAAGTGAGACTAGGACTCACCACCTCCTTGTTTCTAGCCTGGTGTCTTAACAACTACACCAAATGAGCTCTTGATTAAGCATCCCACATTTACCTTTTAACTAAGGACTAACACATCTCTTAAAGACATGCAGCTTTGCTAATTTACTCTAGACTTCTATCTCTTTTTTCATACCCCTTGATAAATTGCTCTGGGGTGGAAGATGGTGGTAGGTGGACTTCTCTGAGCTTCTTCATGGAAATCTGTAAGAAACAAAAGAAAATGTATGCTTTAGTGATTCAAAGCATTTTAGTGGCTTCTCATGAAAGCTGAGACCCAAAGAATGATATATTGATCCTTTTTCCCCCTCCTCTGCCTTTCTGTCTTCTGAAAATGACAACTAGAAGATATTAAGCAGCCTCTTCCCAACTTCAAGGTAATCTAAAATCCTTCATAGCTGCCTTATATTAAATAAAAAAAAAAGAATTTTCAGAGAAACATCTACGCAGGGCTTTGTTTTCTGCCCACAGGGGGCATCAAGTTATCAGTTTCGCTTTTCTTAGCTTCTTATTTTTCAGATCCTATATTTTGTTCCTGTTTTCTACATTATCTTAAGTTTGTTTTTTAATGGATAAAAATCCATGTAGTTTTTATGTGATTTTTTTTGTCCTGAATATACACATTTTTGTACATTTTCATACCATAAATCAGTTGCTGGGAAAATGTACACTGTGTATATGTGTATATTTATGTCATCTGAATGTCAATTTATACACAATATAAATTGCATCATTATGCAAGTAACAATTTTACATGAATGACTTAACTTATGTAAATTGTGCATGTGCCAATTTAACAGAGGTTTTGATCTATCAGACTTCTCTTCCCCAAATTCAGCCATAAAATCAAGATTTCACTGTAATTATGAAGGCAGCATCTATAGTTCCCGCTACTCTCAGTATATTTTCCCTCTACTGTATCTAATCATTTATTATCAATTCACTGAAGAATTCAGCAAAATCCAAATCTTAAATGCCTAAGGGGGAGAATCAAATTTTTGTTTATAGTTCCTAATTTTCAGCATAATTTATAATCCATGCAGAAAACTAGAAAATAGATTTAGAGAGATTATTAAAATTGACATAATCCAGATACTTATATATACATATCAGATTAACCAAGGGTTAAGTATTTTATGCACATAAGTAAGCATAAACTTTTACATGCAATTCACTTTAGAACCAGAAGTTTAAAGAGTCCTTTAAATGCACATTTATCTTAGCATCTCAAAATGCACTTTAAACAGGTATTTTACTGCCTCAATTATTTTTAAACAAGTACTTACCTGCTTCCTACACAACCTGGAATCTTGATAAGAAAGAGAAAGAAAATATTACTGCTGACTCTTGGACCCATCTTTCTGAGAACAAGCCCCATTGATCTGAATAAATCTTGCTTCAGAACAGAGATTTTAGTATTGCATTATTAATATGCTTTAACACATGCATTGACTAAAGGGAGAATGGGCAATTTTCATTTAAACTTTTTTTTTAAAAAAATGGCACAGATGTCAATTTCTAGTGAAAGTATGGAAATAATTTCTTGACAGACATTCTTCAACATCTCAAAATAGAGTTTTTGCATGAAGAATCAAATAACATGAAAAATTAATATCACTAAGTCCTGTTCCTGATTGGATTTTGTTTTAATAGACCAACACAGCTGCCTACATTTTTTTTAAAAAAAATCAAAGTCAATAAACTTCTCTGCAGCTAGAATGAATCCATCAGTGCTCCCAGAAATGGGCATCTTACAGCTGGGTTTGCAATCTGAACAGTTTTATATGTGCACAGAAAAATATCAGCGATAAGAACTGAAATTAAAAATAGAGATTCCTATGGTACCTAAAAGGCTAAAACCTGATTACTTTAGTCTTTAAGATGCCTCAGCAGGGCTTTGTTTCTCCTGGAAACCAACTTTCTGAAAAGCAATGCTTAATAAGTTTCATGCAGGGATGGTCTATTTCACCAAGAAAATTGATACCTTAGTAGATATGGGAAGATAGTGAAAAGCTGGTTGATCTCCTTTGCTGAAGGACAATATATTCTGGACCCCCTCAAACATGTACTGTCTCAAGCCTGATGGAAGACACAATGGGATAACCAGTGCTGAAGAAAGTTTCAACTGTCAATCCACTAGCTTCGATAATTGCTAGTAACAGTAATAGTTGATGTGCACGTGTTCTTTGCCTCAGGCAAAAAAAAACGTCTTGGACTACAACTGTGAGAGATATCCTATTTGCATTAAGTGAACCTGCTGGGCATAGCTATAGTAAATATTGTTTGCAATCTAGGTGAGTCTGGCCAGTGAAGAAAAACATGTGGAAGAAAATGTGGGGGCAGCAAGGTGGAGAAATAGGGCAGATCATCATAATAACATAATGGAAAATATTAAAAGGAGAAAAGCAATGAAGGACATCTTCAGAGAGCTTTTGGGACAAAGAGATCTGTATGCTCTTGATTAGATAGATCAGATGTTGTGATACTCTTGGCTAATGTCTTTATTGTTTTGCTTCATTGTCTTGATTTTTCTGTTTGTATGTTTATATGGTTAGAATGCAGTACTGCAGGCTACTTCTGCTGACTGCCAGCTGCCAGCAGTTTGGCAGTTCAAGTCTCACCGGCTCAAGGTTGACTCAACCTTCCATCCTTTCGAGGTTAGTAAAATGAGGATCCAGATTGTTGGGGACAATATGCTGACTCTGTAAACCACTTAGAGAGGGCTGTAAAGCACTGTGAAGCGGTATATAGGTATAAGTGCTATTGTATATTGTTAACCACTGTGTGTCTATTATGGGATTATGGTAGTGTAGAATTTGAGAGATACATTAATAAATTAAAAATATACATTAAATTACATTATTTCTGTTGCTAGCCAGAGGGGCATTAGACTTTTGTAATTTGCTAATAGCTTTTTAAAAAGTATATACTTAGTTGTCTGGCCACTCACCAGGTTAACAAAAAAGCCTAAAGCAAATCCAGTTTCCAATTTAATATATTTATTAAGGAATCCAATGGAGAAGAGTGAGAAATTATTATTTTCTATTTAAAGTAAAACATTGAGGAAAAAATACTTTGTTAGTTAAACATATCAGACTATTAGAAATTGTTAACTTTGTGGATATTTCCGGCTACTCCACAGCTCAACCAGCCATTTAAAGTCAAAACAAGTTCCTCCAAGAAAAGCTTCCCAGATATGGGAGTTATTTTTAAGAAAGGACATTCAAAGGAATCAGTCCTAGAGATTCAGGCAGGTTGTTTTACCTGACATGAATGCATATGATTTTTACTTAAAGGAATGGTTAGAAAGTGATAAAAGGAAACCTACTTCTGCCTCAGAAGGGCATTTTAAACGAACTTTTCACAGAATCATCAATGGCCACTTCATATACAGCACTCAAGGAAGCTATCTGCATATAAATAGCTGTAAATGTTATAACAGAAAATATCAGTAAATAAGACACAGATCTAGCTAAAGCCTAACTGAGATTGAAAAGGATAGACTCAGTGAAGTTATATATATATAAGTTATATATATATATATATATATATATATATATATATATATATATATATATATATATATATATATATATATATATATATATATATATATATATATATATATATATATATATATATATATATATATATATATATATATATATATATATATATATATATATGTTGTTTAAAATTGTTGACAAAGAGGACTTCCGGTGGCTTCGCCTCGTCGATGGAGCCTCTAATGTGAGGCTCCGGTCTCTGAATCAGTATAGCCGTCAACAACAGCGCTCATCAGCTGTTTGTTGCGGCGGAAAAACTCCCCCTCGGGCAAAGAGGGGGAGTAGAGCATTAAGAGCCGGGTTGAGCCCTTCCAAGACCCCTGGATTAAATTTTCAGGGGCAGAGAAGGTGTGCTCCCCAGGCTCTTGAAAAGCTCCTGTTCAGAAACGCTTCTGTCGGCTGACAGAATTAGACGTTGCGACCGCCTCTGTTCTTTCAGGAAGAATAATAAAGGCTTTATTCAGACGGAATGGATACAGGAGCTTTCTGAGTACTGCAAGTATATTGTTACTTTGTTTCTGCCTTTGTATCTACAAACTTTTTTGAATCAATATAACCTTTTTAAGATGGCGTTTGCTTTTTCTGCTGAGTGAAAGTGAAAGATGAAAGTGTTTATTCCACTGAGAAATTGAAACGGAATTTTTTTCCTTTTCTTTTCAAGACTTGTTTGAGAGACTATTTGGACTTGATTTATTTATTGATTTTTTTACTAAATTATAAAATAATTGGACTTTTTAAAAAGAACTTGAGAAGGGCGGAAGTGGAAATTTTTTTTTTTTTTTTTTAGTTTCTCTTTCTTTGTTTCAATTATGACTACAAGACAAAAGGCAGCTGCTAAGGCGGCTATGCCCTCTCCAGGACAGCTTGTCAAATCACAGTCTGCTCCTTTAGAATCTCAAGAACCTGCACAGTCCTCACAAATGCTCACAGTGAAAGATCTACAGTCGGCTTTAACAGATGTAATATCTTTTTTTAATGATAGGTTTGATAAATTGGAAGATAAATTTGATGTGAAAATAGAGGAAAAGATGGTTGAGCAGAAAAAAGACTTTAAAGCTATGATAGAAGCCTCTAATCAGGAGATGAGAGAAGATATTGTAGACGCTATCAAGGGTGTTTGGGACTATACTATTGTTGTTGAAGAGAAATTAGAGAATGCTGAGCAACATTTTGAAGAAAAATTAGAAGAAATTAGAAGCGATGTTCAAGATCAAGCTACTTTGACACAATATCATCAGATGCAGTTTGCGGTTAGAATTAGGGGATTTAGAGATGTATTAAATGAGAACCAAGAAGATTTAAGAAAAACTTTTTCTGAAGCTTTAGCAAAATTTTTGGATGATTCAGTTGAGAATGTGGCCTGGCAGATTGAACGACTGTTCAGAGTGAACTCACGCATTGCAGCACAGAGGAATTTGCCTAGAGATATTGTGATATATTTTAATACAAGAAAATATAGAAATTGGGTTCTATCTATAGCCTATAATAAACAACTGAGTGTTGCTGGTCAAGATGTACAGGTTTTGAAAGAGATACCTCCTAAGATGTTGAGATCAAGGAAAGATTACGCCTTTTTGACGGAGGAGCTTAAAAGAAGAGAAATACAATATAGATGGGAGGTACCAACTGGACTTTCTTTACTTTTCAAAAATAAAAGATACCGTTTGTTTACTGTAGCTAAAGCGAAAGATTTCTTTGAGAATATATTGATGGCTGATAGATCTACCTCCCCAAAACCTAAGGGGGCAATGTTGGTTAAAGACCTAGAATTATTGCAATCTGCGGAACTTCAACAACCTCGACTAATTTCATCGGTTCTTTTGGATAAAGCAGTTGAGCAACCAGTGCAGTCAATTGATATCTTTCAACCTTTGGCACTAGACAAGCCTAAAGATCCAAGGCGTGTACGGGAACCTACTAAAGCTATTGAACAAAGAGAAAAAACACAACCAACTCAAACCAAGCAAACTGATCTGACATCTATGGAAGCCATGGGAGCAAGACCCAAGAGGCAGGAAGAAGTGGAATGGTCTTTGCAGAAGCTTTCACGTAAAGGCCATGTCAAATAAGTATTTGACGTGGAATGTTAATGGTTTAAATTCTCCACAAAAAAGGAAGAAGATATTTCATTATTTGAAGCAATGTAAAAATGATGTAATCTGTCTACAAGAAACTCACATTAGATTTTCAGACCAGAAATACTTGATTAATAATAAGCTGGGTACACACTTTGTGGCATCATCTTTAGATAAAAAAAATGGAATTGTTATTTATGTTAAAAATAATATAAAAGCTAAGTTATTAGAAGCAGATACTCAAGGTAGATTTTTAGCTATAGAAATTTTACTGGATGGGAAGAAAGTTCTCTTGATGGGTATATATGCTCCAAACCAAAAACAAGGCATGTTTTATAAATCATTACACAAAAAGTTATTAGAGTTGGACTATAGATCTTGTATTTTAATGGGAGACTGGAATGGAATCCTTGATGCTGGTTTGGACAAGAAAAAGATTTCATTAGTTTCTCAATCGCGTTCAATTTTACCTAAATCTTTTTTTGATATTAAAGATGATTTTAATTTGTTTGATATTTGGAGAGAAAGACATGGTAGGGATCAAGAGTTTACTTTTTTCTCTGACAGACATCAATCATTTTCTAGAATTGATTTTATTTTAACTACTAGTGATTTTATGTTAAATTTAAAGAAAGTTAAAATTCTACCTAATGTATTGTCTGACCACAATCCAGTTATGATGGAATTAAGGTCTGGCCAATTTTTACGTAGATCCTGGAGACTTAATGAAAATCTGTTTAATTATGAAATGTATGTGCAAGAATGTAAAAAGGCTATCAAGGAATTTTTTAGGTTAAACAAGAATGTAGGTTTACCAATAGAAGTGGTGTGGGACTCTAGTAAGGCCCATATGCGTGGAATATTAATTGAACTGAATGCTAGGCATAGACGTAAACAGGAGGAAAAGAGGCGAGTTTTAGAAGCGGAAATAAGAAAGAAAGAGTTATTATTAATTGATAAACCAGATGATAGTGACATTAAAGAAGGGATAAAGGTTTTACGGAAACAATTTGATATTTTGATGACCGACCAGGTTGCCAGGAATATACAATATGCTAAACATAATACTTTTTTTAATGCTAATAAACCTGGCAGATGGTTGGCTTATACATTAAGGAAAAAACAAAAATCCCGTTTAATTGAGAAGGTTGAATATAAAGGGCAAGAAGTATTTCATCAAGAAACTATTAAGAAGGCTTTTCTAGAGTTCTACACCAAATTGTATGCTGAAGAAAAAGTTCAAGAGAAAGAGATAGATGCCTTTTTACAAAATCAAAATGTTTCTGAAATTACTTTGGAACAAAGAGATAGATTAAATGCTTTGATTAGGCCAGAAGAAATTATTGATGCAATTAAGCAATTGAAATTGGGAAAATCTCCAGGTACTGATGGTTTTACCACGATTTATTATAGGTGTTTACAGGAGGAAATGGTGGAACATATGAGGGAGTTATTTGTGAATATACAAGAGGGTGGTCGGGTTCCACCCTCTTGGAAAACGGCTAATGTATGTTTGATTCCTAAAGAGGGTAAAGATAATGTTCAAGTAGAAAATTTTAGACCTATTTCCTTGTTGAATACGGATTATAAGATTTTTGCCAAAATTTTGGCTAATAGATTAATGACAGTTTTGACACAGAGGATTCACCCGGATCAAACTGGTTTTTTACAAGGGAGACAGATGAAAACCAATGTTAGACAACTTGTTAACATATTGGAATATTTGGATAAACATATCCAAGTACCAGCTGTTTTAATGTTTTTAGATGCAGAAAAAGCTTTTGATAGACTGAATTGGACGTTTCTGCAAAGGCTTGTGGTAAGGATGGGAATGGGGGACCAGTTTATTAATTCTATATCAGCTATATATCAGAAACAAACAGGACAGATTATAGTGAATGGACAATTAACAGATTCATTTAATATAGAAAAGGGTACTAGGCAGGGTTGTCCCTTATCCCCTTTATTGTTTGTTTTAACCTTAGAGGTACTATTGAATAGGATTAGAGCATCAGAGGAATTAAGGGGGGTACAAATTAGACAACATGATTATAGATTATGTGCCTTTGCAGACGATTTACTTGTGACGCTAACTCAGCCAATACAATCGGTTCAGAGTTTGATGGAAATTATTCAAAATTATGGAAAAGTTTCAGGTTTTAAACTAAATTTATCCAAGACAAAGATGTTGGTTAAAAATCTTGATAACAAATTAAAACAAGATTTGGAAAGAATAACGGGATGCGAGATAGTTAAAAAAGTTAAATATTTAGGAATTTATATAGAAGCTTCAAATGGTAAATTATATAAGAATAATTATGAACTTTTATGGTGTAAAGTACAAAAAGAATTGGAGAATTGGAAAAAACTACAATTATCCATGTTGGGCAGAATAGCCGCTATTAAAATGAATGTATTGCCGAAATTTTTATTTTTATTTCAAATGTTACCAATACTTAAAAAGGATGGAAATCTCGATGAATGGCAGAAAGGTATAAACAAATTCATTTGGGATGGCAAGAAACCAAGGGTTAAATTTAAAATTATTCAAGACACAAGAGAGAGAGGTGGTTTGAAAGTGCCTAATTTTAAATTATATTATTATGCAGCAGTTCTAGTGGTTATAAGTGATTGGATTAACTTAACAAATGAAAGAATATTAAATATAGAAGGATATGGGTTAGTATATGGGCTCCACGCGTATTTAGTTTATGACAAAAAATTGGATAGGAGTTTTAAAGAACATATAATAAGAAACTCTGTCTTGCGAGTCTGGAAAAAGTATTATTATAAGTTAAATGGTAAAATTCCTTTATGGACAGTTCCCAGACACGCAATACAGAGTATAGGTATACAACAAATTCAAGACGTGGTGCCCTATGATAAACTTTTAAATAAAGAAGGGAATAGCATAGAACTGAAATCATTAGATAAATTAAGGGAGGAAGGTATAGCTCATAATTGGTTTTATCATGCACAACTTCAAGCCAGATGGCAAAAAGATGTCAAGATGGGTTTTTCTTTAAAGGATGATGAAAAATTAATTATACAAATTAGAGATCAAAGAAAGATGCATATTAAAAGAATATATGATGCTTTAATTGAAATTGATTCTGGAACTGAATTAATTAAAGACTGTATGATTAAATGGGAAGGTAACTTCGGCCACCCAATTATGATGGAAACTTGGAAAAGAATATGGGTGAAAAATGTTAAATTTACACAAGCTCAGCATCTAAGAGAAAATTTTTATAAAATGTTTTACAGATGGCATTTAGATCCCAAAAAATTATCGTCTATGTATCCAAATTTGCAACCCAAATGTTGGCGATGTGACTCTATGGACGCTACTTACTTTCACATTTGGTGGTCTTGCAAAAAAATTAAGGCTTTTTGGATAAAAATATGGTGGATTCTTCAAAATATTTTGAAAAAGCGTATTGAGTTTGTACCACAGTTGTTTTTGTTGGGTATTACAAAGGATTGTTCCACCACAGAGACTAAGTTGATTTTGAACTTGATTACTGCTGCAAGACTGTTGGTGGGACAATATTGGAAGTCATCTGAAATACCATCTATTGAAGAATGGACATTAAAAGTTACCCATCTTGTGGAGATGGCTAAGATTTCGGCATACCTGAAGAACCACTCAAATGAAACGTTTTTGATGGACTGGAAGAAATGGATTGATTATATGCAAAAGAAATATCAGTTGAAAGAATTAGATTTGATATATAGTTAAATAGTTTAATATAGTAGTTTAGTGAGGTTTCTTGTGTTTTTACCCTGTATTCATTCTGGGAAGTCGGGGGGGGGGGGAGGGGGGAGGGAGATAATATACGTTAGCTTATGTTTCTCAACTGTAGTTGGGGACTTAGGGATTAGATAATTTTTGTAGGATGCTCGGTAGAATTGTAGCTAGTGTTTTGGATGGCGAGGAGGAGGAACGAAAATACAAGAGGAGTGGGCTGGTGGAGGGTGTTCTGGAGGGGGGTTCCGAGCAGTTCTTTGTATTGTTTATTTTTATTATGTAATTTGTTTGTTTTCAGTTGAGTTAATAGGTTACTATGTTATAATTGTTAAAAGTTTTTTATAAAAAATTTTAATAAAAAAATTATTAAAAAAAAAAAAATTGTTGACAAAGAAATAAGGGATTTCTGATATAGCTATTTCGAGTTTCTTAACTCTCTTCAGTCAGAACTCACCCTTCCGGGATTTCTTCCTCCCATATTTGGGTTTACAGGGTGCAATCTAAAAAATAACCACTTGACACACACACACACACACACACACACACACACACAAACACACACACACACACACACACACACACACACACACACACACATATATATATATATATGCAGGTCTTTGGTTATATATATGCAGGTCTTTGGTTCTTCGGGTTTTCTCCCACGTAGAATTTGAAGTGTCTTGGCAACGTTTCGATGAAATCTCATTCATCATCGTCAGGCTGGTGCTTTTGGCTTCTGCTACTAGGAGCAATGTGTGGTCTAAGCTGTTTTTTCCTTTTAACTGCCAGTGGGGGTTTGAACTGATTGGCTGGGAGCTTGGCTATGTTCTGATTGGTTAGGGGCTTGGCTGTGCTCTGATTGGCTGGGGGGTTGGCTGTGTTCTGATTGGCTGGGGGAGTGTTCTGTTTGGGTGGGGGCTTTGTTGTGCTGGAGAGGTTCAAAGTGGCTAATGTTGCAGCTCTGGTCTGGCTCCTGGTCTGTGGTCTTGCCTCATCATTGGTGTGGGTTTGGGTTTGCTTTTTGCGTGGCTGTGTGGAGGTGGCATCCTGTGTGTTTCTGGTGTCAATCTTAGAGTTAGGAATACGTTTTTCAATAAGGGCGGGTTTCCAAATGGCTGGTAGGCGGGAGGTATCATCTCGTTTGTTCATGCTGTGGGGGCGTTTTTCTATCTCGATGGCTTCTCTGATTATTCTGTTATTAAAATGTTCAGTTTTGGCAATTGTTCTGGTCTTTTTGAAATCAATTTCATGTCCTGTGGCTTTAAGGTGTTGGACCAGGGAAGAAGTTGGTTCCTCTCTTTTGATTGAGTTTTTGTGTTCTTCAATGCGTGCATTTATCCTCCTGTTGGTTTGTCCAATGTATGTAGTGGGGCAAGCAGTACATGGGATTTCATATACTCCTTGATTTTCTAACTCAATTTTGTCTTTAGGGTTTCTTAGGATGGTGGATATTTTTCTGTTTGTGCAGAATGCTGTTTTGATATTATATTTGTGCAGGACTTTGCTGATTTTGTCTGTGGTGCCTTTTATGTATGGGAGGAGGGCTTTGCCGTTTTCTTGTTCTCTGTCATGGATTTTGGTGGGAGTTTCTTTTTGGATTAAGTTGGAAATCTTATTTCTTGGGAATCCATTGGATGTTAGTACATTAGTGAGAGTGTGTAGTTCGGTTTTTAGGTGTTGTTCGTCAGCTAGGCATTTGGTTCTGGAGATGAGTGTCTTGGCTACGGAGTTGATCTGTGCTGGGTGGTGGTGTGAGCGTGCGTGCAGATAGCGGTTTGTGTGTGTTTTCTTCTGGTAGATGGTGTGTCCTAGGGAGCCATTGGATTTCTTGTAGACTAAGACATCCAGGAAGGGAAGTTGGTTATTAGCTTCTGTTTCCATGGTGAACTGTATTTTGGGGTGTAGGCTGTTGAGGTGTGTAAGGAAGTTGTCCAGTTTTCCTTTCCCATGTGGCCAGATTACGAAGGTGTCATCTACGTATCTGAGCCAGAGTTTGGGTTTGTGATCAGATTTTTCTAGAGCTTGGGTTTCAAAGTGTTCCATGTAGAGGTTTGCAATGACAGGTGAGAGAGGTGATCCCATGGGTGCTCCTTCTATTTGTTTGTATTTTTGTCCGTTATAGATGAAGTATGTGTTGGATAGACAGTGGTTGGTCAGATCTAGGATGTGTTTGGGGGGGTTATATTTGTTTTGGATAGCTGTTAAGGCTTCTTTGATTGGCACTTGGGTGAAGAGGGATATGACATCGAAGCTCACGAGTAGGTCGCTGGGCTGTAAGTTTTGTTTCTTTATGATCTCTATGAACTGGAATGAGTTTGTTACTTGTGAGGTGATGGATTCTGCATAGGGCTGTAGTTGTTTGGCGAGAAATTTGGCTAGATTTTGTAGAGGTGAGCCTATGGAGCTGACTATGGGTCTCAGTGGGGTTCCTTCTTTGTGTATCTTGGGGAGACCATAGAGCTTAGGGCATCTGGATGATTTCTCTCTTGGAATGATTCTTTGTTGGATCTCTTCGCTGATGGGAGAGGCTTTTATTTTGGATCTAGTGGTTTTCTCCAGGTAGGTGGTGGGATCTGTGTTTAGGGGTTTGTATGTGGAGTCTTGGAGTAGGTTGGTTAATTTGGTTTGGTAGTCAGATGTGTTCATGACCACCGTGGCGTTGCCCTTGTCTGCTGGTAGGATTATTATGCTGGTGTCTTGTTTCAGGTTAAGTAGTGCTGTCTGCTCCTCTTTGGGTAAGTTGCTTTTGGGTGGCTTGCTGGTGCAGAGTATGTTGGTGATTTCAAGTCTGATTCTATTAGCGTCATCGGGGTTGATTTTGGTCAGGCTGGTTTCAACTCCGCATATAATGGTTTCAGTGGGGATATGTTTGGGAGCGACTGCAAAGTTGAATCCTTTGGAAAGGACATTGGTTTCAGCTTTGGTGAGGATCCTATCTGAGATGTTGTGCACAGTTTGTTTCATGTGTGGCTGTGAGGGAGGAGGGGTTTGTTTCTGGTGTTCTTGTAGTCTTCGGAGTTTGTTGGTGAGTGTGTCTGTCTTGAGGGTGGTCTGTGTTTCGGCTCTCCAAATTGTTAACAAAGAAATAAGGGATTTCTGAGATAGCTATTTCGAGTTATTTAACTCTCTTCAGTCAGAACTCACCCTTTCTGGGATTCGAACCCGCCTTATTTCTTTGTTAACAATTTTAAAAACATATATATATATATATATTTGTGCTTGCAGATGGCTCTGGGTTGAGCTGAAACAAGCAAAGGAAAGAATGATTTCTTCCTCCCATATTTGGGTTTACAGGGTGCAATCTAAAAAATAACCACTTGACACACATATTCACTCCCTGAATATTAACAAAGCGGGAGAGAGCCTGTGGCTTGAGACTAAAGCTTCTGCCTAGCATGCAGAAGACTGCCCAGGTTCGAATCCCAGAAAGGGTGAGTTCTGACTGAAGAGAGTTAAATAACTCGAAATAGCTATCTCAGAAATCCCTTATTTCTTTGTTAACAATTTTAAAAACATATATATATTTGTGCTTGCAGATGGCTCTGGGTTGAGCTGAAACAAGCAAAGGAAAGAATGATTTCTTCCTCCCATATTTGGGTTTACAGGGTGCAATCTAAAAAATAACCACTTGACACACATATTCACTCCCTGAATATTAACAAAGCGGGAGAGAGCCTGTGGCTTGAGACTAAAGCTTCTGCCTAGCATGCAGAAGACTGCCCAGGTTCGAATCCCAGAAAGGGTGAGTTCTGACTGAAGAGAGTTAAATAACTCGAAATAGCTATCTCAGAAATCCCTTATTTCTTTGTTAACAATTTTAAAAACATATATATATTTGTGCTTGCAGATGGCTCTGGGTTGAGCTGAAACAAGCAAAGGAAAGAATGATTTCTTCCTCCCATATTTGGGTTTACAGGGTGCAATCTAAAAAATAACCACTTGACACACATATTCACTCCCTGAATATTAACAAAGCGGGAGAGAGCCTGTGGCTTGAGGCTAAAGCTTCTGCCTAGCATGCAGAAGACTGCCCAGGTTCGAATCCCAGAAAGGGTGAGTTCTGACTGAAGAGAGTTAAATAACTCGAAATAGCTATCTCAGAAATCCCTTATTTCTTTGTTAACAATTTTAAAAACATATATATATTTGTGCTTGCAGATGGCTCTGGGTTGAGCTGAAACAAGCAAAGGAAAGAATGATTTCTTCCTCCCATATTTGGGTTTACAGGGTGCAATCTAAAAAATAACCACTTGACACACATATTCACTCCCTGAATATTAACAAAGCGGGAGAGAGCCTGTGGCTTGAGACTAAAGCTTCTGCCTAGCATGCAGAAGACTGCCCAGGTTCAAATCCCAGAAAGGGTGAGTTCTGACTGAAGAGAGTTAAATAACTCGAAATAGCTATCTCAGAAATCCCTTATTTCTTTGTTAACAATTTTAAAAACATATATATATTTGTGCTTGCAGATGGCTCTGGGTTGAGCTGAAACAAGCAAAGGAAAGAATGATTTCTTCCTCCCATATTTGGGTTTACAGGGTGCAATCTAAAAAATAACCACTTGACACACATATTCACTCCCTGAATATTAACAAAGCGGGAGAGAGCCTGTGGCTTGAGGCTAAAGCTTCTGCCTAGCATGCAGAAGATTGCCCAGGTTCGAATCCCAGAAAGGGTGAGTTCTGACTGAAGAGAGTTAAATAACTCGAAATAGCTATCTCAGAAATCCCTTATTTCTTTGTTAACAATTTTAAAAACATATATATATTTGTGCTTGCAGATGGCTCTGGGTTGAGCTGAAACAAGCAAAGGAAAGAATGATTTCTTCCTCCCATATTTGGGTTTACAGGGTGCAATCTAAAAAATAACCACTTGACACACATATTCACTCCCTGAATATTAACAAAGCGGGAGAGAGCCTGTGGCTTGAGACTAAAGCTTCTGCCTAGCATGCAGAAGACTGCCCAGGTTCGAATCCCAGAAAGGGTGAGTTCTGACTGAAGAGAGTTAAATAACTCGAAATAGCTATCTCAGAAATCCCTTATTTCTTTGTTAACAATTTTAAAAACATATATATATTTGTGCTTGCAGATGGCTCTGGGTTGAGCTGAAACAAGCAAAGGAAAGAATGATTTCTTCCTCCCATATTTGGGTTTACAGGGTGCAATCTAAAAAATAAACACTTGACACACATATTCACTCCCTGAATATTAACAAAGCGGGAGAAAGCCTGTGGCTTGAGGCTAAAGCTTCTGCCTAGCATGCAGAAGACTGCCCAGGTTCGAATCCCAGAAAGGGTGAGTTCTGACTGAAGAGAGTTAAATAACTCGAAATAGCTATCTCAGAAATCCCTTATTTCTTTGTTAACAATTTTAAAAACATATATATATTTGTGCTTGCAGATGGCTCTGGGTTGAGCTGAAACAAGCAAAGGAAAGAATGATTTCTTCCTCCCATATTTGGGTTTACAGGGTGCAATCTAAAAAATAACCACTTGACACACATATTCACTCCCTGAATATTAACAAAGCGGGAGAGAGCCTGTGGCTTGAGACTAAAGCTTCTGCCTAGCATGCAGAAGACTGCCCAGGTTCGAATCCCAGAAAGGGTGAGTTCTGACTGAAGAGAGTTAAATAACTCGAAATAGCTATCTCAGAAATCCCTTATTTCTTTGTTAACAATTTTAAAAACATATATATATTTGTGCTTGCAGATGGCTCTGGGTTGAGCTGAAACAAGCAAAGGAAAGAATGATTTCTTCCTCCCATATTTGGGTTTACAGGGTGCAATCTAAAAAATAACCACTTGACACACATATTCACTCCCTGAATATTAACAAAGCGGGAGAGAGCCTGTGGCTTGAGGCTAAAGCTTCTGCCTAGCATGCAGAAGACTGCCCAGGTTCGAATCCCAGAAAGGGTGAGTTCTGACTGAAGAGAGTTAAATAACTCGAAATAGCTATCTCAGAAATCCCTTATTTCTTTGTTAACAATTTTAAAAACATATATATATATTTGTGCTTGCAGATGGCTCTGGGTTGAGCTGAAACAAGCAAAGGAAAGAATGATTTCTTCCTCCCATATTTGGGTTTACAGGGTGCAATCTAAAAAATAACCACTTGACACACATATTCACTCCCTGAATATTAACAAAGCGGGAGAGAGCCTGTGGCTTGAGACTAAAGCTTCTGCCTAGCATGCAGAAGACTGCCCAGGTTCGAATCCCAGAAAGGGTGAGTTCTGACTGAAGAGAGTTAAATAACTCGAAATAGCTATCTCAGAAATCCCTTATTTCTTTGTTAACAATTTTAAAAACATATATATATATTTGTGCTTGCAGATGGCTCTGGGTTGAGCTGAAACAAGCAAAGGAAAGAATGATTTCTTCCTCCCATATTTGGGTTTACAGGGTGCAATCTAAAAAATAACCACTTGACACACATATTCACTCCCTGAATATTAACAAAGCGGGAGAGAGCCTGTGGCTTGAGACTAAAGCTTCTGCCTAGCATGCAGAAGACTGCCCAGGTTCAAATCCCAGAAAGGGTGAGTTCTGACTGAAGAGAGTTAAATAACTCGAAATAGCTATCTCAGAAATCCCTTATTTCTTTGTTAACAATTTTAAAAACATATATATATTTGTGCTTGCAGATGGCTCTGGGTTGAGCTGAAACAAGCAAAGGAAAGAATGATTTCTTCCTCCCATATTTGGGTTTACAGGGTGCAATCTAAAAAATAACCACTTGACACACATATTCACTCCCTGAATATTAACAAAGCGGGAGAGAGCCTGTGGCTTGAGACTAAAGCTTCTGCCTAGCATGCAGAAGACTGCCCAGGTTCGAATCCCAGAAAGGGTGAGTTCTGACTGAAGAGAGTTAAATAACTCGAAATAGCTATCTCAGAAATCCCTTATTTCTTTGTTAACAATTTTAAAAACATATATATATTTGTGCTTGCAGATGGCTCTGGGTTGAGCTGAAACAAGCAAAGGAAAGAATGATTTCTTCCTCCCATATTTGGGTTTACAGGGTGCAATCTAAAAAATAACCACTTGACACACATATTCACTCCCTGAATATTAACAAAGCGGGAGAGAGCCTGTGGCTTGAGACTAAAGCTTCTGCCTAGCATGCAGAAGACTGCCCAGGTTCGAATCCCAGAAAGGGTGAGTTCTGACTGAAGAGAGTTAAATAACTCGAAATAGCTATCTCAGAAATCCCTTATTTCTTTGTTAACAATTTTAAAAACATATATATATTTGTGCTTGCAGATGGCTCTGGGTTGAGCTGAAACAAGCAAAGGAAAGAATGATTTCTTCCTCCCATATTTGGGTTTACAGGGTGCAATCTAAAAAATAACCACTTGACATATATATATATATATATATATGTCATATATATATATATATATATATATATATATATATATATATATATATATATGTATGTATGTATGTATGTATGTATGTATGTATGTATGTATGTATATATGTATGTATGTATATATATATTCACTCCCTGACTACTAACAAAGTGGGAGAGAGCCTGTGGCTTGAGGCTAAAGCTTCTGCCTAGCATGCAGACTGCCCAGGTTCGAATCCCGGAAAGGGTGAGTTCTGACTGAAGAGAGTTAAATAACTCGAAACAAGCAAAGGAAAGAATTATTTCTTTCTCCCATATTTGGGTTTACAGGGTGCAATCTAAAAAATAACCACTTGACACACACACACACACACACACACACACACACACACATATATGTATGTATATAGTGTTTCTTTTTTAGATAGCACCCTGTAAACCCAAATATGGGAGGAAGAAATCATTCTTTCCTTTGCCTGTTTCAGCTCAACCCAGAGCCATCTGCAAGCACAAATATATATATGTTTTTAAAATTGTTAACAAAGAAATAAGGGATTTCTGAGATAGCTATTTCGAGTTATTTAACTCTCTTCAGTCAGAACTCACCCTTCCGGGATTCGAACCTGGGCAGTCTGCACACTAGGCAGATGCTTAAACCTCTAAGCCACAGGCTCTCTCCCGCTTTGTCAGTAATCAGGGAGGGAAGATGTGTATATAGTGTTTCTTTTTTAGATAGCACCCTGTAAACCCAAATATGGGAGGAAGAAATCATTCTTTCCTTTGCCTGTTTCAGCTCAACCCAGAGCCATCTGCAAGCAAGAAATTTGGATTTAAATGTTTCGCACTTGTGACTTGAGCCTGCTTAACACCCCTAGTTAGGGGGCTGCACGGCAAAACAGATTGTAAAAAGTAGAACTGCAGTAAAGCAGTTAAAATGCCAAGGTGTAATCAATCAGACTGGTCTGTTTGAAAAACTTCCTGTATATGTTCCCTTGACTTGGCTGGCAAAGAGGGGAGGAAAGCCTGTGGCTTGGTGGTTAAATCACTGACTTCAAAAAGACCAGAACTATCGCCAAAACTGAACACTTTAATAACAGAATAATCAGAGAAGCAATTGAGATAGAAAAACGCCCACACAGCATGAACAAACGAGATGATACCTCCCGCCTACCAGCCATTTGGAAACCTGCCCTTATTGACAAACGAGTCCATAACACAAAGAATGACACCAGACCTACACTCACGAAAACCACACAAGATGTCACCACCACACATCCATGCAAAAAGCAAACCCAAACCCACACCGATGATGAGGCATGATCACAAACCAGAAGCCAGACTACAGCTACATCATTAGGCACTTTAAACCCCTCCAATTCTATACATGAAGCAAACTGACACCCACCATGAAGATGAGGTACGACCACGAATGCGAAGCCAAACGCCTATGCAGCTCACCATCTCTAATCCCCCGGCAACTCAGACTAACCTGAGCACAACAAAGCCCCCACCCAAACAGAACACTCCCCCATCCAATCAGAGCACAGCCAATCCCCCATCCAATCAGAGCACAGCCAAGCCCCTAACCAATCAGAACACACCTCCACCCAATCAGAACACAGCTGAGCTCCCAGCCAATCAGTTCAAACCCCCACTGGCAGTTAAAAGGAAGAAACAGCTACAATCAAACATTGCTCCTAGAAGCATGAAGCCGAAAGCACCAGCCTGAAGATGATGAATGGGACTTTGTCGAAACGTCGCCAAGATACTTCAAATTCTACACAGGAGAAAACCTGAAGAACCAAAGACCTACATACAAACACCCGCGAAAACCTCAGAAAACATTAATAAAAGGTATTTGAAGTTTTAAAGCAAGGCTTTGTAATATCATGGTATAGAATTAGGTTGCCACGGGTACCTACTCTTTTGATTTCTATCCCACCTTTCCTCCAGGACAGCCCTCAAATCATCCAGTGAGCTTCTATGCCATAGAGATTCTGAGGTACCTTAGATTCTAGGATTACTCACAATTAGTCCTACAAGATAGTTATAATACCACACTGGCTTTCTAGTAGTCATCAGAGACTTGGGAAACATCCTTTGAGTTTTCTTAAAAACATACCCTTCTGTGCAATTAAAATCAGATGCTTCTTCATACCATTCCCAAAATGGTCAGAAGTTCTTGATAGAATGTTCATGATGGCCTGGTCCTCAAGAGGTTATGCTCCAATATAAGGAGACAGAAACATTAGGAATTAGGGTTACATAGTCTAGACCAGGGGTAGGCAACCTTGGCTCTTTGATGACTCATGGACTTCAACTCCCAGAATTCCTGAGCCAGCATGGCTCAACTTGGAAACCTCTCCCTTTCCCCTCAGCATGGCTGGCTCAAGAATTCTGGGAGTTGAAGTCCACGAGTCATAAAAGAGCCAAGGTTGCCTACCCCTGGTCTAGACTCTAGTGTGTTTCACAAGCCCAAACTGTTTATAGAAAAAATAATCCTAAAGAATTCAGATCAAGAAGAGTTATTAACAAAATGCTCAGGATAAAATCAGCCTTTAATAGTCTTTAAAAAAAAAAAATAACATGAACTGAATTCCATATGAATCAAAAGGAAGATGGAGTTGTTAGAGTTTCCTTATGACTAGAGAGAACATTCTTAAACTCACTGGAATCAGCCACCCTTTCTGATCTCTGAATGTGGGGCAAAAATTGAGGACACTGTCTTGAATTTACAGAAAAGGCAAGATATAAATGCAATGCATACATAAATGTAATACAAAAATAAAAGAAATACAATGTAAAGATTCAAAAAAAGATTTGATAAATATATGAAAAAAGATAGTCACAAAAGAATTGCATTAGAAATGACTGAACCTGTTTGCTAAATAGCCAATAGATTAGGGCATAAAGACTCTATAATCAACTTTATAGTCCTATCAAAGGCATTGAGGAGAACTGGAAGTCTATCTGCCTGGCATGTCCAATATATGTATCCCAATGAGACATTGATCAAAAGCCCCTCAGTATGACATTGCATGTAAGGATATCCCAAAGTAAGCCCAGGAAATGTCAGGTGAACAGAAGGATCAGCAAACATGAATGCCATTTTCCTCTGTCACACAGTTGTGGCTATATAAATGGAAAAGGTCAATTAGATACTTTTCAAACAGCCATATGTATTACTAATGTGGGGGGGGGATTTTGTAACTCAGTAAAAGACCTACTACTACATATGTAGAAGGTCCACATTCAGTTGTAGTACTACAATTTATTGCAGATTATGAGTATAATTCTTAAATCATATTTCAGAAGTAAGATCTATTGATTTTTAATTAACTAGTCCACTTACAAGTATTCTTTGAAATCATGGAAGGCCATTTGGTTAGATCAGGGGTAGGCAACCTTGGCTCTTTTATAACTTGTGGACTTCAACTCCCAGAATTCCTGAGTCAGCATGGCTGGTTCAGGAATTCTGGGTACTGAAGTCCACAAGTCATAAAAGAGCCAAGGTTGCCTACCCTTGAATTAGATCAGGGGTTCTCAACCTTGGCAGCTTTAAGACTTGTGGACTTCAATTCCCAGAATTCCTCAGCCAGCAAAGCTGGCTGAGGAATTCTGGGAGTTGAAGTCCACAAGTCTTAAAGCTGCCAAGGTTGAGAACCCCTGAATTAGATAGATGAAAGGCTTGGTTCCAAAAAAGGCAGCCTCTTCTTATCCTGTCTATCCAGTCTCGTTGTTTCAAATAAAAATATTCTTTTTCATTCCATATAGCATTTCTATTATTAGCCCCCAACTCCAAGTAACTAAATTTAATATTCTTGAATACTGAACCATTCCATATTCTGATATAACTATTGGGACAAAGCTAGTTTCCATTAAACTATATAGGTTTTTCATTTCATTTGCCAGTTGTACATAGTTGAAAGCCCTTTACTCTCCAATTCTGATATTATTGTCAGCTGTGACAGCAATTCTATTAGCAACTCACAGTGGTGCTTCCTGTTAATTAGCATGGCATCCAGTGAGATGCAGACATGAGTTTATTAGTAAATGATTCCCTTGATTCTGGTATAGTCAACCTTTCATCTTTTATAAATGCTTTTCAATGGGGAATCATAGAAATTATGAATAGAAAGAATTATTACAGCTGTATCATCAAACACAATAATTGGTGGACAGTTTTTTCTACTTCATGATACTTATTGTTTTCTGGTGTAGGTTTTCTGAGCTAATATAGAAGATGCATTCATAATAGGTATCATTACACATGTGTCAACATTATATATTTAATGTTTTGTTTTCAGTTATCTGTGGACATTTTCTTTATGTTGATTAATAGCAAAGGAATGAAGTCTGGATGTTTGGTTCTGATATATTTATAGAGTCACCGTTTTAATAGAAGAAAGCGATCTTTCAATATATGTTGAATGCAAACAAGAAATAGATCAAAGTACTATATTGATTAAAGTACTATATAGATTAACATACTGTTCAATACCATAAAGATTTAAAGGATGTGTGATTGCATCTTTAGTATATTCTATTAATTTGTTGATCTAAAGAGAATTTTATATTACATTTTAGCTTATTTTATTAACATTTATATTATAAAGCAAGATTAATGTCACACTGTATACTCAAAATTTCAATTAAAACAAATCAATACTTTTAATGTAATGAACCTGAAAGAGGTATATCAATATTATTATTTAGAAAATAATATAAATGGTTAATGGGAGGCATTAGAATAGTCATCAATAAACTAATAACAATGAATTATGGATTTTAAAATAGCCTAAGAATAGGTGCAGATCACAAAACAATCAAAGGTGCAGATCACAAAACAAACTGCAGCTTTTTTTTCTTTTCAATATAATCAGGTCTGATGGAAAAGGATTATGTAGTCAGAAATGTATTCCATTTTTTATATCTTCCTTACAAAATCAGTCCTAGATAGTGAACTAGAAGATTTAAGTGTAATAGGAAATTCAACTTGAAGGAATAATAATTGCTACAACTGTTCCCCAGTACATTATGGCTGTTATTCACAAAATACTCCTATTAGTATGATTGATATGTCTGAAGCTGTGGATTATAGCTAAAACTCTTTTTTAAAATGTCAAAGTACAGAAACTGTTCTCTTCATTACTTATTTTCAAGGAGTGTGAGTTGTCAAGAAACCCAAGCCCCAAAAGTTTTTGACAAACTCTAGAAACTTTAGCAGAAGTTGCAGAAAACATATACACTCTGTCTGTCAGAGTATATCTACAAGATCCTTGCAGCCGCAAGAAGCTTTCAGGAATGGTTATCCAGAAGCAAACAAATCATTATCCACCACTCCCCCCAAAAGAAGAAAAGGAGCAGTAGCAGTTACTACTATTATCAGGACTTCTAACTGGGGGGGGGGCTCATCGGGTAATGAAACATCAGCAAGAAAACAACCAAGCTCAGCACCAAAGACCACACAGTTCAACTCTGAGTTACAAACATTCTCTGAAAGCTGACCACTTGTAAATTATAATTATAGTTAACATCTCAGAAATTCAGATGTCTATTCTTGCTAACTGTTGTTTTTGTAAAGATAGCAAAAATTAAGTGGTAACAAGGGTAAGTGAGTGCACATTGGGGTAAGTTTAAGTTTAATCAAATTTATATGCCGCCCTTCTCCTAAGACCCAGGGCGGCTCACAACAACAATACAATAATAAAATTTAAAAATTAATGCATTCACACAACATACAAACACAATCAGCTGACAGTCGCTGATGGAGGGACACTCCTAGGGCCAGGGGCAGAGCACAGCTCATACGCCCCAAGCCTGTCGGCATAGATGCATCTTTAGCAGTTTCCGGAAAGCTAGGAGGGAGGGAGCAGTACGAACCTCTGAGGGAAGCTGGTTCCAGAGGGCTGGGGCAGCAACGGAGAAGGCCCTTGCCCTAGGCTCCTCCAGATGACATTGTCTAACAAACGGGACTCATAGGAGGCCACCCCTATGCACCCTAACCGGTTGCTGGGATTCATGAGGCAGAAGACGGTCCCGCAAGTATCCTGGTCCATTGCCATAAAGGGCTTTATAGGTCATAACCAACACTTTGAATTGTGTTCGGAGACCAATAGGTAGCCAGTGCAGCTCGCGGAGAGCTGGAGTGATATGAGCATGTCTTGGGAGACCCAAGACAGCTCGCATGGCTGCATTCTGGACTACTTGTAGTCTCCGGACATTCTTCAAAGGTTGCCCCATGTAGAGAGCATTACAGTAGTCGAATCTCGAGGTGACAAGGGCATGGGTGACTGTGAGGAGTGACTCCCGGTCCAAATAGGGCTGCAACTGGCGCACCAGGTGAACCTGGGCGAATGCCCCCCTCGCCACAGCCGAAAAATGATATTCTAAACTTAGCTGTGGATCGAGGAGGACACCCAAGTTGTGAACCCTCTCCGAGGGAGACAAAACTTCTCCCCCCAGGGTAATGGACGGACAGTTAGAATTGTCCTTGGGAGGCAGAGCCCATAGTAACTGTTCCCCCCCAACTTTGCATATACATTGATGGCATCTGAGTCGCATTTAATGGACAAAGAAAAATTTTTTGGTGTCATAGTTGAAAGCTCAGTGAAGACATCAACACAATTGTACAGTGGCTGTGTAAAGGCAATTCCAGGCGTCTGGGAAAAGGGGTTGAAAATAAAACTGTTAGCATTGTAATGCCTTTATACAAACCTATAGTATCCACAGCTGGAATTCTGTATATAATCCCCAGCTACCACATTTGAAAAAGCATAAAATAGAGCTGGAAAAGGAGTAGCAGAAGACAACCAAAATTATTAGACAACTGTATAAAATAATGGATGGATGGAGAAGATAGATAGGGAGAAATATTTCTTTTTCTCTAAAAATACTAGAATTAGAGTTCACTCAATTAAATTGACTGGAATGACATTTAGAACAAACAAAATTATTAAGCACATTTTCATATGGTGCATTGTTAACCTGTAAGATAACCTGTTAACCTGAGATGGTCACTAACATAGATAGCTTTAAAAGAAATTTGGAGGAGTTCATGAAAGGCAAATTTATTGAGGGCTATAGTTCTTGAAGATTTAATTGTACCTCTGGGATGGGATCAACTTGTCTTCAAATAACAATTGTGCACATGTCCATCTCAGAGGCATTTATGAAAAGCAAAATGCTGGATAAATTGAAGCAGCAAGCTATTTTTATATTTTTCTGCATAAGGGGACACTGTATTTTACTGATCCTTTAGAAAATGCTGGGTTTTATATCACCCACCAGACATGAATTAGCGACATTGTGAAATAGAAAAATGAGGTGAGAAATGCCTTAATTCAGAATTTGAGCATCTAACAGTACTGGTTTCCAGCTCAGTCATTATTATTGTCCCTCACTTTTCTGATTTTCTCCAATTTTCAATAGCTATTGAGTATTCACAATCTACATTGGATTGTTTTGTAGTGCTTCTTCTAGGAAAAGACTTTTTATCTCTATGCAAACCATGCCTCTTGATACCTCTCTTTGTATATGCAGACGTGTATGGGACTAGCTTTGGCTGCAGAAAGATCCAGGATCCAAGGTCGGAATATGGTAATTAGTACATCAGTTATTCAAGCTTGAAATCAAAATAATATTTTTCACCAAGAAATTCTGATTGCTGAAAAACAAAAAAACAAAGAAAAAAATAATACCCAAGCCTTGTAGGAAACAATGTGCAAACATAATATTCTTTCCAGAAAAATACATACAAATGAAAGAGCCTCTTCTGGCTATTGCTTTGTTGGTTTGTGTTTTCAAGCTCAGAAATAATACATAGCAATTTCCAAGTGATATAAATGCCTGGAATAAAAATTGAGAAATGCTCATAGATGTGAATCAGCTGTAAAAAAGAAGAAAAAAAGAAGAAGGAAGCAAGGGGCAGAAAATCAAATGCCTTGTAATCATTTTGAGGAGATGATGGAATCATGATTCCAACTATTGATATTCCACAAAGTAGAAGGATATTTTCATGTTTTAGTGTTCCAGTTCTTTTGTCCATATTAATACCAGTGTGGGCCACTGACACAAAAGTTTATAAGAAGGTAAATACATTTTCTGCATTTATTTATATATTGTAATGTATTATTATTTTACAGATCTTGTTAGCCATTTCAATTTTCTGTTGTGCAAGAAAGGTGAGAAAACAAGACTGCTATATACTGAACGAGATTGGAAAAATTGTTTTGAGATATTATGGAATGTTCCCATTTTAACTCCTAAAGGAGTTAACCCATCATGAATGAAATATATAGAAAAAACTTAGTTTCAGTTAGGGCAGGGAAGATTATTTGCATTTCCCATTTCACTTGGACTGCTCAGTTCAACTGATTAGTCTTCTATCCAGGACGTAGCATATCAGTATTGCTTGAGTAGGGTCCGCAGTATCATCAGGGATGTTACACATCTTCTTCATGACCTGTTTTCCTTGTTACCTTCTGGGCGGGGGCTTTGTGGTATCCAAAGCAGAGCATCTAGATTCAGTCACAGCTTTGTTCCATATGTATTCAAAATGGACAATGATTAATGTAAATGTGTGTGTATGTGTATACAATATGTGTATATATATGTATATATATATGTATGTGTGTATATATGTGTGTGTATGTATATGTATATACATATATGTATATATGTATGTATGCATATATAAACTGTGTTTCCCTGAAAATAAGCCCTAGTTAGTACCCTGCCCACTCCGTCCCACCTTGCTGCCGCAATGGGGTAGGAGGCTGCATGGCATATCATGCTGCTGCTGCTGCCATAAGGTGAGGCAGGTGGGGGAGGGATGGAGCTGCTCCACACACCCTGCACCCACTTACCGGTACTTCATCTCCCCCCCACCAGGCAATTCCTTGATCGGCGATCTTTCACTCCTCTCCCGAGCCGGACTGTCATGCTACGGCAGATGGGATGGATGCGGTAGGCCCAGTCTCCCTCTGCTGTTTCGGAGCCAGGGGGGAGTGACGGCGAATAGCTCCGCTACCACTGTGTGCCACTGGAGGGGCTTTCTTTAAGCTTCACCCTGCAGATCACCTGCCTGGGCACAGCTGCTGCCTCTTTGTCTTACTTTTGGGGAATCACAGTAGTATGTGTATATGTGTGTTATATATGGGAACAGGAAAAAATGTGTATATGGAGGGCAGCTTTAAAATGTTAATAGGATCTGCCACAGATTGCTCTTAAAGAGGTATGCAGTTATTCTGCAAAACAGAACCTGTTTCATACAGGTGATAATAACATACCTGTTATTATCCAGGTGCTTACTGAAAATATTCACTTCAAAATCCAATTCCAGGATAACAGTGTTAAAAATAGTACTATAATGGACATTGTGGTGGTGAGCTATCACTGTCTGAAGGTGCAAAGAATCATTGCAGCTGAGAGCTCCAGCTGGCACAATTTCCCTGGATCAAAGGGAGATCATGTGATTAACCATGGCATGTACTCTGAATGGCATACATGTTAGAACAATAGAATAGAATAATAACTTTATTGTCACTTTAAATGTACATTAATCAGCATATATTAAAATGAAATTTCATTGCATTCAGCTCTCAAAGGATCACCACCTCCGAAATACACTACATAAATATGACAAAAATAAATAAATACAGACACAAATACCCACATATATTATATGACACAGAGAAACAACAGTCTAGTTCGGGTTATGTTTACATGTGCAGAGCGAGAAAAATGAATCTTGTGAATTTACCAGATGGATGGCATAGGATGGCATATACATTAATGTACAAGGAATATGAAAATACACAGTCGAGATTTAAACTAATAACACTTCCAAATTTTAAAAGTTATCTTTATTTTGTTTTATTTTATTAGGTTTAAAGGTCACATGATTCCCCCAGAAAATGCCAAGCAGCTTACGCTTTAAAGGAGCAAAAGCAATAAAGAATCAAAAAGACAATGTATGTTCAGGAAAACATACTACATATATTACAAAAACACACCAACTGGTTCTCACCACCCAATCTATCCAAAATATCAAGAAAGAATATTCCAGAAAGGCTTTCTATAAAATAATAATAATAAAAAACAACCCTGTGCTTTGGATCCTCAGCAAAGGTGGAGTAGCAAATTTCTCTCTGAGAGAAGGATATTATGAGCCTAACTCACTACAGAATCACTACAAATTGTTTGCAGCTGAAAGCCACTGGGAGATTGCTACAAAGTGACTGGGCTTCAGATTTCTTGCCAGCATAGACTCTATAATTCAGGAGCCAAATGCATACAAAATGTAGGTGGGAATGAGGAACAGAGGTAGATAAACTTTCAGTCACATTCAATAATCTAATTAATTTTCACCTGGTCTAGGAAAAGCCTCTCCCTCCTTTTACCTGATGATCTCAAATATTTAATAACCTATTTCTGTAGATTTGTAAAATGGTTTATTAGATGTTTCTTATGCAGTGTAATTAAGTGATCTTATTGTAAGTAAATAAATAACATAACAATCACTCACACTTTCTAAATACAAAATTGGTTTCATTTTCATGAAGGAATGTTCCTGTTGGTTCTATTTTCCTTTTCATGTTGTATTTTTATTTTCATTCATCCAGCACTGATAATGTTACCTAGTTTGGGTAATGAGACATCTGCAAGAAAACCAAGCTCAGAAAGCACCAAAACCCCTTATTTTTATGTGTTGTTTTTGCAAATCTATGGATTTGACACCTAAAAAGTCTCCATATTGTAATGCACTTTTATGGAATGATCTGACAGATACTATAATAGTGGCTTCATCTTTTATTCAAATGTTTTATCAGTTGTATCCTGTTTTCTGCTTCATTGACCATTCTGTTCACACTTAATCAAACAAACTCCACTGTATTGGAGATTCATCCAAAAATAACAATATCCAAAATCCTCAACTCTGTTTGCATCATTTTCATCCTGCCTCAGATTAATCTATTTGCAAACAAGTTTCCCTTGAGGAACAATTCACCCTTTGTTAACTTAGATACAGTTTTAAAATGGCAAAATAAGTGAATGATGGCAGAAGGTTTGAATTGAACACTTACATTTAAATGGCCAAATTTCCTGATAAAGAGGGCATGAACAAGATGGGGGGAGGGGAAAATCCCTTTTACCTGTATCTTTCTATGGGGAGCTGATTGTCTTCTTTGTGGAGAATTGCTTTTTCTATCAAGAAGTAACTGCTTTGTTTGATTTAATAAGCAGGCTTCACCCTCTCATTAATTGGTGGAGCCATGTTCCAGTCCTCTTTTCATCAAACATAGTGGTGTGATTCAAATATGTGAACTACTGGTTCTCTATATGGATGCCATTTCCAGAAGTCCGTTCTGGGCCTGGGCAACAAAAAATTAGCTATCGGTTCTGCTGAACTGGTGCGAACTGGTTGAATCCCACCACTGATCAAACACTATTGCAAATATGTTCCTGCTTACTTTGAAGCAGAACATAAACATACCATCAGCATTTCAGGCCCAGAACTGCAGAGTTCTATGTGTTCATCTTCATTTTGTTTCTTAAGATACCACTAGAAGACTTATAATTCTTTTTTTTATTTTTAGACTGCCAGGTTAATCATCCATTAGGGATTATTTTCTTTATTAAGCACATTTATATAACCACCCAACTCACACACAGGTGACTCCAAGCATCTTATAACATTAAAGATGCCTCTTGAATCCCCCTGACAAACTTCTGTCTGCTTTCATGGTTTATTTGCTAGTGAACTTGTATCCTGGAACCTGGTTGCCTTAAATTCCCTCTACAGCAGGGTCGTCAAACTGCCAGCCCATAGGCTGGATGCATCATAGCAAAACTGCGCCCACCCCATTGCTGGCAATGGCAAAAAAGTTGTGATACGTCATGACACATCATGTGACGTTGTGAGTTTGACATCCCTGCTTTTCAGTTTCTACATACTTAGCAGGAAATGGCTATAACTGGTAATCACAGCTCTCAGGAAACACCTCATGCAGGCAGGACCTGTTCACAAGATTATTTTTTCACCAGTCAATCCTTATTCCCCATCCCCACCCCATTTCAACTTGAAATCCATGCCATCTTCAGTTTATTGGTCAGGCTACCTTAGTAATGTCTTCCTGTATACCCCATATTGATAGCAGTTCTCCAGATTTTGAGGCAGAAGTCTTTTCAAACCCTTCTTAGATACAATACAAAGCCAGAATTTTTTGTATCCAAAACAAAGTATATAACAAATGTTTTACATACTTAGCAGTCAGATTCTCCATGCTTCAGGAGATCAATAGCTCAGACTACTTCTGTTCCAAGAAATCCATAAACATATGTTCTGTCACTGAAATACAACTTGGTTGAATTTTAGCTAGCTAAAAAGAATCTGTCAGAAACTGCCATAACAATGCACATTATTGATTTTTAAAAGATGTACCAACAGATATGGGATGTAGCTTTGTAAATCCTGCTCTGCTACTTCATCATGGCAGGGATGTTCCTGGGAGATATCAACAAAGAATACTGGGGTATATGCCATGGATTCATAATACCAGCAAAGTTTGATTTAATCCAATATACAAAGTCAAGGAACATAAAAATGTGAATAAAATATAATGAAGACCAAATAATGATAGCAGGTACAAAAAACAGCCCTAGAATTAACAATTCAATTATTGAAGTGGTAGCTTCTTTTTTCTTTTAGGATGAAATACCAAGAGCAGAGAAAGAAGCAATCAAGAAATATGCTACAGACTACCACTTGGTAGAGTAGGTATGTAGGCCTTGGAAATATTCAGATGCCATGATGTATCTATAACTACAAAAATAAGAGTAGTGCAAGTAATGCTATACCCTGTGACACTTTATGGAAACAAAAGTTGGACCTTGAAGAAATCAGATAAAAAGAACATTGATCCCTTTGAACTTTGGAGAAGAGTTCTGAGAATACCATGGACAGTCAAGAAAACAAATCAACAACAAATCAACCCAGATGTTATTGACCAGATACAAATAATTCAGATAATGGTTCAGATTGGTTCAAATGGTTCAGATTATTATACTTTAGACCAGAGGTGTCCAACTGCTGGTCCACGGACCTGTTTCATCAAGCCGCACCCACCCATTGCCGGCAATGCAAAAAGAGTCACGATATGTCATGACACGTCACATGACATGATGAGTTTGACACCCATGCTTTAGACACATTATGCAAAGTCCTAATTTTCTGGAGAAGGCTCCACTGCTTGGAAAAGTGAAAGGAAAGAGATGATTGATGCACAATTGGAACACTTTAAGGATCTGGTTAGGAACAGATAGCCATGGAGAAAATGTATATATCTGGTTGCTAAAAGTCAACACCAAGGCAATCTCCAAAATCAGAAAGATGGAGTACATTTTTTCCCCAGTGAATACTGAAAACTACTGATCAGTTCTATAAGACAATGAACAGAATCTTAGCACCCAAATGTTGTCCTGTCACATTTCAATTGTACTTCTTACGAAGCATGAAATAACTACTTAGGGGGAGCAAATTATGCTGAGCCAGCCCTGCTAGCAAAGGTCAAATAATTTAAATTGCTCTGTTATCTTCTTATCTGCATGCATCTAGTCATCACAGGTACATAAAAAAAATAAAACTTGAATAAATAAAGCAATAAAAATTACTTTTCTCCTTCAAGTTAAGTGCACAAGGAGTAAAATGTAATGTAAAAAACATAAAGTGGGTTGCTATGTAATTAACTCAAAATTTAATGAGCAGTAAAAAACAATTAAGCTGTGGTAATGCATTCAACCTGTATTTCTCTTTTATCCATTTAAACAGACTCTATAGGTGTGCAGTTGGCATAACAAATAAGCCATAAATTACACCTATTATGTTGCAGTACATGCTTGCCCATATAACAGTAGAAGGGAGACAAAAGGCATGAAATGGATTTGGCTGGGATATAACTTCATTTGAGCAAAGCAAAGTCTCCAACTGCTCATTTTGTTTCTGTTTTCAGCCAATTATTTGGTGACTGCCACACCCTAAAGTAGACCGACAAAGCAGGTTGCTTAAAAATGCTAATTATTAACATCCTCTACATGTGGAAGGCAACAAATTGAAAAAGACATTATTTCCCTCTTTAACTTCAGAAGAAAATCCTTTTCTCAGAAAGTGCATATTTTCCCCTATTGTAAGTGTATATTTGAGTGTTTGTGTATATAAACAAACGTATATGGGGATTGTGTCAAGGTATCTAAAGGATGTTGCTTTCATCAGAATGATAAAAGCAGCCCTGTGCCATTACGATTCAGCCGCTTTCATACATGGGTGCCCACAGACCAAAAGGTGCACACTTACAACAAGGGCAGAACTTGAATCCAAATGGCATGACATTGCTTTCATCATTTGCCTTCCATGACCTGTGCTGCAGAAACCTTTGAATTGTGCAAAGCCATGAAAGGATGCTTGGCTTCCACAATGCACTGATTTGAAGCACTGCCTCAAAGCTGCTTTGTGTTACTCTGATAGCTTTCCCACTAATTCCTGGAACTTGAAGTGGCTTCTTTCCCTGTACTGAATGAACTATATGCTTTGGATATTGGAATGAAATAAAATAATTAGACCAAGACAGAACCAAGTGTGATTAACTTTTCCAAAACCTAGCATATACAGCTTACTCTATTATTTGATAATACGAGGCAACTGCCCCATCAATATTCTGTATATCCATATCTACATCTATATCTATCTATATAATTATTGTATTTACCTTACTGTCAGGCAGCAGGAGAGAGATTAATAAGATATACATAACAAAACTATTTGCCTGACATAAGCTATAATGTGCCTTAATTGGGTAGCTTATTTTACTTGGGAAAGGAGGAGGAACATTTTGGAATTTTATCTAAGTAAATCAACTCAAGATTCATCTACTTCTTCCAGTCACTTCCTCTGGGATTAAGACATAGTCTGTGATCACAGAGGTAAAAATTACAATGTTACAGTGTCATAAGAAGACCAAGAATTAATCAAAATGGTTGGAAGCTGAGACCAAATAAGGAAGCTCAGCTTGATAGAGATCATCATGTTATGGTTTCTTCATATATCATGAACAGATTTCTTGGAGCTGGAGCCAATCTGAACAACTTTCAGCCAACCAAATTATCAGACAAAGGAGAATATAGAAAATAGGAAACGATGAAGACCTACACTAGAGGCAATTCTAAACTGCACCTTAAGTTTGTTTGTTAAGCCAACCTCAGAAATTCCAACCCAGTTTGCAATGGGTTGGCAACAAGGTAGGGTTAGTGCTTAGACTGGACTACAGCCACCATACAACCTGCTTGGTTGTTCCCTTGCGTCTTGCCCTTTCCATCTGGATGGGTCCTACGTAGATCAGTCTGCAAAGGCTTCCTTTATTCAGCTTTATAAAAATGAAGTAATCATGTTTTTATCTTGCAAGATAAAGGGTTTTTTAAAAAAAAATGAAGGGGAGGAAAAGGAAAGGTGACAGTACAAGGGGAATATACTTCACCCATCCTAAAAAGAAGCAGAAATAATGACCACTGGGAAATATAAAGACTGAACGGAACATGAGCTTCAAGATTGAGGATGGTTCATTGCCTTAACAAGCCATTATTGGTTCACACTCAAAAATATATTTAAAAACAGCTATTTCTAACCAGCAGAGAACATAACAACCCAGGAGCCCTGGATGAAATGGCTGCCCAGGGCAGCAACCAGCTGCTAGAGAGGGGGGGAACATGCCAAACACTGTAGCCAATTGGAACTGGTGCTGCTAATATGGAACAGAGATTTTCTGCTCTAAAGGGTTTTAAGAGGACTGGGGTCAGAAAACAATACGTTTTGATCAAAATTAGAGAGTATGGACACAGGGTATACATGGCATGGGTGGAAGAAGGAGGATGAAGTCACCCATTCCAGTGCTATAAGAATGGTAAGAGGCCCATATTGGTGATGGGCCAAACATAACTTACAAAACTGCCCTAGAATTATCTTTCAGAAGAATCTTTCAGACAGAAATATATGTAATTTTTTAATGAGAGAGAAGACAAAAAATATATAGATATGTGGGAAGAAGCCATAATAACAAGAGTAATTAGTTTAAATTGGATAAACATTTGGAAGCGCTCAGTGGTGGGATTCAAATATGTGAACAACCAGTTCTCTGTGTGGATGCCGCTTCCAGAAGTCCATTCTGGGCCTGGGCAACAAAAAATTAGCTACCAGTTCTGCCGAAGTGATGCAAAGTGGCTGAATCCCGCCACTGGAAGCGCTGCTCCAAGAATGGCACTTAAAGGATAAATATGGGCCTTGCCTGTTGAAAAACTGTCCTCTCATGTAGGAAAAAATAAAGATCCTGCCTAGGTTAAGAAATGATGGTGTGAGCAGAGAACCTGCCAACTGAACCAGAGCTGCATCAGAACTGTCATTCAAAAGGGTGAATGGGATGTGCTGGAACATCTGCATGATTTCTAAAGCAACATAAACAAATGGAAAAGCAGCCTATTTTTTTTCCTTCTTTTTTTTTGAAAAGCAGCCTATTTTAACACACACACACACACACACACACACACACACACACACACACATGTGCCTCTTTAGCAATCCTCTTTATCCACATGAAAAACTTTCATATTTTACTTTCTTGCAAATCTTGACAAATGTTATCCTATTTCATCAAGGCTCTTGGAGCTTCAGATAATCTCCAGACATTTCTAGCTTTGGGCAACAAGGCAACAGTAACTGAGGGCAATTCTATATATAAATTGAAGCTTGAATTCCATAAATATGACAAATGGCAGAGTTACACTGATTGCTTGTCCTCTTCCCGTTCATCAATCTGCATATGTTAATACAGTTTACCTTACACAAGATGATAAAATCTATTACTTCACTCTCCAATGATCATATTAATTTAATTCCTTTCCTCCAAATGTTCCCCAAAGGATGATTCTATCATTTCCGACTAAACCAAATTATTCAATGGGGTTACTTAGTCACTCCTCCAGGAACATACCCCCCCCATGTTTCTAATATGCAGTATATGCTGCTGCTTTTGCACTTATGTTTCTGCTTATCAAGGGAACCAAAACCAGGAGGCACAGAGTATTGATCTCTCATTTAGGAACTTCAAGAATTTCAGTCATGAATGCTCAGTGTATATTTTAAAGGACTATGTTAGGTACCTCTATCACTTTCCCTGGTTTATGGCTTCACCAACTTTCTTCCAATAAAAAGAGAAAGTGACAGTGGTCCGTGCTCAAAACAGAGTTGTTTCTGCAATGACTGTGTGAAAACAAGTCCAAGAATCTTGTGTGGGGAATCTGTTTGTTTTTTACATTTCTAGGTTACCCCACTCCAAATTACTTTGGGTAACTTCACAAAATTAACACAAACACAAACACACACCCATAAACACACAAAGAGTACTAATAACAATACAGTATTTATAAGACAGTGGCCATTCTGGGAACAAAACCATCCATGTCTATCTTTAGCAGCTTGTCAATCCATCTCACACCTGAAGGAAATGAGAGGAAAATCAAATGTTTAAGAGATGCTTAAAGACAGGGAAGGTCGGAGCCATGCAGATCTCCAATGGATGTTTTTCCAAATTATAATCCTAGGACCTAGGCAGTCCCCAACACTGCAAATTGGCACGCTGCCTGATTATTTGAGGGTCTTGTGAATAGAAGAGAGGAATGCAGTTCTATTCAAAGATACTTGCATTCTCCTGGGGTTCAAAGAGGAATACTCCTTTATATTATGCATATTTAAAAGTTCACAATTAAAGTTACAATTTAAATTTGAATATTTAAAAAAATAACATTTCATCCCACAACTAGCCAATTCTAGCCTCCAGATCTTCCCTTAATCTTGTCTCCACAAGCCAGATGACAACCAAGAGCACCCAGAACTACCTCTTGGTTCTGTTAATGTAGCTGTCAAGAGCCGGGGAACCAGGAAATTCAAGCGGTTCAAATGAATATAAAGATTTATTGCTCTCTATAAGAATCTGACCAACTGGCCATTAAGGGAAATGAGCAGCAGATAAGAGAGGCATTCAAGGTGGGCTGGACTTAGATCTCTTGCAGGTTTGCAAAGACTCATGACTTATGATGCCTTTGACTCCTCCCTCGGGCTCAGCCTGGACATCTCCTATATCAGCCTTACAAGTGGAATTAGCTTATTTGGTTGTATTTACTCTACCTGGAAAGACAGTTACTTGATGTTTAAAACTTCCTTAGACCAAAGACCACTTTGTTGCCCTCTCTTTCTCCTTCCACTTATCACTCCAACAATTTTTCTTCAGAAGTTGTTCCTTCTTCTTACCATGAAGAAGACAATCATTCATTTATCTTGGTTCAGTGCAACTGGGCCTGTGTTTCTTAAGCTTCCTTAACTTTGCTTCCTCTTCTAGACATGCACACACACACACACACACACACACACAGAGAGAGAGAGAGAGAGAGAGAGAGAGAGAGAGAGAGAGAGAGAGAGAGAGAGAGAGAGAGAGAGAGAGAGAGAGAGAGAGAGAGAGAGAGAGAGAGAGAGAGAGAGTGTACTGGAAAGCTATCTAGGAGCTATTTGAGAAAATATCATGTGGCAGAGATAAGGATAGGTGATATTTAAGCCCAAACTTCAAATACCTAAAGCATTCTATTTCCTGATTTTTTTTTAATATGTAAGGCAGATATTGCAATCTTTTCTGGGCTGAAGCCGCACTTGACCTTTAAGTGTCATGCCAGAGGCTGTACTCCAAAATGTAGATGGGGCCAGGACCATAAAAGCTAAATTTGATTTAATCCACTGTACATTTAAATGCAATTAAAATTAAATTGAATGAGTTAAATACAGTGAATATGACTATTCCTCATGTTCTCCTTTTGTCATATTAAGAACTATTATTTGGCAGCCATTTTTGGATGGACTTTGAAGACTATAATGAAGGCTTTTCTGAGGACTAGGTTGTGCATACCTGAAATAACAAAATAAGAGTTAGGAAGAGTTAGGAAAATATTTGTACGAAGAAGACTACAGAAAATCATCAAGTATGTTTTTGTTTCAATGCACACAACTACATTGAAGTTGCTTTGGAGAACAATATGACCAACTTTCTTCTAAGAACAAAGTCACCATGTTGCTTTATTTTGCATTGTTGTATAATTTTTTTTGTGACACCCATTTAATTAGTCTGGAACAGTTCACTCCCAGCTTTGGTGAATTTGATGGAGAACATGCTTTTCTACATCTCCAATATTACCTCATCCAAAAGACAGTTTTGAGTAAACTTTTGACTAGAACAGAGGTAGGCAACCTTGGCTCTTTTATGACATTGAAGTCCATGAGTCATAAAAGATCCAGGGTTGCCTACTCCTGGTCTAGAAGAAGAATTGAAGAGAAACCAATCGTATGACAATATTTATTGTTATTTTATTGTTATTTTATAAAAATTGTTATTAGTTTATAATATAAAATACAAAAATACAAAAGCAAATAATAGGAAAAAAAATGGGGAGGAAAAAGGGAAGGGAAAAGTGTACAAAAAAAGAAAAAAAAGGCATTGACTTCAGACTCCCATTGGTGTAGTAGAATAAGATAGTAACATCAAACCTCAACTTTTTACTTTTACATAATTGATTAAACTAGCCATTTCTATAACAACAAATCTATCTAATCAGTAAAACCCAAAATCAAAGCTTCATTTTTTTTCCACCTCATGCACAATATTTGATGGAGTTAAAGATTAAAATCATTAAAGATTAAAAGTAAAAGATAGAAATATCAAATTGGTTTATTTGATCAAGGTTAAAATAAGACATTTTCCCAATCTTTTTATGGACTTTTTGCTAACACCAGGATTGAAAAGTTGATATTTTATGGATTTTCTTACACATAAGGCAGGGGTTCTCAACCTTGGCAACTTTAAGACTTGTGGACTTCAACTCCCAGAATTCCTCAGCCAGCTTTGCTGGCTGAGGAATTCTGGAGTTGAAGTCCACAAGTCTTAAAGTTGCCAAGGTTGAGAACCCCTGACATAAGGGATGGCATATGGGAGAAAAAGGTACTTGTTTAACCTTATAAGGTGTGATAGAAGGTAGTTCAGATTCCCAGAAGGGAGGGAGTGCATTCCAACCAAACAAAACATAGAAAAGTTTAGAAAGTTTGAGGGGAAGAAAGAGTCAGAGCAGTTTGTTCCTAGTTGTTCTCAGATTATATGTTTAATGTTGTCAATAGTTTGCTTTAGTTTGGCAGGACCTCTGTCTATGGGCAGACACAATAAAACAAACTGCTTAAAAGAACATCAGTGTGTCTTTCTTGGGTTTTGGGAACCTGACATAAAGGGTGAAGAGTTATTAAATTTGTTCACATTCTTGTCACGAAGGTTGGAAGTAACTTTATATTTTCTTCCTTTATTATATTATTTTTCTTTTTTTCCTGTACTTTCTATTCTTTCTATTCTTTCTTTTCTTTAAAGTTAGTTTGAATAAGTTTTACTACAGTAATTAAAATTCTTAATTAAAAATGTATTTAATAGCAATAGCTCCTGCAGTTTTTAATAAATAAACCTCTTTTTTAATATCCAAAACAAAACATTATTGCCAGGGGTGTGCAGCAGAGCTTACATTTAGCATTGAGGCTGCACTTGGTGGAGGCAAAGTATTTCAGCTCATGAAGAGATCGGTAGCACCAATATAGCCTTAGAAAAATGGTTTCTGATGTGTGACTACTATGAATACGTCTGCACACTTACTTGGCCATTCTGCTGCTTAGAGGCAGGGAGGGAAGATCTGCTTTTGTGGTTTTATTTTAAGAGAGATGTTGTCAAAGATTCATTAAAGTACATATTTGATGCTTGGTACAACTAAGTATTTTATTGAAACTGAAAACATTCCTACAGGAATCAAAACATATTAGTATTAGCATTAGTAATCTTCATCAAATTATCATTACAAGATCATTCATGTGGCAAGCAGAAATATTTAAAATATTTCCTCAGGGGGATTTTAACAAAAGAAAAAAGAGCACGAGAAGGTGAGAACAACAAGCTTTGGTGATGTATTTATGATCTTCATAGACTGCTTTGTCTTTTCAACTGCTGTCATGTTAAAAATCAACAAAGAAGTTAGCTGAACAGACGTGATATGAGCTAGTACAGCTAACCTATTGTCAAGATAAAAGAACAATATTCATAAATGACTGTTAATAGGAGGTAAAACCAACACAAAGAGAATAGCCATTATGTGAATGGTGAGAAAGGGAATGTCTTTTTGATTCCTCATTCAACCTAGTGTTTTGATATAAAAACTATATGAAACCTCATTTGCGGACAGAAAAAGGATTCAGGGGGAAGGGGCATGCATCAAGCTATCTATCATTTCATTGAATGTTCCTCCATACCTTTTTCACTCATGGGAAATATCCAGAAATTTAAATTGTGCTGATTTTCCACATGTCTATATTTAAATTTTCAAGCTTACTCCTTTGCTACCAAGGGAGTCTTTCTTCTTGTGGTGAAAACTGTTTCTTAGACTTGAAATATGTTATGGTATGGAATTGGCAAAATGTCAGTTGATATCTCTTTAAAAGTGCTTATGGCTCCTTGTAACAACTGAGAGAATGGTACAATAGTTCATTTAGTTACTGTCCGAAGTTACAACAGCACTGAAAAAAGTGATTTATCACTGTTTTTCACACTTACGGCCATTGTAGCAGCCCCATGGTCATGTGATCAAAATTCTGATGCTTGGCAACTGACTTATATTTATGATGATTGCAGTATCCCGGGGGTCATGTGATCACCTTTTGGACCTTCTGACAAGCAAAGTCAATGAGGAAGTGAGATTCACTTAACAACTGCAGCAATTCATTTAACAACTGTGGCAAGAAAGGTTGTAAAATGGGGCAAAAATCATTTAACTGTCTTGCTTAACAACAGAAATTTTGGGCTCAATTGTGGTCATAAGTCAAGGACTACCTGTATTCCCAGGTAGGTGTTGATTTTGGTAATGAGAGGATTTTCATCCAAGCCCAAGAGAAAGATTGTCATAAGAATTCTATTACCGTACATTATCTTTTTCCTTTAGAGTACAGGTACTACAGTATTTTCTAAACTAAGTTTGGAATAGAAAGTTCATTGAAAGATTACTTGAACATCTGCACTCTGTCTTTTAGCCAAACTTGGGCTGAGCTTTGTGGCAAACTGCCCCAGGGCCCCATTTCCTATCAAGACAAATAAGGGTCTAATTTATCAGAGGCAGAAGATCTAATTAAAAAGGGGCTGATCCCATATTCCACATATGAAAATCAAAGAGCTTAGAAGCAGACAGCCAAAGACAGCTGGAGATCAGATAACAGATAAGGTAAGAAAAGTTGCCAGAGGTTTGTTGTTTCTACTCATAAAAAGAAGATGCATTGACTAAGGAGCATAGATGAGAGTAGAATTATACAGAACCAGCAAGAGTTCTGCTGGTTCTTTAGAAAATGCTGTCACATTGTAGAGCAGGAGTTCCATCTCTGGATGTTTTATTTATTTTTATATTTATTTATTCATTGTAATTTATATGAGTGTTCAGCTTGCAAATGCAATTCTAGGTGGCTAACAACATGTTAAAACAATGAAAAGAATATTAGCAAAGGGTCAAAACTTACAATAGTCACAAAGCATAAACAAAAGCTCTCAACAGGTCATCTAGCTACCTGATGCCTTGGCCCTGAAGCTTGGGTGACCCTGAAACACTGCACAGTAGCAGAAACTGAGTTTGTAAAAGCCTCAGTCTGAAAACTGCCCTGTTGTTATAACATATAAGGAAAACTCTGTTCACCCTTAAAAATAAGGTGTTCGCATGCTGTCCTTTAAACAATCCTGAGACACAAATTAGAACAGGAGTATAGTCTGTCCACGTTAAGATCACTTGGTGAGGTATATTATTGAGTCCAGATTCAAAATGCTCAGATTTATACCCAACATACTTCCACTATATCCAACATACTTCCACACTGACCTATAGAACAAGATGCTTCCCACAATGAATGTTGTTTGGGGATATGTAATCCCGCTCTTTCTCTAAATATCTTCTGCAGCTTCCTTCTACTAATATGTGTTATATTAGTCTGATCAATTAAACAGTTCCTCCCCTCCACCATCCTTCTTGACAACTTCAATGAATGTGTTTAGTTTTGTTTAGCTGTGGTTCATTGATCACTTTTATCGTTTTAGCATTAGGAATGCAAAGCTTTTTTTATTATTATTTGAGATTGATTTTAATGAATTTTGTAATTAAAAGATTTTTGTTTTGTTTTTTTTTAATCATGGGTCTTACTTCATGCTTGATGGCAAAAAAAAAAAAAAATCCCACCACATGAATGTAATGTTTATTTATCAAAGTGGCAAATTGCTGGTAATATATGCAGGGTGTTACTATGCACAATGAGGTTCATGGCACAGTAACAAATTTTAATTAAGCAACGATAAGTTGGGGACTGAATGTGTTGCAATATAGGCTGTATGAGACCAATATTTCATTATACACCTGACAATTGTCAATGTCACTTACAACAGGTTGAAAATTAAAATTTTAAGCATGTGCATGGTGGGACTTGTGCCTAATTAAAGACAGAAATAAAGTGATATTTGACCATGATGTGAAAGTAGGAAAATACTATAACTAGGTGGCGCATATAATGTATAAGCAAAATGGGAAGCTATCATTCTTTGATCCAGCATCAAAGTCTAGAAGGCAGTGGGTGTAGCTTTCCTCAGTGTCTCCCACCTCCCAGCATGCATACCCAATTTCCACATTCTCAGACATTCCTGCCAAGATCTAACATTTTAACCCAGTCCAAAGGCTCTTTTTAAGTATTCATTGGAACACTCCCCATTCTACATACAAATACATTTTTACTGCATACTAATTTTTTTCTCCATTGTTTTTTCTCTGCTGAAATCAATTGTAGAGTAATTGACATGAAATACTAAAATGACTCTTGCTATTATATTTTAACAAATCAATTTTGCTGCCTTTAAAATATTGATTGTATTAAATTACATTTGAGATAGGAGCTCCTCCATTCATGAGCCTGGGGCAATTGCGCCCCCACCCTGGCAATCTCCTCTTTGAAAAAGCCCAGCATATTCATTATACATACATGCTCAGAATTCATGGCAAATAACTGGATTTTATCTAGGAAATCTTCTACATAAATGTTCTGTATTAAGTTGCTGGGAAATATAGTACAGGTCAAAATCTTGTACCTGAATGTTCTTGATCTTCTCCAGGATTTTGCCAAGAAACATAAACTAGAGTTGCCAGTATAGGTATAGGTATAGATATAAGTATAGATACATTTAACAACATGAGTTACACATTAGAAATCCCCAATCTTCAGCCTCCAGTTTACCATCTACTAAACAGTACAATGGCATATTAATGGATTCCATTGGCATTCTTTGGGGAAATAAGAACAGGCAACATTGTATGAAAATGTTTGGTTTTCTTTCTCTTAGCGCTTGTGCCACATGGTCACAGGATTTGTTTTTATACTGCTCTTAATTATTTACAGCATGATAGAATGAGGGAATTTATTTATTCTATTTTGCAGAGCTGACACTTGTCAGAGATCAGAAGGAGTGACTGGCCCAAGGTTTCTCAAGATGGTTTCCATGCCTAAGGGAGGACTAGAATCTGGGTCTCTCTGCTTTCATTGCAGCACCATAACTACTTCACTGTGCTCAGTCTCAAAACACTGCATTGTTACAGATTAGAATTGGAAGGGACCTTGGAGGTCTTCTACTCCAACCCTCTGCTCAAGCAGGAGATCCTATACCATAGAGCCATGGTGGTGCAGTGGTTAGAATGCAGTACTGCAGGCTAACTCATTGCTCACTCCAGGAGTTTGATTCTGAGAGGCTCAGGGTTGTCTTGGCCTTCATCCTTCCCAGGTTGATAAAATGAGGAGCCAGATTGTTGGGGGCAATATGCTGACTCTATAAACCACTTAGTGAGGGCTGTAAAGCACTGTGAAGTGGTATATAAATAAGTCTAAGTACTATTGCTATTTAAGACAAGTGGATGATCAGTCTCTTTTTCAAAAACCTCCAGTGATGGAGCACCCACAACTTCTGAAGGCAAATTTTTCCACTGGTTAATTGTTCTCACTGAGAAGAAGTTTCTCCTTAATTCTAGGTTGCTCCTCTCCTTAATTAGTTTCCATTGTTTCTTGCCTTGCCTTCTGGTGCTATGGAAAAAGAAGGAAGGAAGGCCCCCTCTTCTTTGTGGCAGCCACTCAAATACTGGAACACTGGTATCATGTCACCCCTAGTCCTTCTTTTCTCTAGATTAGCCATATCCAATTCCTGCAACCCTTCTTCATATGTTTTAAGTCTCCAGGCCTTTGAACTTCAGATTTGTACTGGTCATTACCATAAAAATGCATTAACATAAGCATCATTTTTGCCAAAGAAACATAAAAGAACAAACTAGCAAAACAACAAAAACCCATAAAAAAGCCTTGGAGAAAGACCTCTAGAACAGATTTCAGAAATCAGATAAATTCACATGAGAAAAAGTGATCTTATTCTCTCTCAAAACATTCAAAGGTTAAAGCCATGATTCAGAACCATTTTTAAGCAACAGAATGCTTATGAAAGCTATCTAAATCCACAAGATTCACCATTGCCTGATCACTGTATACATTTATAGAACATTAGGTTACTGTCCCCCCCCCCTTCCATTCAATCATGTCTGATTCTCAGAGGCGAGCAGGACAAGTCCCTGCAATTTTCTTGGCAAGACTTTTCAGAAATAGTTTGTTATTGCCTTCCAATCCTAGAGCTGAGAGAAAGTGAGTAGTTCAAGGTTACCCAGCTGCTTCATGCCTAAAGTGGGACTGGAACTCACAGTCTCCTGGTTTGTAACCTGATGCTTTAACCAAACTGGGTGTCTGGTTACTGTTACAGATTAGGTATGCTGCAATCTTGCATTGTTCCTGAATTAGCTTGGGCTGCTCTCCTACCTGACACTAGTGATTGTGTTTGAAGAGAAACATTGCATATAGGTATGTTTATCATCTTTAGGTCTGCCAGCAATGTGGTCTTCATCCAAATTCATAAAATAATGTAATCTCTCATGAGAGTGTCAACTTTGAGATAGAACAAAGATGTTTCCTTTAATTAATTGAGGTAAGCAGGATGTGAATTTAAGGGGGAAAACACCAGCTGTTATTTAAAAGCTTCTAGAATTGGCTCAGGTATGTTTCCATTGCACTCCAGGTATATTTCCACAGTGTATTATATTTATGTGGTAAATATAGTAGATGTGAGCCATCTCTTCCCAAACCTCAGTTAAAATTGCTTGCTCGAAGTTTGAGATTGTTCAGACATCTCTTTCAGCTTAATGTATTCACAACTGGATTTTCCATTTGGTAAAAATATTTTAAATAAATAACAAGAAAAATATTTTAAAAGATTCTGGGTGCTGTCAAGGCAAAAACTAAATCTCATTTTTCAAAGTCTCTATTGAACTGAAATTACTATAAATAACTATAAATCACATTTAATATTTCCCTTCTGTTTCATTAAAACTTATAGCTTACTGGGGTACATGAATAGTTTGGGGGCTGAATGGCCACATGGGGTCTTAGATGATGTACTTTTACTCTTGATATATGATTTTTCTCTATATTGTCCTTAGCATTTATATGCTACTGTCCAAATTGCTCTTTTCTTTCTGTACTAATATTATCATTCCTCCTTTCTATTCTATGAAGCATTTTACTTGCTATAAACTTGCTACATTTTACTTGCTACAAAGTCTGTTGCAATAGGCAGATCTTATGTATGTATGTATGTATGTATGTATGTATGTATGTATGTATGTATGTGTATGTGTGTGTGTATATCTTTTTTGGCAATAAAGCAACTTCTTTCTCTGTAGTAAGTCTTTGAAACTTCTTGTATCAACCGGTTACTAAAGGTAGGGTTAAACTTCTGGAAAATAATGATTTATTCCTTGAATTTGTATAAAGTCTGATGCTTGTGTGAAGCAGACTGATCAGGAAGAGAGTGACTGGCTAGAAGTCATCTGATATGTTTCCATGACTGAAGGTAGAGTGAAATCTAGATCTTACAAGCCCAACTTGTTCTACAGCCTTGGGAATGGAAGAAACTTTGATTTGATATGAACTGATTTGATTTGCATTTCATGACCATACATGGAAAATATTTGTGATGCAGTTTACAGCTTTCAAAAGTATGTACAGTATGTGTGAGAGGTAGTGGAGGAAAAATTAAAACAATCAGTGAAAACTGTTTGCCAGAATGCGTACATCTACATCTGCAAATATGTATGTTAGGAGAAAGTACAATTAAATATAAGGATATTAAAATTAGTGGCTGGTGTTGGGGGAAGGTGAGGGGGAGAAAATAAAGAGGGGAGGCTACCAGAATGTCCTTTTTTAATTTTTAAAAATCTGTTTTGGTAATTTACTTTTTTAAAAAAAATCACTTAAATATGTGCATGTATTTTTTTTCTTTTTTTCTTTTTTTTTTAAAAAACCCCAATTTTAATATTTTACATTACATCTTTTTCAACAAGAAATGATTTGTCAAATACACAGTGAAACTAATTTTTTATTTAAATATTGTATTACATTTGGTAAAAAGCAATTTACATGCATTAACTCAGCTTTGCGATTAATATTTTCAGATGTTTGTAATCTTTTGAAGTTTAACTATATCACATAGAAGTTGATTTTTGAACAAAAAAAATGATTTCTAGCCAAAATACTTACTGTTCAGCATCACAAAGCTCCAGCTATTCTTGGTTTTCAGCATCTATTAATCTAGATTATCTATGAGTGACTGCAATGGATCATTGCTTCGATTTACTAGTATTGTGCAAATATACACCTTGTAAAAAGCATACAAGGTACATTTCTTTTTTAACTTTTTTCTTCTCAAAGAAAGGAAGAAGAAAGAGAGAGAGAGAGAGAGAGAGAGAGAGAGAGAGAGAGAGAGAGAGAGAGAGAGAGAGAGAGAGAGAGAGAGAGAGAGAGAGAGAGACAGGGAGGGAGGGAGGGAGGGAGGGAGGGAGGGAAGGAAGGAAGGAAGGAAGGAAAGAAGGAAGGAACGAAGGAAGGAATATTTCCCATACATATGGAAAAATATTTATGAAAATGTAGATACTTTTGGGAGGGAGAAATGGACACAGAACTGTCCACAACTAAACCTTAATATGGAAAAATCAAGCTGAATTTCAAAGATATGATTGATTTAAGAATTACAGCAGGGGTCAGCAGACTACTTTGATTTTTTACTAGAACCCTAAGACTTGGCAGCCAGACATGACTAAAAACTTTTACACCCTATATAGCTACAATCTAACACAGATAAGATCCCACAGTGTACCTGGCATGTCTTCTTCATAGTTTTTTTTAGAAGGCTGAGAAGAAGGCATACAATTCTGTGTCATCATTTCTATATAAATTGCATTACTTGTGTAACAAATTAGCCAGAGTGTAACAGAGCTGCAGAAAAAACAATGCTAACATCATCACTAACAGAGATGAAATGATAGAAGGTGTTGAAGCCATAGGAACCCTGGGAGGAAGTGATCATGCAATATTGGAATTCAACATTATGGAAGAACAAGCAATAGAACACAGTCAAACTAGAGTCTTGGACTTCAAGAGAGATAATTTCAATAAACTTAGAGAGGGCTTGGGAAGAATTCCATGGATGGGAATCCTCAAGGAGAAAACAACTCAAGAAGCTTGGGAAATTTTGAAAAGTGAGATAATAAAAGCCCAGTCTAGCACAATACCAACAAAGAGGAAAAATAACAGCTCACAAAAGAAATCAGCATGGCTGCATAAAGAATTCTCTGACAAATTGAAAGATAAAAAGGACAAGTATAGAAAGTGGAAAGAGGGGCACATAACTAAGGCAGAATATCAGCAAATAGCCCGAGCCTCCAAAGACAAAGTGAGGGAAGCTAAGGCTCAAAATGAACTAAGGCTTGCGACCAAAGTCAAAGATAACAAAAAAAGCTTCTTTCAACATGTAAAAAACAAGAAAAAAGTTAAGGAAATGATTGGTCCATTAGTGGGTGAAAGTGACAAGAAGGTGACAAGCAACAGAGAGAAAGCAGAACTATTTAACTGGTTTTTTGCATCTGTCTTTACACAAAGGGAAAAAACAGACCAACCTATCAAAAATAGTGCCATAAAAAACAGAATAGAAACACAAGTTAAGATAGACAAGAAAATGGTAAGTGAGCACCTGTCCAGCCTAGATGAGTTCAAATCACCAGGACCAGATGGATTACACCCCAAGGTTCTCAAGGAACTGGCAGATGTGATCTCAGAACCACTGAACTATATTTTTCAAAGATCCTTGAGCACAGGGGAACTACTAGAAGACTAGAAAAGAGCTGATGTAGTTCCCATCTACAAAAAAGGGAAAAAATGGACCAAGGAAATTACAGACCCATCAGCCTGACCTCAATATCTGGGAAGATCCTGGAAAAGATAATCAAACAACGAATCAATGAACACCTAGAGGCAAACAAAGTCATTACTAAAAGCCAATACGGGTTTGTCAAAAATAGATCATGCCAGACAAATCTTATTGCATTCTTTGACCAAGTGACAAAATTAGTGGATCAGAGGAATGCTGTGGACATAATTTACTTGGACTTCGATAAGGCATTTGATAAAGTAGATCACAACTTGACAAGATAGAAAAATGTGGGGTAGACAGCATCACCACCAGATGGATCCGTAGCTGGCTGACTGGCCATATTCAGCATATGGTCCTCAATGGAACTGCATCTACATGGAGGAAAGTGTGTAGTGGGGTGCCCCAGGGCTCTGTTCTGGGCCCAGTGCTCTTCAACATCTTCATCAACGGTCTGGACGAGGGGATAGATGGGGAACTCATCAAATTTGCAAACAACACGAAGCTGGCAGGAATAGCCAACACTCCAGAAGACAGGCTTAAGATACAGAAGGATCTGGACAGATTTGAACACTGGGCAGTATCTAACAAAATGAAATTCAATGGTGAAAAAAGCAAGGTTCTACATTTAGGCAAGAAAAACCAAATGCACAGGTATAGTATAGGGAGTACCTTGCTCAATAGCAGTAACTGTGAGAGGGACCTCGGAGTCCTAGAGGACAATCACCTAAATATAAGCTAGCAGTGTGTGCAGCTGCCAAAAAGGCCAACACAGTGCTTGGCTGCATTAACAGAGGGACAGAATCAAGATCACGTGAAGTGTTAATACCACTTTACAATGCCTTGGTAAGGCCACACTTGGAATACTGTATCCAGTTTTGGTCACCGCGATGCAAAAAAGATGTTGAGACTCTAGAAAGAGTACAGAGAAGACAACAAAGATGATTAGGAGACTGGAGGCTAAAGTATATATGGAATGGCTCCTGGAATTGGATATGTCTAGTTTAACGAAGAAAAGGACGAGGGGGACATGATAGCAGTGTTCCAATATCTCAGGGGCTACCACAAAGAAGAGGGAGTCAAGCTATTTTCCAAAGCGCCTGAAGGCAGGACAAGAAGCAACAGGTGGAAACTAAGCAAGGAGAGAAGCAACCTAGAACTAAGGAGAAACTTCCTGACAGTTAGAACAATTAACCAGTGGAACAGCCTGCCTCCAGAAGCAGTGAATGCTCCAACACTGGAAGTTTTCAAGAAGAGAAAACTTTGTCTGAAATGGTATAGGGTTTCCTTCCTGAGCAGGGGGTTGGACTAGATGATCTCCAAGGTCCCTTCCAACTTTATTATTATTATTATTATTATTATTATTATTATTATTATTATTATTATTATTTATCCTCCTTATTTCAGTACAATTATTTAGCAAGATGAGCAGAGGCACATGCACCTTCATGCCTCTGGAATTGTACATTTTACTGTCTATGATTAGAACTGGAGAAAATGCGAATCAGCTTCGAAAGGAAGGGGAGGATGTTATATAAGGCTGAGTTTATTATTTAAACACTTGTATACACATTACATGCTATGCCCAAATAAATGAACTGTATTATAGTTTATCATAATAGCTCTGTTCATACAACTTGCTAAGACAATAATTTAATAAAGTGTTCTTATGATTGACCAAGGGGACAATCTGGTGCATATCATGACGTCTTCTGAAAATATGATAAAGTTACTTATTATCAGGAATAGTGCTGATCTGAGAAGGGTTTTGCAATGATTTAGGAGTAGGCAATCTGTATCCAGGGCCAGATACAATCTCTTAGTGTTAATTTGCCTAATCCAAATGGTTGCTTGCTTTTTATTTATTTTTTGTGAAATGTATAGATAGCTTCAATTTTCAAGACTCTAAGCATTGCACATACTATAAAGCCACAGCAGGAAACCAATGGAAACAATAAAATGCCTGCAAGAATAGTATACTTACATAACATTACAATTATATTATTAATGAATACACATCTTGAGGTAGCAGATCTCTTTCTGGGATATACGGAAGCCATTCTTTGTCTTCAGGACATTTACAGGATCCAGCACTTTCGTCAAAATGACTTAATGTCATTGCACTTTTGAAAAGCAAGTTCTGCTACTTTCATGCATAAGTGCAATACCACAACAAACAAAAGGGGTGAACAGTTCAAAACTGCTTTATCAATATTTTTTTCCCCGCTGCTCCCATATCTGATGCTTCTGATTGTCGATTAGGTGCTTCTTGTTATAAATATTTCCATGCACACTGTTCTGCCAATGATTTCTAAAGTGGAATTCTTTGCCACCTTAATAGTAATTTTGGTTAGGTCCTTGCTTAAGAAACTGTCTCTGATTGCTTTTAGACACTATTGCCTGGTAATCTATAGTTCATATTCATGTATTTATGCATCTGTGTATTTTAATACATGAAGAAAAAGAGAAAAAAAGGAGTGATGGTAGAGAAATTGATCCTGATCTTTGCTCCATTGCAGGCCTCTGTCTTTTGTCCATTGCCACACATAATCCTTGGGAGTAGCAAGGTCACTTCTGTTAACATTATTTTTTTTCCCTCAGTGTAGATTGAAATGTATTTTGACTTATCAAATCATGTTTATTTAGGATCTTTCTTTTCATGCATATGTGTTATTTTTTCACTCTCTAACATGTGAATGTTCTTGGGATTTTGCCAGAAATCCACCATGAATAATTCAGTATTGAGCAAAGGGAAATACAAGCTCCAGTCAAGCAAAACCCAGATTTTCCTTTATTATGAAATCATTTGGAAAGTTACATCTGAGTATTCTTTCATTCCAACCGCATATATGATAGCTCCATAATTGAGAATATGTGTATGTAAGAGACAGACTGTGATTTCAAGGGTGTGCTGCACAAGGGGGAGAAAGGGGAGAAAAAAATGTAAAGGTTGTTATTTTGCATTTCATTTTTTACTAATTAAGGAATGTGGGATTTTTCCTTAAGAATATCAACTGCTTTTAACATTGCTCTAATTAAATTTTCAGATGATTTTTTTTTTGCTTGTGCAAGAGAATTCAATTAGGTTTTAATCTCTGTAATCAAAAATGCACTGGTGCTTTGAGTATTTGATTTTTAATTTAAAAATTTGACATGGCATTCCAATTAAAATGTTCAACAGTTGCATTGTAGCATAAAAGTCTATTACGTTTGATAATCAGGAGAAACTGGAAACCATTTTTAAAAAAATAAGTACCATTCAAAGCAACCTTCAGGTAATTGCAATATTTAGCCTATCTTAAATCTTTTCTTTGGCAGTAGAGCCCCTGTCTCTATTTTCAACGTTTGAATGGAGATTATGGTTATATATCTTGTTATAAAATGCAATTTTCTGATTCAGTAAAAGGGCCATGAAGCACATATGGGCTTCTCAGTTTATATTAATGGATGGGGGCTTGAAATGCTATTGGTTAGCACATTGAGAGGTGCTCTTTCCATGAAAATTAATGGGAAACTAAAATGTTTCTATACAAAAATATGCAACTATATTCCATGTTTAGTAGTTGTATACAAGCGAGTGTTACTGCTAATGTTGGATAAACATTCCCCAGTGGAACTTAAACTGTTTTATAAAGTACTGGAATTTAGAATTTCAGATGTTTCAGACTTTCAAAAAAGTTGTTCATATGTTTGTTGTTGAAAAAGAAAAAAATATCTATCACAATATGGAAAACTGTGTGCTGCTTTGTTCATTTGTTTGTTCGTCCGTTCAATATTTCTCTCAATAATGATGGTTTTATATTATATTTTAAAATATTATTATAAATATATTAGGTATATATCTTATTTTATAAAATATATTTTATTTATGTTTTACACTTAAAATATTATTTTAAATCTAAGCAATATTTTTTAAAATATGGCATGCTGCAAACAAAACATTAGCTTCCAGAATGATTTTCATTTTCTAATGGATTACACATAGGCTTTGTGGCATTCTTAAGAAAATAGAAATGATTAATGGCTATTGTGTAATGTTTTGTTTATGGAAATGTCCATGTGTCTGGTGGGTAAAAAAACAAAACAGTTTACATTTGCAAATTTTGGGGGGGGGCAAACTACATGTTTTCAGAAAGTGTAAGAAGGGTAAACTCTTGAATACAATAGAACTAAATTCATGTCAGTAATATTCCTATTCTTAATGTGACCAATTTGCAATGCATTATGAAAAGAAACATGTTAAAATATGCTGGAAAGAAACCTAAGTTGAATGACATAGTCAATATAGAGATGCTAATGGAAAAAAATAGCACAACTTTTAATCTCCAAAGGAAGTTCCATTGACAATGCACTGTAAATTTCAAGTTGTGGCTATATACCTCCTTCCCAGTTATCAATAAAAATGGGCAAGAGAAGGTGGCAGAGCCTAACTTGACTTATCTTAACAACAACAAGAATAGAGATCAAGAGATGTTTTGCATTATATCTTTCCTCAAATAGCAATAGCAATAGCTCTTAGACTTATATACTACTCCAGAGTGCTTTAAAGCAGAGATCCCCAACCTATGAGCTGTGGCCCACTACCAGGCCATGGCCTCTTGGCCACCAGGCTGTGTGAGTGGCTGGCCAGTGCATGCATGCATGTGCCACACTCACTCCTTGCTCTTGCGCCAGTGCTAGCTGAGTAGTGAATCTCACACTGGGGCTAGCCAAGCCACAAGCCATGAGCCTCTCGCTGGTGCTAAAAGAACTGCAAACCTCTCACTGGCACTAAGCAAACCACAAGCCATGCACCAATGCTAACAGCCCTATTTGCGGAGCGCCCATGCTCACAGCCCCATTCGCATGCACGCAGCCCCATTTGCATGTGTGCCCATACTCACATAAAGGTGCCTGTCCCTCCCTTTCCCACTGGGCTGCCAACCCAGAAAAGTTGGCGACCCCTGTTTTATAGCACTCTGAGCAGTTTACAACATCAACATATTGCCCCCCAACAATCTGGGTCCTCATTTTACTGACCTTGGAAGGATGGAAAGCTGAGTCAACTTTGAGCCAGTCAGGATAGAACTCCAAGCTATGGGCAGAGTAGCCTGCAATACTGCATTCCAACCACTGCGCCACCATGTCAAATCTTGAGAACTCACAAAAAGTCCATGATAGAAATGCTACTAGGTGAACACATTTGTTTATATTTTCCTTTTTATGTATATGATTTCTAATTTTCATTGGTTTTGCCTCTTAAAATGATTCACATGATAGGTTTATATTCCCAATAGTTATTTGGGGTGAATATCAATTTCTTATATGGCATAAAGTAACATTTATCATTCAACATATTCAATGTGAACCAGTTCCTTATGTACCATAAACTGTTATGAAGGCAATATCTTTATTCTTAAAAATCAGATGGAAACATGGATTTACACTTTTGCCCAAATCTAGAAACACAAAGGAAATGATTCGCAAGAGGAGATTTTGCTGCTCAAGGAGGTATTTCTTGAAGGAAAGTTCTGCCCCAGTTGGACAGTCCTTGGACTAATTGGATAGCATTAGATCTGGAAACCCAGATGAAAGTTGAAACCTCAAGAATGTGAATTACAGCATGTAATTTTTGTTTGGGAATATAATGTAATATTATTTGTCAGTAAGTCAACATCACTTTCAAAAATTTTGTGATGGAGGAACTCATGATAGACTGTGATTAAAAGATGAATCTGTCAGTCACTTTTTCCTACTCCCAATCTGATTGATTGATTGATTATGTGCCATCATGTTATTTTAGATTCCTAGCAACCACATAGAAAGATTTTCTCTTCTTCTCCATGATGATCTACTGTATGCCTAATCTAAACTTTTAGGTCTTTCAACAATGAACTCATTACTGTCCATCCTCCAGTTGTCCTTTCCTTCTATTTCCTTCCACCTTTTTCACCATTAGAACTTTTACCAGAGAGCTTTGAATAATGTCTCCAAATTAGAATAATTTGAACCTGATTATTTGTGCCTAAATGGGAATTCTGGGGCGATTTGTTTGATGATCTAGGGTGAGTATACACTGTTTGGGTTAGAGAAACAAACCTAAAATTAGCATTTTGGTAAAATATAGTTTTACTAACACAGTATCTCTCTTTCAAGACCACTTAAAATATCTGTTGAAATTCAATGTGGCTTCTACTTTAGTTCAGGTCATTTCATGGGAATTGTGCTTCATCATGCAGAGCTACATTTTTTTTACCCAATGATCCAATCTGAATTGGAATTTGGAATCATCTGCATCCAGTCATATAGATACTTTACTTTCTGCCTTCTACACTTTGACACAACTTTTCCTAATTTTCAACTTGAAATTACATGCAGTTGATACATTTCTATAATTTGATCATGGCTTTTTTAAAAAACCCTAACCTGAAAAACTGAAGTATCTGGCCAGATTATTTGAACAGCAACATAACTCTTCTCTCTTTCCTAAGCACATGATTAGAGCTTTTTCGAATAAGTGGGAAAATTTGAGAAAGATTACATTCCTTATTCATTTTGGGAGATCTCCATTTTACAATTAGAACATAAGAACATAAGAAGAGCCATGCTGAATCAGGCCAAAGCCCATCGAGTCCAGCATTCTGTGTCACACAGTGGCCCACCAATTGTACATGGGGATCTTGAGCAGAAAGAGAAGGCAAAACCCTCTCTTTCCCTTGACCCCCAACAAATGGTACTCAAGGGAATCCTGCCTGCCTCAACCAACATAGAGGTGGCACATGGACATCCGTTTTAATAACCACCGATACACTTGGCATCCATGAATCTATCTAGCCCTGCCTTGAAGCTGTCAAGGCTGACAGCTGTCACGACCCCTTCAGGAAGTGAATTCCATAAATCAATGACCCTCTGGGTGAAGAAATATTTCCCTTTATTTGTCCTCACTTTCTTAGCTATGAGCTTTAGGGAGTGCCCCCTTGTCCTGGTATTGTGTGATAGAGAAAAGAATTTTTCTCTATCCACATTTTCTATCCCATGCATGATTTTATACACTTCAATCAAGTCACCCCTTAAACGCCGTCTTTCAAGGCTGAAGAGACCAAGGCGTTGCAATCTGGTTTCATAAGGGAGGCGCTCCATTTCCTTGATCATTCTTGTTGCCCTTTTTTGCACCTTTTCCAGTTCCATTATATCCTTCTTGAGGTGTGGTGACCAGAACTGTACACAGTACTCCAAGTGTGGTCTCACCATCGATTTGTACAGAGGCAATACAACACTTGCTGACTTATTTTGATTCCCTTCCTAATCATGCCAAGCATGGAATTTGCTTTTTTTTACTGCTGCTGCGCATTGGGTTGACATCTTCATCGGGCTGTCCACCAAAACCCCAAGATCCCTTTCTTGGGTTGTCTCAGAAAGTTTGGTCCCCATCAGTTGGTAAGTATAATTGGGGTTCTTTGCCCCGATGTGCATAACTTTGCACTTGTTTAGGTTAAAATGCATTTGCCACTTTGTTGCCCACTCACACAATTTCGAGAGATCCTTCTGGAGCTCCTGACAATCAGTTTCACTTTTCACAACCCGGAACAATTTAGTGTCATCAGCAAACTTGGCTACCTCACTATTAACTTCTACATCCAGATCATTGATGAATAAATTAAAAAGTAAAGGTCCCAAAACTGAACCTTGGGGTACACCACTTCTCACTTCTTTCCATCTGGAGAATTGTCCATTTATTGCCACCCTTTGCTTCCTACAATTTAGCCAGTTACCAATCCAGGACAAGACCTGTCCTCTAATTCCGTGGCTGGAGAGCTTTTTTAGGAGCCTTTGGTGAGGAACTTTGTCAAAAGCCTTTTGAAAGTCAAGATATACAATATCAACTGGGGCCCCTTTATCTATGTATTTATTTACACCCTCAAAGAATTCTAACAAGTTAGTAAGACATGATTTGCCTTTGCAGAAACCATGTTGATTTTCTTTCAGCAATGCCTGTTTTTCTATGTGCCCTGTAATTTTATCTTTAATAATGGTTTCCATCAGTTTGCCTGGAACTGAGGTTAGACTGACTGGTCTATAGTTTCCTGGATCACCTCTGGATCCTTTCTTGAAGATCGGGTTTATATTTGCTTCCCTCCAATCCTCCAGTACAGTGCCTGATCTTAGACAAAGATTGTATATTTTAGCTAGAAGTTCAGCAATTTCACACTTGAGTTCCTTGAGAATTCTAGGGTGGATGCCATCTGGACCCGGCGATTTGTTGACGTTTAGTTTAGAAAGGCATGCAAGAACATCTTCCTTGTTTATCTCTATCAGGTTTAATTCTTCTATTTCCCTCCCTGGGAAAACTAATTCAGTGGCAGGCAAATGTTCTCTATCCTCCTCGGTGAAAACGGAGGCAAAGAAGTCATTTAGCCTCTCAGCAATCTCCTTGTATTCTCTGATTATCCCCTTCTGACCATTGTTATCAAGTGGCCCAACTGATTTTCTGGTTGGGTTCCTCCATATGCACATTCTTCCTTGAAAAGTAATGGTCTTAAAACCTTTCTGTTAGCCATGCAGTTATGTATTAACACCACTTTAGATAGGTAAAGCTGGAAGTGAGATTGGAAGACCAATTTCAGTTTGTCAAAGCAGAGGGTGGGACATATTCTATTATTTTTATTCATATAGCTCTATGTGTCATATGTGGACTTTTGTGTGCATTCTTATTTTTGTTCTCACCTCAATTAGATTTTAATTGTACTTCAATCTAAATTATAATACCATGTTGTTTTTGTTGTTCATTGAATGGTGTGGTGCCTAATAGTGAAGACACTCATCTCCACTCCGAAAATTTAGAGTTCAATCTTAGGGAGCAGCAGATGTTTATTTCCTAGGGTGCAAAGAAAAAAATACCTGCTGTGAACTTTACATAGCATCAGAAAGGACATCTGACCTGTAAATGCTCAGTTCCATCTAGTCACCCTGACTCTACTCCAAATTAAGGGATTACAGGATCATAAAAAGGGAGTTGCCATTGTTCATTCTCTAAATCATGTCCAACTCTTTGTAACCCCATGGACCACAGCATGCCAGACACCCCCTTCCTCCACTGTCTCCCAGAGTTTGCCCAATCCATGCCCACTGTGTGAAAGACACTATCTAACCATCTTAACCTCTGTCATCCCCTTCTCCTTTTGCCTTCAATCTTTCCCATCAGGGTCTTTTCTAATGGTATCATAGTTAAATATTTTAATAAGTAATTTATTCTCAGCTTTTATCAAATTTTTCCTGGAACCCTTGAAAATGTATGGCCCAAATATGAGAATATCAATTTGGCCATCAATAAATTTTTACCAGAGAAGTAAAGTGCACTGTATGCAGTGGTGGGATTCAGCCGGTTCACACTGGTTCAGTAGAACTGGTAGCTAATTTTTTGTTGACTTTGGCGAACTGGCTGATGCCCTAGCCCTTTTTCACAAGGCCCAGAATGGACCACCGGAAGTACATGGTTGCCACTTCTGGAAGTCCGTTCTGAGCAGGGAGGCCTCAGAAGTGATGTCCATGCAGAGAACCAGTTGTTCAGGTATTTGAATCCCACCACTGACTGTATGGATACTAACACACTAAGATTAGGAATGTACTTTCTGCTCAGGAAAAGTTCTAATCAAGTTTCCTGCAATGCTTATTTGTTCTATGCTAAACCCTCTTCTGTACTTGCATGTTGCAAAAAGGACAGGTATACTGTGCTAATATATATTTATATTTAGAGTTGAACTTCTGAAATATCCTCAGGCTTCTAAGGACACTGTTTGATAACAACTTTTAGTGACCAGTACTTAGTGATTAGAATTTCTTTAATGCACTCAATAATGTATGGCTTGAAACTGCAGCTCAAACTCAGAGGCCAGACATAATTCAAGGTTGCCAGGAGCTATATTAGAAAGTGCTGACCTTTTCTGTTTACTTACTCATAGAGTGAGGCATAGTTTTCTGAGCCCATAAAACTATGTCAGACAATATCTTCCAACCAGGAGATTGCAGGCACTGCTTAGCAATCTGATACATTATCATGCTCTGTTTATTATCCAATTTTTCTGTCTGCTTCAGGCTGCTTGCTAGCCAGGTGATTGCTGCCTCCTGCACTGAAGATATGCAGCCAGATTTGCTTCTAAACAGCTTAAGAATCCTGACCTCTGTCTTCCTTACCTGCAGCTGTTTCTTTACTCATCAAGGTCTGTGTTTCAGGCCATTTTGTTCGTTGATTAGAGTCAGTGTACTGTTGTTGCCTCTAGTAAGCTTTGGTTAGTTTATACCAGCCAGAGCTCCTATTAATTATCTTCTATTCTGTACCAACCCTTAAGCAGTCTAGAAGCCTGTGCAGTCATAGGTCCAAATTGCTTACCATGGTAGAACAATTTTCTCCAGCCCATTTTTTTTCTGAATTGAATTGCCCACCTCAAATTTAATTCCACCCATGAATACAAGCAAGATATAGAGCCAGCTATGTTAAGTAAATAAAATAAAATAAGAAAATGTCATTGAAAAATGTTATGGGAAACTCTAGTTGTTCCTATATGCTAACACTAATTTCCGTCCTTGAGCATCTCTCCACCTTCCAAATTTTCTTGCCTGTTGCAGAATTAGAATATTGATTGGCAAAATTTAGCTTTTAGATCTTTGTTTCTGCCTGCCAGGTTGCTCATTCCCTGAGCACCGATAGATTCTGGAGAAGGACTGAGTTTCACAATATGAATACATTGATTGATTAATTAATTAATTTGGGTGAGATCCCAGTGAAGATTAATGGCATTTTTGTACAACTTTCTGATTTAGAAATGGAAAAGTCAGGTACAAACACATAAACCATTGATTCTACCTATCAGGTCTATCAAATTTGGAGACAGAAATCCTCCTTTGTATTTCCATTCAGCCTATCCAGAGGAGTGATATTTAGAATAACAATGTTATTCTAAATGTTATACATTATGGCCCATTCACATGCTGTACTAATAGATTAAAAAAATTACAGGTAGACCTCAACATATGACCACAACTGGGACCATAGCATCTGTTGCTAAGTGATGTGGTCATTAAGTAAGTCCTGCCTAATTTTGCGAACATTTTTGCCACGGTTGTGGAGTGAATCACATGGATGTTCAGCAAATCACATTGTTATTCAGTGAGTCATTAAGTGAATTGAGCTTCCCCCATTGACTTTGCTTAATTGAGAAAGCCGCATATGGCAATCAGATCCCAGGATGCTGCAACTGTTGTAAATACATGCTGGTTGCCATGTGACTATGAGATGCTGTGATGGTTATAAGCATGAGAACTGGTTGCAAGTCTCTTTTTTCTTTTTTCTTTTATAAATGAAATTTTATTAATTTTATAATTGTAAATATAACAAATAAAAAAAATATTCAAATTAAAACAACTCAACTGAATACAAACATCTGCGACTTTTTCTTTTTCTTTTTTTTTAAAATATTTTTTATTGTTTTTTTAATTTTAACAGAAAAGAAAAAAGATACTCAAATCTAATCATAATGTTAAAATAAACAATCATCCATCTGCGACTTTTTCAAACACGAGAACAAAACATAAAATAACTATGGATATTGCTTGGCGGCACCCCCCCACCACATCCCCCTCCTCCTTTCTCCCTTCCTCTACCTCTATCCACCCACCATCTCTACCCCCACTCTCTCCACCCTCCTCTTACCACCTCCCTACTTCCCTCAACCTTCACTCCTCAGTCTCACCCCCTCCAGATGTGGTGCAAGGTGCCGCAGAGCACAGTTGTTTCTGTTAGGTATTATAAAAGACTGCACCACCATAGAGACGAATTTGATTTTGAACTTGATTACAGCAGCAAGACTGTTGGTGGGACAATATTGGAAGACATCAGAATTACCATCTATTGAAGAATGGACTTTAAAAGTTATAAATTTGGCAGAAATGGCTAAAATATACGCATATTTGAAGGATCATTCAAATGAAAAATATGTGTTGGATTGGAAAAAATGGATAAATTATATACAAGGGAAATATCAATTTAAGAAATTGTATTTAGCATATAGTTAAATATTCATATGTTGGATTGAATAAGGGAGTTAATTTTTTAAATTTTTAATAGGATTTATATAATATGTTAGAGTAGTTTAGTGGGTTTTCTTGTGTTTTTTTTTACCCTGTATTCACTTTGGGAAGTCGGGGGGATGGGGGGTTGTTATAATTTATAATTTATAATCTTCTCAACTGTAACATGATACTGGGATTATGTAAGATAATGTAAGAACTATATATATATATATAAATTTTAAAAACATATATATATATTTGTGCTTGCAGATGGCTCTGGGTTGAGCTGAAACAAGCAAAGGAAAGAATGATTTCTTCCTCCCATATTTGGGTTTACAGGGTGCAATCTATAAAATAACCACTTGACACACATATTCACTCCCTGAATATTAACAAAGTGGGAGAGAGCCTGTGGCTTGAGACTAAAGCTTCTGCCTAGCATGCAGACTGCCCAGGTTCGAATCCCAGAAAGGGTGAGTTCTGACTGAAGAGAGTTAAATAACTCGAAATAGCTATCTCAGAAATCCCTTATTTCTTTGTTAACAATTTTAAAAACATATATATATATTTGTGCTTGCAGATGGCTCTGGGTTGAGCTGAAACAAGCAAAGGAAAGAATGATTTCTTCCTCCCATATTTGGGTTTACAGGGTGCAATCTAAAAAATAACCACTTGACACACACACACACACACACACACACACACACACACACACACACACACATATATATTAGATAAAGGATGGGCTGCTCGGGCGGCAAGTCTCTTTTTTCAATGCTGTTGTAATGTACAGTAGTTGTTAAATGAGTGGTTGTAAGTCGAACACTATTAGTATACAGCAAACAAATGTACCATTTCTTTCTTCCACATTAGAGTTATGTATCCTCACACTCAACTAAGTTACTTCACATTGGGATTGCATCTTCCATATAAGATGAGTTATGACTCTGCCAATTGAGAGCTGTTTTCCATTAACAGGATCAGTACATTGATCCAAGTCCATACATAAAATGTAAAGCTATGATAACATTCTGCAAAAAAAATTATATTTCTAGTTCCAGTTCAGATGATGAGTAGAACTGTCACCTACCTCTCTGTCCTCCACTGAACTGCTTTTTGTTATGCGCAGTTTGAACAAGCTTCTTCTTTTAGATAATTCTGGGATTAACTAATGGACTCCCTGTTCCACTATATGAAGTAACTACCAGTGTTTCTCAACCTTGACAATTTTAAGGCATGTGGACTTCAACTCCCAGAATTTCACAGCCAGCGTTGCTGACTGTGGAATTCTGGGGGTTGAAGTCCACATGCCTTAAAATTGTCAAGGTTGAGAAACACTGAACTATATGGTCACAAACATCACAGGATGGAGGAAGTAAAGCTATATCGATTTTTGTTTTCTGCTTAAAGGGAGGGGGGCTTAGTATTTTTGCCCAAATTATTTAAAGCTTCATGAGGACATAAAGTTAAATTATGCCAAGAAGACTGCTGAAAACCAAGTGCAAAAGTCAGAAGAATCTATAATATGCAATTATGAAGACATTTATTGATTGATGAAATGCCCCTTTAGACCTTCATCTGGAAATCACCGCATAGAGAGGAAAAAGATACTTGTAAAAGAGGAGAGACCTAAGTTCTTCTCACTCCAGTGGACATTTAGAAAGATGATCAGTTAGGGGGAAATTGAGACTCATTGGGCTAAGTATGAGTTTTGTCTTTGGGGCTGATTTGTCCTTGGTATTTCTAGACGGTGATTTAAAAGCATTTGTTACAAACTAAAAATTAGGCTACTTTGGTGCCAAGACTTAACTGGGAGAAAATTGCCAAGATGTTTAAATTAAATTGGGAAAAGGCAGTCAGAAAAAAATGAAAAAGAAAAGAACAAGCCATAAAATAATTACATGCTTAATTAAGAGAGGGAAAGATATAATCTCAGACTATCAATGAGGCAGAGGAGAAAAAAATGGGTTTATTTCACCACAGGCAAAAATAGCAGAGCTGTCCACTCTTCCTTCAGCTTCTGAAGTTAAATTACAAACCTAAAACAGATCTCGCTATAATCTGAACTGGGAAATCTCTCCCCAAGCCACCCACATGGTAGTTTCCATTTGAGATGCCAAAATACCAGCATGTATATGATCTCTTGAGGGGGAAAAAACCCTCCCAGTGATTCTCAAAGTTTTAATCTGTGAAGAGTGGAAGTTAGGGCATGAAGGAAGGAACTGTAACAAATGGCAGCAGGCAGTAATTGAAGAAACAGGAGAGGCAGCTGAGAAATTTGAGAAGAAAAAATATAAAATAAAATTCAAGTTGCTTTCAGCAATAACTTTGCTGTCAGATTTGGCACTGAACGTGTTACAGAAAGCTGCCAAATCACATTTCTGAAGTGTTTTTTTCACTTTTATTTAAATTGCTATGTATGAAAACACACCAAAAAAATTATATTTCCATTGCAAGAAAAATTCATTTAACCGATTGGAGGGGGAAAGGATGGTTCATGCATGATAATGAGATTAAGACAATGCCTCCATCTTTTTTTAAAATCAATAATATGATTATATTTTGTTGTCTTTCATAAAAACAAAATATAATTATATTTTGGACCAGGGTCCACCTATGGTTGCAAAGTGACCTTGTCATTTCTATCCCTTACTGTAAGGACCTGCCTCAGTTAATCCTCCCAAGAAAGTAGAACTCTTGAAACTTGCATTGTCTCAACAGGAACTTTTATTGGAAGGTATTGATAGCAGAATAGTAAGGCAGGATCTCCCACACGAAACATTACATTAAAAGAACCCTTTCAAACCCCACCTCAATTGTCCATCCAGCTGGTTTGAATTGAACCAATCCATAGGTGTTATGTTGTTGTGGGAAAGAACCGATAAGGCGCCGTTCTCAAGGCTGTCCGGTTTCTCCACAGCTTCTTTCCAGATGTCTGGAGATAGGGATGATGACTAGAAGCACATTTCTTTTACACCCCAAAAAAGATACTTCAAAGAGGATAGAACAAAACAAAGGAAGTCCCCCTAAGTCTCCATCCCCCAATAGAAGGGCAGAACCCGAAAATGAGGGCATAGAAAAGAAATATATTGAGGGTCTGACATTTACTTAATGTTGTCTTTCATAACAAAGTTAAGTAAGGGATAGAAATGACAAGGTCACATTGTAACCAGATGTCCCATAGGTGGACCCTGGTGAAATAAAGAGCACAGATAAAGCTGGTCTAAGGCAAAATATGACTGAAGATCAGCAGAACCTGGCATTTCTTGGTTCTTAGATGTCAGTATTATTTATTTAATCATTTTCTTATTAAGATTTGTATTATGTTCTATTTTAACTGCTCTAAGTGCTAACTTCAAATAAAATAAATAAATCAACAGTAATAATAAACCATAAAAATATTATTATATTAATGCCCAACAAGGCAAATAAGGGCTGAAAAAACCCAGCCCTATGGATTTTTAATCTTCAAATGCTCTTATAAAGAGACAGATCTTTACTGCTGCTTGAAATCATATAAATATAGAAACCTACAAGTTCCTGGGAGCAGCATATTTCATAAGGGATACAGCAGTCAATGAAAAGACATGCTTTAGAGCAGTGGTTCTCAACCTTTCTAATGCCGCGACCCCTTAATACAGCTCCTCATGTTGTGGTGACCCCCAACCATAAAAATTATTTTCGTTGCTACTTCATAACTGTAATCTTGCTACTGTTATGAATCGTGATGTAAATATCTGATATGCAGGGTGTATTTTCATTGTTATGAATTGAACATAATGAAAGCATAGTGCTGAATTACAAAAACAATATAGCAATGCTTCCTGGAGAAGCTTACTCTTCCTTGCTCAAAAATGTTGGGAGGGAGGGAAGAGGAAGGAAGATTGAAGGGGAAAGGAAGGAGATGGAGAAGGAAGGAGACTGAAGGGGAAAGGAAGGAAGGAAGGAGAAAGAGATTGAAGTGGAAGGGATGGAGATGGAAGGAAAGAAGGAAGGAAGATTGAAGGGGAAAGGAAGGAGATGGAGAAGGAAGGAGATTGAAGGGGAAAGGAAGGAAGGAAGGAAGGAGAGATATTGAAGGGGAAGGGAAGGAGATGGATGGAAGGAAGGAAGGAAGGATTTTTGGAGAGTCATTTTTTCCCAAATGGTGATGAACTGCAACTCCAAGCATTCCCCACTCTTCCAGTGCTTTTTAGGGCTGCTGGGGATGGTAGTCTGGAGCCCCCCATCCTCATCCTGGCACCTCTTGTGCTCTCCCAGCCACCCCCGGGACCTGCCTGCCCCTCCAGCCTCCTGAGCGCCATCACAGCGGTGGGATCATGGGAGCCCCTTTCCACTCTGCACAGCCCTTCACTGCCAAACCCTTCCCCAACTCATCACACGTGAGAGGGGTGCGACCGGAGTGCCAGCTCCCACTCAGAAGGCTCCGCTTCTCCCCTCCCGGCCTGTCCGGCTAGCCTCCGACACACATGCGGGCATCGCCCTCTTCCCCACTGCCTGGAGCCCGGCAAGCCAGGAAGGAGCTGCTCCTGCCCACCAGCCCCAGGGCCATGCTGGGTGCCAGAGGACCAGGGTGGCCTCCAACAATGAGGGAGGTAGGCCAGGTGGCACGGGGGGAAGTTCCGTTGTGGAGGCTGGCCGGGATGGCCTCTGATGGTGAAGGAGGTGGGCCGGGTGGCTTGGGGGGAATCTCCGTTGTGGAGGCCGGCCGGGGCGGCCTCCAACGATGAGGGAGGTAGGCAGCGTGGCACGGGGAGAAGCTCCATTGTGAAGGCCAGCCGGGGTGGCCTCTGATGATGAGGGAGGTGGGCCGGGTGGCATGGGGGAGGCTCCGGTGTGGAGGGCGGCCAGGGGTGGAGCACAGCTGGGCAACCAGGAGGCGTGGGGACCGGCTTGGCGCTGCAGCTCAGCTCAGCTCAGCCAGCAGTGGCGGCAGTAGCGGAGCAGCCCAGCGGCAGCACCAGCAGCGGCCCAGACCCAGCTCGTCTCGGCTGCCCCACCGCTCACCCTGCACAGCCCCGTGTAGAGCGGGCCCCGCAGCTCCCACAGCACCAGCTGCAGCGTGACCCTGGAGAGCCTGGCTGACACGGGTGAGCACGAGGTAGGAGTGCACATGGACTCCGCTTTTTTGGCAGGGCAGAATTAAGTGCTGCTCCCCACCTCCCACTCCTGGTCCTCTTTTACTTACAAGTAGGAGATGGCATGGTTGCTCAGCAGGGAGAGATGAAAAGTTCCTGCAAACTTGCCTTTGCTGCAGATAACTTGCAAATGCAACGTTTGCGGGCTGAGTCTTTTGGCGCGCTCTGCAGTGCAGACACAGCCATTAACAACCAGGTCTGGACAATTCCTATTGGCTTTTGAAAGCCAATAAAATGGAGTCTATTGAATAGACTCTTAATCTATTCAATAGATGAAGAGTCTATTCAATAGAGTCTATACTATTGGCTTTCAAAAGCCAATAGAATAGAGGGTGTAGCACAGCTCATGGAAAAGTTGAAAAAAATCCATCAAAAAAATGAAATGGTTGTTTGACCCCCAAAAGGGTCACGACCAACAGGTTGAGAATCGCTGCTTTAGAGCTTCTTCCTCTTAACTTTCTGAGGATGAAGAAGCCAGAGCATTGTCTCAAAGGTCAACAAGATTGAGCAGGTAGGTTCTTTCTAGAGCAGGCATTTCATGGGCATCTGCAGGGATGCCCAAAATCCGCAAGAGGGCAGCTACAGTGTCATGATCAAAGCCCCATCAGCCCATATACAAAATGAGCTAGTCTTTAATCACAACATTGTGCCTATTACCTTTCAGATTTTAATCCCTCCTGCAGATGCTGCAGAATCATTCCCAGAGGGTAAACTGGACATATGACACTTAAGGCTTTGTAGGCAATCACCAACTCTTAAAATTTTATCAAGAAACAAATGTGGACAATGCAGTATCAGAATTAAGCTGCTAAGGTGGCCTCACTCCAAACATTTTGTAGTAGCTGAAGTTTCCTAGTAGCCTTCCAAGTGATGTGTATTGCAGGGTCCTATTTTAAAATAGCAAGGACATAAGTGAGTGTCAATATTATCTTTCACTCCAGAAATGACTGCAAATGTTATACCTGAGCTAAATAAAGTCTTCCTAGCTACAAAGTCCATTTGCTTATTCAGAGCTGGTTGCAGACCTACCAGGGAGTAGAATTTGCTTTAGTAGCAAATAAACCTAAGAGACTGCCAGCAGCTATAAATTGCCATACTTAATCTATTGGGCTGGGGGGGAGGGGCAGTGGCAAGTGTTGGAAAAATAGACAGCATAAAAAAGATGGTGAAGCTAATGGTATCATTCTTTGTAAGAATAATATAATGTACATACAATTTAAGCACTATTGCCATCATTCCCTCAAGGTTCTAGAAATCTGTCCAACTGGTTTCAAATTTCTTTATTTTTGGTGGCTAGTTTGGTTCCAGAGCTATTACCAATTACCATTTCTTGGGATGATTTTTTTGTAGTGCTTTAAATTTGATGCCTCTCACTAATACTACCTCCAGCATCGCCAGTACCACTTCTCATAATTCATAAAAAGAGAAATGGAGAAACAATGGACCACTTAATTGAATAAAAAAGTAGAAAAAGTCAAATTTAATAGAAAGGAAAATGAAAGGGCAGAAGCAAGTCTCATGGATGTACAATTCAAGGTAAGTTTTTCATTAAGAAAATAGGAAGGGATGTGGTCCAGCTAAGTTATTGCTTTCTTAGAGTTGCTTGCAACTCATAGAATATGTAAGTGTATGTATCAGCTTCCATCCTCTGGATCTATTTTTGAATGTTCACTCTGTGATGACAAGTTTTGCTCTCTTCTCCACATCCTTTTTTTACAAGTTCTTATTTTTATTCTTCTCTGGTGTTTTTCTCTCTCAGAACATCTTCAAATTGTTCGTATCAGAATGTCCACTGAACTTTCACACAATCTCCTCAATGTTCTAGATCAAAATGCTTAATTCCCTACAACAAACCCAATGACCAGTCTGTCCCCTAGAGAAGGACAGAGTACACAGCATTACATAAAGATGTACCTGAATTAATCTTTCTAACATGAAGAAAGCCCTACACCACTTTTATGACAATCTAAATTCTTAAATAGATATATATATACCGGTATATATTAAAGAGTCTCTACAAATGTTCTGGGAGAGATGAGAAGGTTTATATGTTTATATGAAAAATATATTCTGTAAGAATCAACAGAAAATATAGCTTTAAGCAGATGGTTTTTTTTCCTACATGGAAATAGCTATGAGAAGAATGATTGGAACCATATCTATTTTCACCACTCTAGGTGATGCATAATTCAAGTTACCTTTTATATGGAGAGGACTTCATTTTCATGTATTCTGTAATTGGAAAATCCATCTTCTGCTGAGACCTTTATGCACACAGCTCTGTATGTGAAGTTTTTCTCTTGGCAGATTTCACACTGCATGTTACAGACAATGGTGGAAGAGATTATTCAAGAGGGACAATGTCAAAGTAAAGGTTGACATGGTTGAGCTCCTTTGTTTCTCTAGATAGGGCAAATAATTTCTGAATATAATGATATACAAGAACATTTCTCTAAATCTTGATAATGAATCGCAATTGGAATTATAGAGAAGTATTTTTATGCTTAAAAACTATTTTTTTAAAAATTGAGGTAATAAAGGTCATTCTCATCTAAGGCACACAGACAATATCATTTAAGAGTTTCATTTTCGTGTTTCATTGATGTTGCTCTCAAACCTAGGAAAATTTATTGTTTTTTATTTCACTCTTTGTTGAAAAATGCCCTGAAGGAAGTCATGGGGAGAGAACTGCTTGCCTTCTCAAAAACACAAGGCAATGTTCATAGCGTTAAGTATTCTAGATGTCTGTCTTTATTTCTGTTCATGTGGCCCATTTCAGGAAAAACCTAGAGAAACTGTAAATATTGAGGAAACTTTCAGAGTGAACTCCAGTAAAACAAAAAATGCTGTAGCATGTCAAATGAATCTGGAGAAACTTGATGCAAGGTAAATGACTATGCACCAAACATGTTTAATATTAAGGTATAACATTCTTCTAATATGAATATACAACTTCCTGCATATTTAGGATTTATGTGACCACCCATAAAGGATCACAGGCTGATACATAAATACAGCTCAGGACAAAACCAAGAAGACTGAGTTGATGGAATGGGAATCTAATGTACCAGGAAAGGAACAGATCGCAGAAGGGTGTTTTGATAGTCCATTTTTAGCAGGCCTTACATTATCCTCTCAGCTTTTTTGGCACTTAACATTGCAGATGTATCAACTGTGAAAGTTTCTCTGCTGAAGAATGGGAAAATTTTGAGTTAAGCTGTGTAAAGACATTTACTATTTTGTCTGCTTCAAATGCAAGAAGTTATTAATGTTTAAAATCCCCCTAGGGGCGGATTTTATTTTACTTTGTTTTGTTTTGTTTCATATAACAACCAAGTTTACCAAAGGCTTCCTTCCTCCAATGCTTTTTACAAACCTCAACTGTGCCATGCCATTTTATGAGAAGAATCTGAAACCAAAACGGACTACAAATGAATCTAAATAAAAGTGAAAGAGACAGCATCTTTATAGCAGTGAAGGCAGGCAGTGGGGTGAAGGAAAATGCAGTAGAGACTAATGAAAAATAAATTAGGCCACTAATGTTTTTTTCCCTCTCTCTCTCTCTCTCTTTTTAGGAAAGTGAGAAGCTCTCTTTAGTATCATGCCTTTAATTGCATTATGTCCTCTAATCCCAAACAGATTCCATAGATTTAATTTTAGCATCAGGAAAAATGTCCTAACAGAGCTATTAAACAGTAGAAGAAATAGCTTCAGGAAATTATGGGTTCTCTTGCTGTAGATGTTTAAATGAAACCTGGATGGCCATCTGTCAGGGATGCTGTATTAGTGGTTCCTGCACTGGACAGAGGTAGGGCTGTGTGATCCCCAAGCTCCATTATATTCTGGGTTTCTATGATGCATAGCTATTCACACAGCAATACCATTTATAGGTCTTGGACTGAGGGGTTAGATAAGGAATGTACAAAATGTACAGGATTGTACAAAATAAGTGGCTAGTCTCTTGGGTGAAAGGCAAAATGTTAAGAAAAAAACCAAGTCCAGTTGCCTTTTGTAAAAAGCACCTTTGAGACAATCATGACCTGAATGGTTGAGAATCTCTATAGACACTCGCCCGCTGTCTGATAGGGCAAAGTTCACAGTAGCAGTTCAGTGCTTCGCTTTTTGAGAATTTTACATAAAATAAAATACAAATCTAAAGAAAAAGAAAAAGAAAAAAAGAAATAAAGAGATACGATAAAAGAAAGAAAAGAAATTAAGTTATGAAATATAATTATTTCTGAGTGTCTGTTCAACAGATCATTATATAGAACATAGAATCATAGGCCTGGAAGGGACCACAGAAATCTTCCAGTCCACCCCCCCCCACTCAAGGCAGCACAACCTATACCATCTTGGTCAAATGGTTGTCTAATCTATTTTTGAAAACTTCCAATGATTGAGCACCCAGAACTCTGGGAGGCAAACTATTCCACTGATTAATTTTTCTCAGTGTCAGAGAATTTCTCCTCACTTCCAGCTTGAATCTCTCTCTGATGAGTTTCCACCCTTGCTTCTTGTCCTGCCCTCTGATGTTATGGAAAATAAATCAATGCCTTCTTCCTTTTGATAGCCCCTCAAGTTCTAGAAGACAGTTATCCTTCTCTTCTATAGGCTAGCTGCTAGATACATCTAGTTCCCTCAACCATTCATGATATGATTTAGTCTCCTGATACTTTATGATCTTTGTTGCTTCTCTCTGCACACTTTCTAAGATCTCAACATCTTTTTGTATCATGGTGACCAGAATTGTATACAGTATAATCTTACAATTACAACCTTATAAACACAATTATAATTCATCTTTCTTCTTGGATACAAATCCTTCAGCCCCACCCTTAATTCCATCTTATAAAATCTTCAAACCCATAAAACATATGATTCTTTCTTCTTTCAGCAAAAAGTCAATATAAAGTTTCCAGTCTTTCAAAACATTTTTTTTTCTGACTAGGAAGGTCATCTCTTCCTTCCCAGCAAATTGGGATATGTTCATTGTCCATTCCCCCACTGGGGAAAGTTCATGTTTCTTTCATCATAGTATATATAAAAATATTTTTGCAATTACTGTATACAGAATCAATTTGCCAGGAGTGTTTTATTATTCATTGTCCATAAGTCCCAATAAAAGGAATTCTGGTTATTTCATTATATTTATCTTAATATTCTTTTGCATTAACAGATGAATTTGTATCCAAAAGTTAAATCTTTCAAAAGTACACCATAAATAAAATGTACCTTCATGTTTTCAGTTTTCCAACATTGCTTTGAAATCCCTGTGTGCATTTTAGATAATTTCTCTGGTGTCATATACTAATATTAGCAATATTAAAGTTAGGTGCAAGAAATAAGGAGCCAAGATGGTGATCAAAAGTACTACAAGTTTATTCTATGCTACCTCTACCCAAGAATCTGGTCTACTGATGGTCAAGGCAAATTGGCACCAGACAAAAGTCAATGGACTTCAAGTGGGGCTAGACTTAGAACTTTTATATGGAGGCATAGAAACTCCAAACTAAAGGTGCATTTGATCCAACTCTTGGTTCAGCCTGGTCACCTCCTACATTAACATTTAATAAAAGTTTTGTTTTAAATTGTGACACAATGTAAATTTAATACCAATTACCTACATTCTCCCGCAGGTGTCCGTTTGTATATTATAAGAGTTCTGTGCTTTACCATCATAGTTTTTGGCTATCTTCATTGGCTTACAAGAAATAGTTGCATGAATGCTGGCCAGCCTGAAGGAGTAAATCACTACAAACAAGGAATCCACCTAACTGAAACCTTGTACAAACCTGCTTTTCAACGAGTTTGTTGAATGTAGTCATTTCCACAAATGCCCATACTTGAAAGATAACATAGGAAATTATTTAATTTCATAAAATTAACAGTACTATTTATTTCATCATAGTGAATGTAAAACTGTTTGAAATCTTCTGAGTGGGTTGCTCAAGGCAATGATAATAGCCCTAGTTGGGAAAGCATTCATTGATGAAAAGTAATTGCTAAATCTAATTAAAATCACATATTATTATAATGATTTAAAGCATATTAATGATACTTTGGTTATTTGGTATCCTGAAGAATACCACCTTGAATTTTGTTGTCACTGTTTGAATGAGTAAAAACTTTTCTTTAACAAAAAGTGGGAAGATGAGTCAAAATAAGTGAAACAGCCCATTTCTTTCCTTTCTGGGCAACTTGCCAACTCCATTTTGCATTCTTTTGTATTACTGTATATCGATTTAATATGTTATTTCCTAAATAATCCAGTTTGCCGAATAAGTCCAGTTTTAGGGTGCTAATAACACATGAAACAAGAATGTTTTGATAAATCTGGAGAAATAGCATTACACAGGAGCAAACAAAATTTGAAATAATGAGAAAGGTCTGGCAGAACAAGAACCGACCATGAGCACCATCAGAAAACAAACAGTAGCCTCAAAAAAAAAAAACCTATCAGAAAAAATAGACTTACAAATAGTTAAGAAAGTTAAATATTTGGGAATATACTTAACAGCAAGAAGATAATTATATAAAATTACTAAATCAAACAAAATTAGATTTGGAAAAATGGAAAAACTTACAATTATCAGTGTTAGGAAGAATAGCTACTGTGAAAATGAATATTTTACCAAAATTCCCTTTTCTATTCCAAACAGTACCTATAAAAATAGAGAAAAAGTGTTTTCTTTTTGCCAAAAATTTTATTGGTTTTTTAATTTTAACAACAAAATGGTCAAAGCACACCATGTTGTTAGGATAAACAATCATCCAAGAGCAAAACATTTATACATACTTCAATCAATACCTCTGGTATCCCCTCTCTTTCCCCTTAACTAACATAATTTATTTAAAATAGTTCAGTCTGATTTAAATTTAGTTAACCTATACCTGTTTCTAACACTTTAAAAAATTTATACAACCGTAATCAAATTAACTTTAAATACAAACTCTATCAGTTCGGGTATTCCTTCCAGATATATTCTAGTACCTTAGTTTTTATTGTAAATTTTATTTAACTCTTCTTCCAATAATATCCCTTAATTAAACTAAAACATTAATCTGTCCTATATATATCTAATCTATCAACTAATCAATCTCTTATAGCTAACAAATAAACTCAAATCTTAAATTTTTCAATCCATTAAACATAATTCAGCTCATATCCAATTAAATTGTCATAACCAATAACATCAATCTTATTAAGCAAAAATCATCTTAAGTTAGTTCAAGATTACATAATTTTCTTGCAAATAACACTATACTTCTTTTTTCTCTTTTTTCTCTTTTTTAAACTAAAGTATTAATCTGTCCTAAAACTATATAAACCATCAATCAACTTTAAACTAACAAGATAACATCAAACTTTAAGATATTTCAATTCATTAATCATCAAACAAGTAAATCATCAGTAATTTCCATGTAGCTAAATTTTATATCTTCCATTAATCCCATTTTTCTTACATCTAACTTATAATCTTGGTCCTTAAGTCAGTCCATAGTTCTAGATTGCCTTTAGTCCATTACTCAAAATTTTAACTTTCATTTTTAAAAAAATCTTATTCTGGGTTTTTTCAAATGCCAAGTAGGTTTCCACAACAAAGCTTCCTTTCCAACAGATAAATCTCTCTTTGTTGCTTGTAATATCTTTAGAATCAGTAAGAACCATCTTGACCTCTGAATTAGCTTTCTGATTTTTTTTTTGTATAAAGTCTCGTTGCTTTAGAGTTCCAAGTCCCAATCTTTGCTTTTCCTGATTCTCAACACCATAACTGAGTTGCATATAAGGCAGAGTCAATTTATCTTTGTTTTCAGTTAGGTCCTCTTTTTGTAAAGTCTGTTTAATAGAAGAATCAGGTGCAGTCTGAAAGTCAATTTTGAAGTTTGAGGAAGAGATTCTGGCTCTTAATTCTGTAGTAAGCTCTTTCATTGTAGCACATATTTCCTCTTTAGTCTCATAGATTTTCTCCAGAATAAGTTTGCAATTTAAATGTGAGTACAGCTCCATTTTAGAAAAAAAAATTCAAACATCCAGTTAACTTTCATATAAAGAGATCATTCCTCTGCAATTGCAATATCACTTTTTAACCAGTAGATGTCCTCAGAGAGCTTATAAAAAATAAAAAAATCCATTCCCCCCCCCAAAGTCATTTCACTTTTCATTCTTCTTTCTTTACTCAAAAAAAGAAAAAGAAAAACAACAGCAACATAGGCTAATAATAAAGTTTGTAAAAAAAATTTTTTTGGACTTACGGTTCTGGTCGCGGCATCACTAGTCGAGCGAGGAGACTGCTCTCCCAGCCGACTAGTTTTTCCTCCATCAGCGGACCCTTATGCGGGTCCAAAGTCGCCCTGGAGGGCGCGACTTTCCTACGAGGAGGGAACTCCGAGGGTCGACGGAGAAGAAGATTGGCCAATAAAATGGCCGATCACTTTGCTGCAAGAAACCGCAAGTCCAAAGAACATCTAAGCTGCAGACCCACTGTGGTGAACCCAGGTGAGACCTTTCCTTTTTTCCCCCTATCTTTGTTTTGTTTGTTGCCTGTAAGAGCTGTGGTGGAAAGATTTCCCTAGCTCGGAAAGGCAGCTTTTACTCGTTGAGGAAGAAAGGCGAACAAAGGAACAAAGTAAAGTTTTAGAAATTATGTTGCTTTTTTTTATATAAGTACTTTGGGGTATCAGAAAAAGTTTTTTGATGATCTGAATACACTGATCTTGAAATTTATTTGGCAAGGAAGGAAAGCCGGAATTAAACTGAAAATGCTATAAGAAGCTGACGAAAATGGAGGATTTGGACTACCGGATTGGGTCTTAAACTACCAAGCATGTACTCTAACATGGTTAAAAGAATGGACAACCCTCAGAAATAAAAGATTGTTATATTTAGAAGGACATGACTTGCAACTTGGATGGCTCACAATGTTATGGTATGAAAAGAATAAAACCCATAGATACTTCCAAAACCACTACATAAGAAACGCATTATTATTTGTATGGGAAAAGATAAAACCATAAATCTATATGAAAATCCCAGGATGGCTATCAATGATGGAAGCATTTGTTTACCCAAACTTAGTTACATTTGAGAAAATTCTAACATATAAGAATATTCTGAATACAGATGGGAAATTAAAATCTAAACAAGAGTTAGAAAATCAGGATATTGACTTATCATGGTGGCCTCGACTGCAAATGCAATCGAGGTCTGATAAAGATGCTAAAATATATGGTTTTTATAAAGACCAGACAATGTTTGATCAGGTGTTGTTGACTTCTGATGAAAAACTGATTAAGAAATTGTATAACTTTTTATTGAACTTAAAAATTGAAGATGAATAAGTGAAAGAAGCAATGATAATATGGGTGAAAAATTTTGGATAAAATATAGAATTAGAGAAATGGCAAAATCTTTGGGAAAGAAACTGTAAATTGAGAACTTAACTTGTATTACTAAGCAAAACAAATCAACCCAGACAACACATTGGTTATTAAGCACCAATGAATTGTAATCATATAAAATTAATAACATTATATATATATAATGTTAAATATCACAAATTGCTCCTAGAAGCACGAAGCCGAAAACACCAGCCTGAAGATGACAAATGGGACTTCGTCGAAACGTCACCAAGACACTTCCAATTTTATGCGGGAGAAAACCAGAATAACCAAAGATACACACACACACACACACACACACATATATATATACACACATACACACACACACATATATAGGACACAACATCTACCCGAAGAAAACACACACAAACCGCTATCTGCACGCACTCTCACACCACCACCCAGCACAGATCAACTCCGTAGCCAAGACACTCATCTCCAGAACCAAATGCCTAGCTGACGAACAACACCTAAAAACCGAACTACACACTCTCACTAATGTACTAACATCCAATGGATTCCAAAGAAATAAGATTTCCAACTTAATCCAAAAAGAAACTCCCACTAAAATCCAAGATAGAGAATAAGAAAACGGCAAAGCCCTCCTCCCATACATAAAAGGCACCACAGACAGGATCAGCAAGATCCTCCACAAACATAACATCAAGACAGCATTCTGCACAAACAGAAAAATATCCACCATCCTGAGAAACCCTAAAGACAAAACTGAGTTAGAAAATCAAGGAGTATATGAAATCCCATGTACTGCTTGCCCCACCACATACATTGGACAAACCAACAGAAGAATAAGTGCACGCATTGAAAAACACAAAAACTCAGTCAAAAAAGAGGAACCAACTTCTTCCCTGGTCCAACACCTTAAAGCCACAGGACATGAAATTGACTTTAAAAAGACCAGAACTATCGCCAAAACTGAACACTTTAATAACAGAATAATCAGAGAAGCCATCGAGATAGAAAAATGCCCACACAGCATGAACAAACAAGATGATACCTCCCACCTACCAGCCATTTGGAAACCTGCCCTTATTGACAAACGAGTCCATAACACAAAGAATGACACCAGACCTACACTCACAAAAACCACACAGGATGTCACCATCACATCCATGCAAAAAGCAAACCCAAACCCACACCAATGATGAGGCACGACCACAAACCAGAAGCCAGACCACAGCTGCATCATTAGCCACTTTAAACCCCTCCAATCCATACATGAAGCAAACTCACACCCACCATGAAGATGAGGCACGACCACGAACGTGAAGCCAAACAGCTATGCAGCTCATCATCTCTAATATTGCTACAAGTCAGACTAACCTGAGCACAACAAAACCTTCACCCAAACAGAACACTCCCCCATCCAATCAGAGCACAGCCAATCCCCCATCCAATCAGATCACAGCCAAGCCCCTAACCAATCAGAACACACCTCCACCCAATCAGAACACAGCTGAGCTCCCAGCCAATCAGTTCAAACCCCCACTGGCAGTTAAAAGGAAGAAACAGCTACAATCACACATTGCTCCTAGAAGCATGAAGCCGAAAGCACCAGCCTGAAGATTATGAATGGGACTTTGTCAAAACATCGCCATAAAGACACTTCAAATTCTATGCGATATATACACACACATACATACATACATATATATATATATATATATATATATATATATATATATATATATATATATATATATATATATATATATATATATATATATATATATATATATATATATATATATATATATATACACACATATATATATATACATATACATATATATATATATATACATATATATATATATATATATATATATATATATATATATATATATATATATATATATATATATATATATATATATATATATATATATATATATATATATATATATATATATTAATAGTATTAAAACATGAATCCCAGGTATACACATAATGTGAAATAAAATAAGGTGATCACGAGGATAAAATCATAAACACAAATGTTTAATCTACAAAACCAAGCTTTCGTCGGCCACACTACCGACATCATCAGGGTATAAAATGCTGGATCTGGGAGAACAATAGAACTTAAGAATGGGGGAAATGCACCAGAGGTGTCCCTCGTGAATGACTCGACAATAGAATTACAGCCCCGGTCAACAGGAGAACAGGCCCCGATCCATGGGAGAATAGCGAACGCAAATGGGATGGTTATCTCCTGCTCTCTCATATATGTACCGATGGGGCAATGAGGGTAACAAGCAGTGGAGCCATTCCAAAGACACGCCTGGTTAGCAACCCATTAACATGTACCTCACCCGTTAGTGAGAGAGAAAAGTGGGGGGTGATAAGAAACAGGAACAACGAGACGACCAACCCCCAGAAGTTTACATACAGGCAAGGAAAGCAACAGGGCTGGCAAATAGAAGAACAGAGCTTGAAACACACATGCTAGATAGTGCAGCAATACAGATGCAAACTAAGATGAATGAGGGGGTGGAGAGAGATGACTGGGAGCAGATGAACAGCGGATCTCCAGGCACCCACACATGCACAAAGAAAACAACAGCAACTGGAGAGGAGAGAACAACTTTAAAATGGCCTTTTTAAGAACTACACAGCCAATGCTAATGAGCAGACCAATGACCCTATCTAGGGTCAAAGTGCAGAGGCAGCCAGCCACATAAAAACAGACTCCCGGATCCAGCATTTTATACCCTGGTGATGTCGGTAGGGTGGCCGATGAAAGCTTGGTTTTGTAGATTAAACATTTATGTTTATGATTTTATCCTGGTGATCACCTTATTTTATTTCACACACACACACATATATTCCAAAAACGGATAAAACATGAACACCAGGAAAAATTTTAAACTAAAAAAGTTTAATAAATTACCAAGCTTTCGTCGGAAAATTACCGACATTATCAGGGCTTAATGCTAGTCACACACACACACACACATATATATATATATACAAGAAAACAAACAGTATCTTCATGGGAAGATTTTGTTTTATCAATGAACCCTTATTTTATAAATAAGGAAGTAAATATAGCACACATAAGTGCAATAATATCAGTTTTGCCTTCAGGGACAATAAGACAGAATGTCTCAGTTAGTAGATTTACAAACAGCTTAAAAGAACATCGGATTGACTAGTATTATGAGAACCCCTTGATCTCTTTTACCGCATCTTCACAATCCCTTATAATTGGCATTGCCCAAACTCAACAAGATGGCTTCCTAAGCAGTTAGATATAGGACAGCATCAAAATACAATATATAATCTCTAAAAAGTTTCTTTCCTTTTGTGTGTGTGCAGGTGAGTGTGTGCATGATTTGGGATCAGACCTGAATTCTGGCAACTGCCTGGAGAAATCTATACAGTTTTCTAGCAACATACTTGGAAATGGTTTGCCATTGCCTTTTTCCTAGGGCTGAGAGAGAATGACTGGTCTAAAATGGGATTAGAACTCACAGTCTCCCAGTTTCTAGCCTTGTGTCTTTAACTACTGCATCAAACTGGCTATCTAAAGAGAATTAACATAGTTAAAAATAGACGTGAGTACAAAAAAAAACCCCTTTCAAGATTTTCCTTACAACTGGAGCAGCATAATTAGATTTGTGAAATCCAAATTTCTCCAGGGAAAAGAAAATTCTCCAAAAAATTATCAGAGGCATTACTATCACTTAGCAATATATTACCATCACTGCTAAAAACTCCAGCAGAAGGATTTTCTTTAGAAATCTCTTCTTGAGCATCAGTTGAAGCAATAGAAGCCAGAGAAGCTGCAAATCACAATGACATTCATGTGCATTCCTTGCCTGCCTAAATGAATCCAAACACATCATACACCACACACATAATAAATTGATTGTGCCTATCTGACCTTTTCTCTCTCATAGATCCCATCAATCCTTATGGTATACAGAAGAACTGAGATGAGGAAGATGAAACAGGAAAAGAATCATCTAGAGCACCACTGATGTTCAATGTAGGATGAATTTGATTGAACACAGGTAAGAACTGCTATTAAGGCCTACATTGGGGTGGTAAAGGTAGCAAAGTGAGAATACTTCTCTGCTTTTATTGTGCCCACAGATAGCCACCCCACAGCCTTTTGGGGGATAATCTGTGTCCTGTAATGGCACAAATGGGCTTGGAGAATGCTTCTTAGAATTGTGCAGAAAACAGTTTACTTGGCATTTGTCAGATAAATTTGCTCAAATTCATTGGCAGTTGGGCACTGTCCTTTTTGCAGGTGTTGGGAAGATGCCTGGGGCAGATACCCTGATGCTTTGCTATCTGGAAATTGTTTGAACCTGTTGGGCCTGAGGACGTAAACTGGGTCATCATGACTATGAGCTCAGCTACCTACTCCTTAGATACATGCTCCTTCTCACTAACTATCCAGGGGGTGTCATGTGAGTGATAGTTCTAGTGATAGTTAATTCTTCCTTGAATGAGGGGGTCATTCCTTTGCTTCTTTAAAAAGTGTTGGTTTGATTTCCGGTGACATCGTTGGTCCTAGACCCTGGGACATGAACTCTCCGTGCCCATGGTCCAAATTTCTGTCACTGGCGGGCCCATTAGGGCTACCGAGAGATTAATTCTTTGAGGAAAAGGACTCAAAATAGCCTCTGGAACTGGTGAGAGAAAGGCAGAGAGCTTCGCATCTGCCGCCATCTTCAGCAGATCATCGGAGACAGGAGTCAGCTGTTTAAGCAAGCAACTGATCCGGGTGAGATGATATCAGTTTTTGATGCAAAGCGAATCTTTGAGAAAATTGCCTGCTTTTAACGATAAGCTGGAAGCCTAAGGGGAGGAGGAGGAGGAGGAGGGGATTTTTGCTTCCCCCCCCCAAAAAAGTGGCGGTTTCAACATTTTAAAACTTTTGAAAAGTTTTTGAACTAAAGCAATATTGAAGGAACCAGCTTGTTTTACCATAGAGGGGAAGAAAGATTTATTATTATCCTATTTGGGGAAAGCCACCTTAATTGCTCTTTTTTTTAAAGAATATTTTTGAGGTATTTTTCTGTATTTATTGCTGGAACTTTCTCTTTTTCTTTTACTTTCTCGCTATGTAAACGGTGAGGGGAAAAACAGCATCCCCTGGTTGTTATTTTTGCAATTTTTCTCCTTTGTTCTTTTGCTACACTATTTTTTGCTACACTATCTTTGTTGATTCAGCTGTAGAGTTTGGCTCAATGCCCAGACACTTGGCTGACTGCCCAGACATTCCTACCTTGTTCGGAGATTACTAAGAGAGACTGCTTTCTATTTTTTGTTTTTGTTTTTTGTCCTTGCTTGGTGTCTGATTCCCTTTTTGGATCGATTTTATTCTTTTTAAAATAAGGGAACCATAGAAGAAGTCTTTTATGTCTCTAATTGGATTATAAATTGAATATTCTTTTTTTCTTTTTTCTTTTTTGCTCTTCTTTTTTATTTGTTACTCTTTTTGTCAGCTTTGTTGTGTGGATGCAAACATATTTTTTATCTTTCTTCTTTTTCTATTTGTTTTTTTTTTTTGCCCAGAGATCTGCTATCCTTTTTTATATTTTTTCCTACATTTTGATATTACTACTGCTGGATATTTTTACTTTTACTTTTATTTTTTCCTGAGGGTTTTGGATTACATATATATATTTGTTTTTTTTATCTCCTCTCCATTGAGCTTTTTGGTGGAATATAATTGGCCATCGGGCTCTACTTTTGGATTAGAATTAATTGGGCCATCAGGCTTGATGATGGATTATAAATAAATACAATAAATACAATAATCAAGATGAGTGTTTCAAACTTGGTGAAAGGGGTGAGGAAGAGATCCTCGGCTCCTGCATCAACCTCAGTTAGTCCAGCACCTCAAAAATCGATTACAATGTTTTTACAGCCAGACACGCAGCAGAAGGATACGCAAGCCATTCTCCAGGCAATTGTGGATTCTAAAATGTAAATGAAAAAGGATTTTGAAGACTCTAAAATGGAAATGAAAAAGGACCTTGAAGATTTGAAAAATGATTTGCTTAAGATGGATCAAAAAATGGAAGCCTTTCAACAGGCAATGTCAGATACTCAACAATGAATGCAAAGTATTGAAGACAAGTCAGTAGTAGTAGAAGACCAGAAATTAGAAGCTCTCCAAGATGAAAATCAGAGATTGGCACAATCTAACACGGAGCTGGAAGAAAGTATGGCAATGATGGAGTTAGAATGCACATCATACTTTCTAAGATTCCAAAATGTGATAGAAGAGAGTGATGAGAACTTGTTACTATTGATGACTGAATTATTGGCAGACTTGCTCGGAATGGAAATGGATCAAATCAAAAGAGAAGTTGATCAAGTCTGTAGAGTGAATTCAAACTATGCAAGAAGAAATAGAGTGCCCAGGGAAGTTCATGTCAGATTCAGCAAAAGAGCACTATGGGATGAGATCCTGAGACTAGTGAGGGATCAATCTCTGAAATACAAAGATAAAGATTTGGTAGTTCTCAAACAGATCCCAAGAAGAATTAGAGAAGTTCAAAGAGAATACCAATTCTTAACAAGGAAATTGATCAGTAAAGGAGTGAACTTCAGATGGTTGATTCCAGAAGGATTATTAATTTTTTGGGATACAAAAAGATATAGATTGAACACCCCACAACAAGCAGAGGATTTCTTTAACAATCATAGAGCCTTCTTGGAGAAAGGTGAGGCGGAACCTAAGAAACCAGAGGAAACGACTGCAGGAACATCAAAACAAACAGAGGAAGAAGTGCCTAAAAAGACTCAACCAGAGGAAGGTGTGAGGCCTAAAGATCAGAGACAGATAAGCTCTCCTAGAAAATTGAGTTCTCAACACAACTGAAACTAGGGAGGAAACTGGAATTCCTTCAATAAATATAAATGGTCTTAAAACTCCTCATCAAAATGGAATAAAATATTTCATAGACTACAAAAAACTAAAAATGGATATAATTTGTCTCCAGGAGACACATATCAAGTTACAACATTCTAGAATACTTGAACAATTAAAACTTGGTAAACTTTTTTTTCTTGACATCACAAAAGAAAAAAGGGATGGCTCTATATATAAAAGAAAAGATGAATCCAAAACAAATTTATGCTGATGAAGAGGGAAGAATACTGATGGCTGAGATTACATGGAATCAAAAACAAATATTGATGTTGCGATATATGCTCCCAATGAGAAGTAAGATCAATTCTTTCAGCAATTATATGATAAACTTGTGGACTTAAATTACCATAGCTTGTGTATACTTGGAGACTTTAACGCAATTATTGATCCAGTATGGGACTATAGAAGTTATAAACAAGGGGGGAAAAGGAAGTAATATCTTACCTAAATCCTTTCTAAAAATGAAAGATGAACTTTGTATACAGGACATTTGGAGAGAGAGCTACCCGGAAAAAGCGCAATATACTTTTTATTCTAATAGACATAAATCGTGGTCAAGAATTGACATGATATGAACTTCTTTGGACTTAAAGGCCATGATACAAGAAACTGAAATAGAATCTAACATTTGGACAGACCATAATTCAATTAAAATGACTTGGAAAGGACTTAAGAAAAGACTGAGATGGTCCTTGAATAAATCAATATTGAAAGAAAAGGAGTTTTTACAATTTGCAACAAAAGAAATGGAATTCTTTTTTAAAGTCAATAAAAAAGAAGAAACCTCTATTCAAATTGTATGGGACATGGCAAAAGCATATTTTAGAGGTTTGGCTATAACTTATCTTGCCAAAAAGAATAAGGAGAAGAAACTTGCTCAACATAAATTAAAAAAACAACTTAGTATGTTGGAAGCTGAGTTACAATTAGATCCTCAAAAAAAAGTTGAAAATACAAATGGAACTATTAAAACATAAGTTAAATTTACTTGAGACAAATACAACAGATTAAACGGTCCAAACAGAATTTTTTTGAAAATGCCAATAAACCAGGGAGATGGCTGACATACAGATTAAAAAAGAAAGAGAAAAAAGATTAATAAGTAAGCTATGGGACACAGACGGTGACCTACATTGTCACAATGACTTAATGAAAAAAATTACAAAGGAGTATTATGAGATACTTTATAAGGCGGAGACGGTTTCTAAAGAGGCAATTCAGGCTTATTTAAAAGAAGCAAATCTCCCAAAGGTTCTTGAGACTATGCGTCAGAGGTTAAACGAGAATGTTTCAATGATGGAAATTGCAGAGGCAATAAAAAAGCAAAAGAAAGATAAAACACCAGGACCTGATGGTCTTCCTGCTGAATTTTATAGACAAAAATACAGGACTCAAGGACTGAAGCTAATATTACTTTGATACCTAAAGAAGATACTGATCATACACTAATTAAAAATTACAGACCAATATTGCTGTTGTGAGTGTCCCTAGACCAGCTTGGGAAGTGTCAGAATATGAGGATCAGCAGCCAGGCCCCTCTGGGTGTTTTCCCCTCCCGGCAGCCGAGGAGGAGCAGCCAGGTCCCTCTGGGTATTTGCCCCTCCCGGCAGCTGAGCTAGATAATGAGGAGCTCTGTATGCATTCTGAATCAGACTCTCAAAATGATGAGTCAGATTTAGAACAAGAAGATAAATGGATTGATCCGATGTTCCGAAGGTTTGATAAGCGCAGGTGTCAGTTAACTGGAAAAAGGAAGTAATGGGGGGAAGTGACGTATCGGACACTATATTAGAAGGGGAAAGAAAGACTACGCCTTTGTCACGAGCAACGTTAATCAAGGAGAGGCTTGAAAACTTTTGCAGTGCGTTGGAATTCTGGTGTTTTGAAAACCTACCGAAGAATAATGAGGTCTTGGACAATGTGATAAAGAAAGAGTAAGTTAATTGGGAAGTAGGAGGAGGAGAGCATGTTTATCTAAATGTAAATAGATCTGATTTGGTCGTTCCGGCCAACAAAAAAATGCCAGCAGCTTGCTTTGAAATGAATCCTTTTGAAATGTGTTAAATAAACCTCTTAAAGACATATTTACGTGGATTTTAATGAGCTGAGAGAGACCAGACATAACAGATTACTCGTGACCTAAAAAACAAAAAAAAAAGACGAAAATTAGTCCGAGCTTTCAGTGACGTCATGGAGGAACTCCTCGCTGATAACCCGGCTCTGCATCTATTAGTTCAAACTCTCCAGCAACAAATTGGACATTTGCAACAGCAGATTCAAGCCGCAGGAGCCCCATCTCCAGCCCCCCCTCCCAGACGAAACAGATGCTATTTAGCCTTGCCTGATAAGTTTACTGGAGAGCGTAGTAAATTTCCAGCTTTTTTAAACCAATGCAAAACATTCATTGCCTCAACTCCAGCAGATTTCCAGCTTGATGAAACGAAAGTAGCGTTCATTTTAAGTTTACTCTCTGGGCCAGCTGCTGATTGGTCGTCTCCTCTGATAGACGGACAAGATCCTGTTCTGCGCAATTATGCAGGATTCTGCCAGCTGATGGAAAGAGAATTTGTTGACCCCCTTCGTAGACAAAATGCCACCCGGTGGATACGAGAGCTACGTCAAGGATCGCGCTGCGTAGCGGAATATATATCAGATTTTCGCCGCCTAGCTCAAGAAATTAATTGGAATGAGGAGGCTCTCATGGAAATCTTTCAAGATGGCCTGTCTTCCCAGATCTTGAATGGATTGAAAACTACTGTAATACCCGCGACCCTGGATGCATTATACCAACATTGTTTGGCTATGGAGGCGCAAACGCAAGCCATGGATGCCCGCCTGGTCAAACAGATGGTTCCAGTCACCGGAAGTGCCAAGCCAGTTCCTGCACCACGCAGAGGATTCCAGACCCTACCTATCACCCCACCCATCCCGGCACCCAGACGTATTTTCCAAACATGGCTGGCTTACACTGAGAGGCGCCCTGCACCCATGACTAGAGATGAGCCCATGGATCTTGGTGCAGCCAGATCTCGTTTGACCGAGGCTGAGAAGACAAGACGGAGAGCTGAGGGCTTGTGCCTGTACTGTGGAGAGATGGGTCACTTCGTCATGGCCTGCCCCCAGAAAAGACGTGGTACGGCAGGTCCTACTCCTGTTCCAGCTCGGCCTCCCACTCAGCAGTTTCAAGCCACCTTGCCGGGAAACGGCCAGAGCCCGGCCTAATGGAAACATTGGGTCGGGCAGGCGCCAAACCCAGTTCCAGTTCCGCAGACAACGACCCCGGTCCTCCGAGACATCTGATCCTAGCAACCAATATACTTCTGGGAAATCATGCCCAGGGCATTCCGGCCCACGCCTTGTTGGATTCTGGAGCCACCACCAATTTCATGAATGAAGCTTTCGCTCGTCAGCATGCCATACCTTTGTGCTCCGTGAAGCCGCCTATGTTGGTTGAGACAATCGATGGTCGTGAATTGTTGTCTGGACCGATCAAGTTTATGACCCAGCCCATACGCCTGGTCATAGGACAACATGAAGAAGCCATCCAATTCTATGTTACCAAGGGACTTCATTTCCCCTTAGTTCTCGGCCTAGCCTGGTTGACAACCCATGATCCTTGTGTGGTGTGGTCCCAGAACTTTGTTTCATTTCCCAGTTTGCAATGCGTAGACCACGTACGCCAAGTTTGTGCAGCCCAGCTACCATCCCACCCTGACATCACCTTGCCGGCCGATCTAGCGGACTTTGCAGATATATTCAATGAGAAAGAGGCAGACCAATTGCCTCCGCATAGACCATATGACTGTGCCATTGATTTGCTACCAAATGCCAAGCTTCCAAGGGGACGCCTTTACTCCATGTCAGAACCCGAGTTGGCCGCATTGAAAGACTTTGTGGACAGAAACCTGGCCAGGGGTTTCATTCGTCCCTCTTCCTCGCCTTTGTCAGCTCCTGTGTTATTCGTGAAGAAGAAAACCGGAGATTTACGCCTATGCTGTGACTATCGCAAGCTCAATGCCATCACGGTGCGCAACCGGTACCCTCTGCCTTTGATTCCTGATCTCATGGACCGTCTCCGATCAGCGACCATCTTCACCAAGATAGATTTAAGGGGTGCTTACAACCTGGTTCACATTCGAGAGGGGGACGAGTGGAAGACCGCGTTTGGAACCAGGTATGGTCATTTTGAGTATACCGTTATGCCCTTTGGACTCACCAATGCTCCGGCCGTCTTTCAACATTTCATGAATGACATCTTCCGGGATTTATTAGATCAATTTGTGGTGGTTTACCTCGATGACATCCTGATTTATTCCCCGTCACGAGCCACTCATCTTCAGCATCTCCGGCGAGTTTTGCAACGCTTGAGAGAGCATCACCTTTACGCCAAGTTAGAGAAATGTCAATTCTATCAAACCACCATTGAGTTTCTGGGACATGTGATTTCTCCACAAGGCATCGCCATGGACCCTGGCAAGGTTGAGGCCTTGCAAACCTGGCAACCACCATGTAAAGCAAAAGATGTCCAAAGACTTTTGGGATTTGCGAACTATTACAGGATATTTATTCCGAGATTTTCTGCCTTGACTGCGCCCCTTACTCGACTGTTACGGAAAGGCGTTAAGTTCCAGTGGGGCGATGCCGAGCAACAGGCGTTTCAGACCCTCAAAAAGGCTTTTGTTCAGGAACCCATTCTCAAGTATCCAGATCCTTGTCGTCCCTTTGTAGTGGAGGCTGACGCCTCAGATGTTGCAGTAGGGGCCGTGCTACTTCAAACACGCCAAGATGGTGGCCCCCTGCTCCCGTGTGCTTATTACTCCAGGAAACTGACTCCCTCCGAACGCCATTATACCATTTGGGAAAAGGAACTATTGGCCATCAAGACTGCTTTTGAGACCTGGAGACACCACCTGGAAGGAGCCCGCTACCAAGTTGAAGTTCGGACTGACCATAAAAACTTGGAATTTTTGCAATCTGCCAGGAAATTGAATCAACGTCAAATCCGTTGGTCTTTGTTCTTCGCTCGATTCAACTTCAAAGTCACCTACATTCCGAAAGGGTACAACAAAAGAGCAGATGCCCTGTCCCGTAAACCTGAGTATCTACAGATCAAGGATCCCTTACCGCTTCGAACCATTCTGCCTATCGAATCGATCGCAGCCGTGCATGATCCGGTAGATCTACGACGACAGATTCGGGAAGCGCAACAACTAGATGACTTTGCAATACGGAAGAGACAAGAGGTGGGTCCCGACTCACCTTGGACCTTGTCCGAGGGACTATTACGCTTCCGCAACCTGTTATATGTTCCAGCAGGCCCACTCCGAGGTCTCATCCTGACTCAATGCCATGATAACCCTGCGGCAGGTCATTTTGGTTTCTTTAAGACTCTTCACTTAGTGTCTCGGACTTTTTGGTGGCCCAGACTTCGCCATGATGTGCAATCCTATGTGAATTCCTGTGTACGGTGCCGTCAGGCAAAACATGCCACAGGAGCCCCTCCGGGATTATTACAGCCTTTACCCACGCCGGAGAGACCCTGGGGAGCTATTTCCATGGACTTCTTGACTTGTCTACCTGTTTCTGCCGGCTACACCGTTGTCTTTGTACTGGTGGACATGCTGACCAAAATGGCACATTTCATTCCTTGCCGAAGAATACCGACAGCCAAGGTCACTGCTCAGCTGTTCATTCAACATATCTTCCGGCTACACGGTTTGCCTGACAAAATAGTGTCCGACCGAGGAACCCAGTTCACCTCGGAGTTCTGGAGAGCACTCATGTCTGCGCTTCAAGTCCAAGTTAATCTAGCCTCCACGCATCACCCAGAGACTGATGGGGGTACAGAGAAAGTGATTGGCATTCTGGAGCAGTATTTGCGTTGTTTCATCAACGACCAACAGAACGATTGGTCCAAATATCTCTCCGTGGCCGAATTCGCTTTCAACAACTCTCAGCATACTTCCACTCAGACCACCCCGTTTTTTGCCAACTACGGCTATCATCCCAGATTTTTCCCGCTCACGCTCCTCGATTCTCCAGTTCCAGTTGCAGAAGACTATTTAACCGAACTGCAGTCAGTCCACGACATGGTTAAGCAGCACTTGACTAAGGCCAAGGAAGACTACAAGCGGGTTGCAGACCGCTCGCATCGCGACACGCCGCCGTTAGCTGTTGGAGATCGGGTTTGGCTCTCCACCGAGTACTTGTTTCCAGGGAGAATTCACCACAAGTTTGATCAACGTTTCCTGGGTCCTTTCCCTGTGGAGACGGTCATCAATCCGGTGACCTATCGTTTGACTTTGCCTAGGTCTCTTCGTGTACATCCCGTGTTTCATCGCTCCTTGCTTGTTCCTGTCAACCCTGATTCTCCGCTTCGACCTCCTGATCCGGGCCCGACAGCTCGCCGTGCTCACGTTCCCGTTTCCCGGTTGGAGGTGTCCGGCATCCGAGATTCCCGATGGCTCAACGACCGCTTCCAATATTTGGTTGATTGGACCGGGGGTGGGCCCGCCGCTGGCTCTTGGGTAGATGCTCAGGATATTGAGGCTCCTCGGTTAATTTGGGATTTTCATTCTGCGTTTCCCTACAAACCGCATCCCCTGCGCCGGCCCAAAGGGGAGGGGCCTAGGGGGGGGATAGTGTTGTGAGTGTCCCTAGACCAGCTTGGGAAGTGTCAGAATATGAGGATCAGCAGCCAGGCCCCTCTGGGTGTTTTCCTCTCCCGGCAGCCGAGGAGGAGCAGCCAGGTCCCTCTGGGTATTTGCCCCTCCCGGCAGCTGAGCTAGATAATGAGGAGCTCTGTATGCATTCTGAATCAGACTCTCAAAATGATGAGTCAGATTTAGAACAAGAAGATAAATGGATTGATCCGAGGTTCCGAAGGTTTGATAAGCGCAGGTGTCAGTTAACTGGAAAAAGGAAGTAATGGGGGGAAGTGACGTATCGGACACTATATTAGAAGGGGAAAGAAAGACTACGCCTTTGTCACGAGCAACGTTAATCAAGGAGAGGCTTGAAAACTTTTGCAGTGCGTTGGAATTCTGGTGTTTTGAAAACCTACCGAAGAATAATGAGGTCTTGGACAATGTGATAAAGAAAGAGTAAGTTAATTGGGAAGTAGGAGGAGGAGAGCATGTTTATCTAAATGTAAATAGATCTGATTTGGTCGTTCCGGCCAACAAAAAAATGCCAGCAGCTTGCTTTGAAATGAATCCTTTTGAAATGTGTTAAATAAACCTCTTAAAGACATATTTACATGGATTTTAATGAGCTGAGAGAGACCAGACATAACAATTGCTAATAAATGTGGATTATAAAATCTTTGCTGCAATAATGGCAGAAAGAATGAAAAACTTTTTGAATGAATTTATACACCCAGACCAAAATGGTGTCCTACCAAAAAGACAGATAAAGAACAACTTGAGGATTATTTTAAATGTCTTGGAATACTATGAAATCCATCCAGGGAACCAGATGGCACTTATATTTCTTGATGCACAAAAAGCCTTTGATAACTTAAATTGGCAATTTATGTTTCAACAACTTCAAGAAATGGACTTTGGTGAAAATTTTAACAAAGCAATTCAAGCATTTTATAAGAAACAAACAGCAAGAATACTTTTAAATGGAGATTATACAGATGGATTTGAGATTTAAAAAGGCACTAGACAGGGATGTCCACTGTCTCCTCTGTTATTTATTCTTACATTAGAGGTTCTGGCAAGAAATATAAGACAAGATACAAAAATTAAAGGTTTGGAGATTAAAGACCAGAAATATAAAATACAGGCCTTTGCAGATGACTTGGTATTCATTCTAAAAGAGCCATTGCAAACAGCTGATAAACTCTTGCAGAAAATTGAGAAATTTGGAGAAGTGGCTGGTTTGAAAATAAATAGGGAAAAGACTAAAGTAATAACAAAAAAATCTAACAGACAAACAGAAAATTCAACTCGCTAAAATGACAAATCTTCAAATAGTTAAAAAAGTCAAATATTTGGGTATTTATTTAACTGCAAAATATACGACACTAAAAGAAGATAACTATGAGAGATTAATGAAACAAATAAAAATAGACTTGGAAAGGTGGGAAAATCTTCAATTATCACTTCTAGGAAGAATAGCGACGGTTAAAATGAACATTTTACCAAAGCTAATCTTCCTGTTTCAAACAGTGCCTATTAAACTTATTAAGAATTTTTTTGATGATTTAAATGCAACGATTTTAAGATTTATATGGCAAAAAAAGAAAGAGAGAATCAAATGTAAATTGTTACAAGAATCTAAGGATAGAGGGGGCTTTGGACTTCCAGACTGGAGACTTTACTATCAAGCGGCTATTTTGCTTTGGCTTAAAGAATGGATTGTATTGAGAAATAAAAGATTGCTTTATTTAGAGGAACATAACCTTCATATATGAAAATACCTGAGTGGCTTTCAACAATGGAAGCATTTGCTTATCCAAATCTGATTAACTATGACAAATTGGTTAGTTATAAAGATATTTTGGACAAAGAGGGAAAACTTAAGGACAGGCAAACTTTACAACAACAAGGTATTGACTTGACATGGTGGTCCTATTTGCAAATTCAAACAAGATACGAAAAAGATATAAAATCAACAGGTTTTTACAAAGAACATACCCCATTAGATAAAATTTTGTTAAGAATTTGATTAGAAAACTCTATAAATTTCTTTTAAACTGGAAGATGGAAGAAGAACAAGTGAAAGAAACAATGATAATATGGGCAAAGAACTTTGGACATTCTATAGATCTGGAAGACTGGCAAAAACTTTGAGATAAAAATATTAAGCTTACAAAAGCGGTAGCATATAAAGGAAACTTATATAAGATGTTTTATAGATGACATATGACACCAGTTTGCTTAGCGAAAATGTTTAAAAATGTTTCGGATATTTGCTGGAAATGTAAACAACAGCCAGGCACTTATTACCATGCCTGGTGGACATGCCCTATCGCTAAGAAATATTGGTCTAAGATCCATAGATGGTTGGAAAAGATGATGAAACTACAGATAGAATTTAAACCAGAATTGTTTTTATTAGGAATATTAAGACCTAATTATGGTAAAGAGAATGACTATTTCATATTGCATGTTTTAACAGCTGCAAGGATAGTATTTGCCCAATTCTGGAAAAATGAGAATTTACCATCTGACCAGATTATAATTACTAAAATTTTAGAGTGTGCAGAAATGGATAGACTAACATTAGAGATGAAAGAAAAAGATGACTCAATTTATTTTATAACTTGGGAAATTTTTATCAATGGTTAGAGACACGTTAGAACTTGAAGGATTCAATATTTTAGAACAGATGACTGTCTTTTAACCGAGCTCTAATTAACATGTTGATGATTTGATTATTTTTTGTGATTTATTGATTTTTATCTGTTACTCTTGATTGTTAGGATTTTTTGAGATTTTATTAGTAGTGTTTACTTAATAGATTAACGCATTTGTTTACTAATTGTTTTTAATATGTTATAGTCTAAGCTTATGGTAAAAATGGTTGAATATGATATTTACTCATTATTATGATCCAGACAGTAGCTTGTTTGTTGAAATATGTGATCGTACCTATCCTTATTTTACCCTAAATCCTTTATTCCCTTTCCCTTCCCCTTTTCCCCCACCTCCTCCCTTTACCATACCTGTATTGTTCCTATTTTTCCTCATGTATATAAACTGAATAAAATCTTGTTTAAAAAAAAAGAAGTGTTGGTTTGCACACCCACCTCCTCAAAAAATCATTGTTGGAACCCATTGGATAATTTTCATCCAATATTTTATCCACCATTTTTAGAAAAATTGATAAAGTCGTCATGCAACAGATTCAGGGGACCCTGGATGAAGTGGATTATATGGACCCCCTTCAGTTAAGTTTCAAGCCTGGGTATGAGAGGAAAATGATATTGGTTACATTGGGCATCCATTCTGGCTCTTCTTGACCTCTCAATGGCCTTCAATACCATTGACTATTGTATCCTTCTGGATTGGGAATATGGGATCTGGATCAATACTAGTCAATGGTGATTGGGGAGGAAACATCTTATCTCAGTCCCTACTATGTAGGGTTCCACAGGATTCAGTGCTCTCTCATCTCCATTTCAGCATCTACACAAAGCTATGGGATGAGCTTATCCATTGCTGATGATATCCAGTTAGACTTCTCTGTCCTTGGAAAATTAAACAATGCTGTTGATGTCATATACCAGTGCCTGAAATCTGTAGGAATCTGCTTAGGGAACCATAGGTTTCAACTGAATCCCAGCTCTGGGAAGCCTACTAATTCTAGGATTATGCCATCTTTGGTACTGGATGGGGATTGCACTGCCCCAAACAGACTTGGTGCACAACTTGAAGATCTTCTTGGATTTGTAACTCCTGCTCAAAGCACAGTTTGTAGATGTGACTAAGAGAGCCTTTGCATACTTTATATTGTGTACTAATTGTACCCATTCTTGGATCAGGAAGCTCTGCTCACAGTCACTTGAGCACTGGTCACTTCCCAGATGAGCTACTGTATTGTGCTGTACATGGAGCCATCTATGAAGAGTTTCTGGAAGCTTCAGCTGGTGCAGAATTTGATAACATAGATAGTTACCCTGTCACCCCTGTCAGCTAGACTTTATTTAGCTGGCTTTTAGCAAACGTTCTAGTTCATTCCTTTTTAACAGAGTCTGAGTCAATTTAAAAAAATACTGTAAGATGACTTTGCAAAGATGCAAGAAATACAGAGAAATATTGAATTTATGGAGTTAATCTGTAAAACAAGATTAACATTTTTTTTCTAGCAATGAGATTTAAGATGTATTAGCTTATTGCAGCATTTTAGGATTTTGCAAGCATCTTAAACTCTCATCTTCAAACAAAGATTACGGTAAATCATCAATAAAGTAATTGATATGATTTTATTTCCATATTTTAATTCCTTAGGGGAAAGTGCTGTTGGTTTTTTATTCTATTGCAAACATCAATCATGGCAACTTCAACTTGGAAAGGGAAGGGAGCACAAAACACAATATTCAGCTAAATGTGATATGGTTCAAAAGTGCAACATTTTGTAAATTTGCATTATAATGTGCACCTGACAAATGTCTTCTATACATACCTTGCATGTTGTGATTCCTCAAAAACTTGCAGAGTAGGCCAAATCCACAAGTACACTAAAGCAATAGTGATGTTATCAAGCCAGTTCCTATTTCAACTCTTCATTTAATTTCTACCCAAAAGTAGACCTTATATAGATGCATGCAACTTTACTTTCTCTACACAAGTTATATAACTCATGTAGCTCAACAGTTCTCTCCTCCCCCCCCCAAAAAAAAGAGATGGGAAGGAAAGCTTTTTAATGAAGATATTTAACTGAGAGGCCAGACTTCATTTCATTTTGCCATAGATATTGTGGGGAAGGGAAATTCCTTTGTAAGACATTTTTTTACTCTAAGAAATAAAAACAGAATGTCAGCAGTTTTTATTATTATAGCTCTGGGGAGCTAAATTGCAATCTTTTAAGGTAAAGGCATTCAACCATTAAAGCGTATCTGTTTATGGTTATAGAAAAATGGAATAGGAGATCTTTAGCATATACTGTATTCATAGTGTCATCAAAATGTTCATTTCAGGTCTAGGAGGTTTATTAAGTTGCTTTTATGAGTTAGGTTTCAGAAACAAGGTCATATGAGAAGCTAAATAGCTCTGAGAGGGGCATAGTTATTCATACCAAGCTTTAGGGAAGATTAGCACATTGTTTTTCTTTTATGGAGTATATAATATGGAGAGCTTCTCCTTGGGTTGGCCATAAGATCACTTAAACATGCCATTTTATTCTAGACATTTTTTAAAAAGGAAGAAAAAAAAACCAAAATTACCCAGATATATTCTGTATATCTCTATATGAGTTGGCAGAGATCTTGGTTCTGCTACTATTGCATTTGTTTGATAAATAAATGTACTGTCCCTTCTGTTATCAGAACATGCTTATTATGGGGTTGGTGTGACTACTCTATAGCTTCTCCATATTAGAAAATAGCATTATATGCAACCATATAGATTAATTCATAATGGTCATGGATATCAATATCCATGGGTCTATTGGTGGATGAGCGTGGAGTATGCAAGCTAGAATGCAAGAGGACTATGTGATAAAAATTACAAATTAAAAATAAAATGAAAGAAATAATATAGTGAAACTGTAAATCTGTCAAATTAAGAGAAAAGAGGACAGATGTAATTGATCCAGATGGAATGGTCTGATCTTATGGAAATGAGTTTGTAAATACATTCAGGGAAGTAAAGATGAAAGCTTAATTGTGAATGAATGGGCCCAAAACTATATCAGAAAGTATGAATTGATGTGATTTATTTATTGTGATTACATATAAAGGTAAATGTTCATAGAGCAGGGATGGCTGCATGTTACTTTTCAGTGAACGGTTATAATGGAAGAACCAGAAATGAGTTCTGTGGAAAAAAAAATTCTGGATGAATACTGTCCCATTAGCCGACATGAATGAAGAAGTGGAAATGAGCCGAGAAAAAAAAAGATTAAGCTATTCAGAGACCCCAGAATGAATGTTTGGTGTTTTATAAAAAGATCTGCTTGTTTTACATGAGCCAACACAAAACAGTAAAAAAAATAAAGGATATGCAGTGCTAGGCTTCATCAGCAGAAGTATATTGCTAGATCAAGAAAAATCATTCATTCTCTCCATTCAGCTTTCGACAGATAATACTGCGTCCACATCTGAGCACGGCACTTTAGGAAGGACATTGACAAATTGGACCATGTCCAGTGGAGGCAAACCAAGATAAGATGCTGGGGAAGAAAAATCTATGAGGAATGGTGAAGATATTGGTTATGTTTAGCTTAGAGAAGGTAGGATTTGAGGGGAACATAATAGCTGTCTGAGTTACTGAAGGGTTATCATGTAGAAACATAGGACAGAATTATTAAAGGTTTAAATTACAAGGAAGCTGATTTGAGGTAGACACCAGAAAAAAATTCCTAATGCTATGGCCATTCAACAATACAACAAATTGCCTCAGAAATAGTGTATTCTTTTGTGCTGGACGATTTTAAACAAACCCTGGATGGCCATCTGTTTTGGATTCTGAAGTACAGCAATAGATTCCTCCACTGAAAAAGGAATTAAAATAGCTGATTTCTAATCCTTACCTCCCGCCCCACCCTCAGTCTTCATATCTGATATTTATATTAATGAAATTCTCTTAAATGCTTTAAGAAAAAATGGGATTAAAAGGAAGTCATAAATACTGTGAGAATGTTGGTCTGTACCAGTGTTTCTTAACCTTGGAACTTTAAGATGTGTGGGCTTCAGTGCCCAGAATTCTTCAGCCAACATTAGAAAATATAACTGAAAAAAATTGATGTGTTTTGCTTATGCAACTTAGCTAATGTGTGTGTGAGGACTGTTTCAGTATCTGACAATAGGAGAAAAACATTGATCTTTCTCTATACCATGGGTATCAAACTCGACCATGTCATGTGATGTATTGTGATGTATCATGATGTTTTTTGCCTTTGTGGAGCTGGGGTGAGTGTGGCCTGCATGTGACGCTTCTGGCCCGTGGGCCACCAGTTTGACACCCCTGCTCTATATGAAGAGAAGAGTAGCAAGACAGAATGCAAAAAATAAAAGGGAAATTGGATTGTTAAGTGTATAGGTCGTTCTCAACTTATGTCACAGTTGAGCCCAAAATTTCTGTTGTTAACTGAAACATTTGTTAAGTGAGTTTTGCTCCATTTTACAATTTTTCTTTCCATAGTTAAGTCAGTGTTTCTCAACCTTGACAATTTTAAGGCATGTGGACTTCAACTCCCAGAATTCCACAGCCAGCAATGCTGGCTGTGGAATTCTGGGAGTTGAAGTCCACATGCCTTAAAATTGTCAAGGTTGAGAAACACTGTGTTAAGTGAATCACTGCAGTTGATAAGTTAGTAACCCAGTTGTTAAATGAGCCTGGCTTCCCCATTGAATTGTCAGAAGATTGCAAAAGGGGATCACATGACCCCAGGACACAGCAACAATCATAAATATTAACCGGTTGCCAAGCATCTGAATTTTGATGCTGCAAAGGTGGTAATTGTGAAAAATGGTTATAAGTCACTTTTTTTCAGTGCCATTGTAACTTTGAACAGTCACTAAATGAACTGTTGTAAGTCAAAGAATGCCTGTACATGAAACACATTTGACAGCTTTTTGATTAAGAGGTATGGCAGCTGACATAAGCAAAAGTTGGGGAACGAAGAGCAACTTTATATTAGGCAGAGAGTGTGCAAAAGTTTCTTCTTTGGCACCTCACTGAAAAATGAATGTGACAAATAAAGTTTAATGGAAAATATGAATGATTTGCAGCAAGTGTTAGATAGGTTGTATGATGCAGTGAGAATGATGGTTTAAATATTAATGTACTAAAGATCACATTGATTGTGTTTAATAAAGAAAGTGGAGTTATAAAATGATGAAAAATTAGAACAAGTAGATTATTTTTTGGGGTATCTTGATAGAATATTTACTATAGGTTGAGAAATGGATGGGTAAATTATAAGATGTACAAATACTAGTAGCAAGATAATGGATAGTACATGGCTTGATTCAAGAAATGTCGAATTGTTGATGGAAGCTAAAACAGTAGGGAGTAACAACATGCTTCTGGCCACATTGTTAAATTGTGGATACCAGAAGAAATATAAAAGTAAGTTGAATGCAGTTGAAATGTGCTGCATATGAACTGTGTGTGGAAGAGATAGGGCCAGTAATGAATGGCTGATGAATTAATATAGATTGAATAGAAAAAAGAGTTTTATATGAGGTTTGATAAGACCATACTTGGATTACTGCATCCACTTTTGGTTACCATGATACAAAAAAATATGTTGAGATTCTAGAAAGAGCACAGAGAATACCTGCAAAGATAATTAGGGGACTGGAGGCCTAAACATATGAACACCATTACAGGAATTGGGTATGTTTAGTCTAACGAAGAGAAGGACTAGGCAGGACATAATAGCAGTCTTCCAATATCTTAAGAGGCTGTCACAAAGAAGACGAGGCTGACCTTTTCTCCAAAGCATCAGAAGGCAGCATGAGAAGTAATGGATGGAAGCTTATCAAGAAAAGATCCAACTAGAACTAAGGAGAAATTTCCTAACAGTGAAAGCAAGTAATTAGTGGAACAGTTTGCCTCCAGAAATTGTGTGTGCTCCATCACTAGAGGTTTTTAAGAAGAGATTAGACGGCCATTTGTCTGAAATGGTACATGGTCTCCTGCTTGAGCAGGGCTCCCAGATCCCTTCTAACCCTGTTATTTTGTGTTCTATGATCAGCATATAAAGGTGAGTGTTGTGTAATGCAAACAATGTGAATTAAACTGTATAACAAATAAATGAAGAATTAATGTTTCAAGAAGAAGGGGAAGGCCAAAAATGTCATATTCCCTATCTATCTAATTAATAAAGTTGCTTACCTCTGAAAGTGATATTGTGCTGGAAATATATAGAATAGAGTAGAGTAGAGTAGAGTAGAGTAGAGTAGAGTAGAGTAGAGTAGAGTAGAGTAGAGTAGAATGAGCTGGGAAGGGACCTTGGAGATCTTCTAGGCCAGCCCCCTGAAGCAGAAGAACTTATACCATTTTGGACAAATGGCTGTCCAGTCTCTTCTTAAAAACTTTCAGTGTTGGAGCATTCACCACCCCTGGAGGCAGGTTGTTCCACTGATTAATTGTTCTAACTATCAGGAAATTTCTCCTTAGTTCTAGGTTGCTTCTCTCTTTATATGACAAAAATTTAAGTTTTGGGTCCAAATGTTTCAAATATAGTTACAGCATTTGGAAGAGGTATTAGAAATTTACAATATGTCATGTGAATGGTTACTGGAATTAAGCAAGACTTATTTCCAAATAATTGTGCTGAAAAATCAGAAAAAATACATGACTAAGAGGGACTATTTCACAACAATTGCTCCTCAAATTTCTAATCTAATTTATAAATCATTATCAAGTTTATAAATTTTCAATTTATTTATACATACCGTGTTTCTCTGAAAATAAGACCCAACCAGAAAATAAGTCCTAGCATGTGTAATAAACGCATTAGTACTGTATTTCCCCAAATATAAGCGCTAACTGGAAAATAAGCCCTGATGCATCTTTTGGAGCAAAAATTAATATAAGACTGAATCTTATTTTCGGGGAAACAAGGTATATGTATGCAATTAATCTTTTGCCTTTAACCTAATGGACTCTAAGATGGTTATTTTAATTGATTTTATTTCATCAACCTGATGTCAACTCTTCCCCAACTTGTCATTGAGGTCTCCCAATCACATTTTATTTACATTTTGTATTTATTTATTACATTTTTGAGGCACCTGTCTCCCTTGGAGAGGGACTTGCACATCTGTAGCAAATGTGGCTCTACAACTGATACCCAAAAGTCAATTTTGTACTAGCTTCTGAATGCCATAAGCATGGGGACCATCATCTAGTCATCCCTTTACCTGCATGGCTGTCATATATTGCATTGTGATGAAGTAAACTCCATCTGCTGCAAGAAGGCATCTTTGTGAGAGTCAGCCCTTTCGAGAAGGTCAGATCAGGGAACAAACACACAAGAAAGACTTCAACTCTGTTGTTGAAGAATATAATAACAAGATCTTTAAAACCTATCAGTGTTTACAAATCTACTGGTCTACTCACTCTTTCATTAAAGAGAATCAATGCAATATACTGTTGAATTTTTTTCTCATCCTGTCCTATTTCTCAGGACTGAGCTGGTGTTTACACAACATGTTCACATTCCTTCTTCAAGGTTATCTCTGTGTTCAGCTACACTGAGTCTCTAAGCTAGGCCTCCCCACCTTAATTAAAAAGATTCAAAAACATAATCAGAGTGAAAAAAATCTTCCATCAGCTATGTTCCATATACTAAACTGGATTAATTGGTAAAACAACTATTCTTTTGGTGATATCCACCCAGGAATTTAGGAGCATGACTTATTTGTGGATGTAGTATTACAGTAACATGGTTCAACTGCCCTTTTGAACAACCTTCCCAAATACATGAAATGTTAACTATCCCCAGATGTATAATGAACATCTGTGATAAAAACTGCTTTATTATGGCTCATTATACATTTGCACTTCTTCTTTTTTTTAATATAAAATTCCTTTATTAAAACAATCAGCATTGTACATAAAATCTTTGTATGCATCAAACATCATAGCATCTGGTATACAACACTACGTATTATTCTTTGTAGACGTCTGGTTTGGTAAACATTTTTCACTCCTCACTTCAATCCTCTATTATACACCTGTTACATTTTTTTTCCTCTATGATCCCTAACAATAGGTCCTGAGGTAGTAGTTAAACATTAAATATAAGATCATATTAATAATCAATCATCATAGAACACAACATATAACACTAGGTATTAATCTTTGTAAACGTCTGATTTGGTAAATATTCTTTACTCCTCACTTCCAGCCTCAACTACATGTCTGTTGTATTTTATCTTTTATGATCCCTAGCAAAAGATCCTGAGGTAGAGATTCCATAACCTGGGGTAAAAATTCAGTCTGCTTTTTCATTATTAAAGTAATCAACATTAAGCATAAGATCATATTAAGAAGCGATCATCGTAGGACATAACATACATTTGCACTTCTTTGAAAGTCATTACTTAGCTTCATTTTTTAAAAAATCATTTGCTGAGTAAACTTTGCTTAGTCCTAAGAATATCATCAGTTCAACAATTTCAAAAGAAGAAGGGATTTTCTTTGGACTGTAAAAAATTATAGATTTCACTGCAACAAAGGGAAATCTGCACATCCTTCTATTGGATTTGAATTCTCTTACAATTAATTAATTAATTATATTTTCACCCTAGTGGGTATTATACCCTGGGGTCTTCCACAACAACAGTTTTGTTGGATCTTTATACTGTTGGTTATTAAAAAGGTGAAGGTATCCAGAGTGGCATTAATTGGATGAACAAAGCCCTGTCCCTTTTAAACATGTCACTTAGGTTAACAGAAAGATTCTAGGGAAGAAGAGATGAATCATTGACAAGATTTCTCTTACTTTTCTAGTTAACAGAAGAAATGGTTCAGGAATTGTTTATGATTCCTTCTATAGTTATCCTTTTATTTTATCTGTTACTTTAAAAAAAACAAGATTCAGAAATCTGGAACACAAATAGGAAGAGTGGGATGATTATACAATTTTAGAGTTTGACTCTAGTATTAAGTTTGTACATATTTTGAGTCAAACTGGAGATATAACATAGAAGGGGAGCAAATCATGTAACACATCTACAGTATGGACATGCATTCCAAACATCTTACAAGTTCTTTCATACTCATCCATCAGTTAGTCAAATAGGAAGAAGGGTCTGGGGTTCACTAAGATTCTTAAGATTAATTACATTATTGCATTCTTTTAACACCCTTAAAACATCTCACTCAAATTCTCTTCAGTGTGTTCAAAAAATGACAATTGGCAATTTTCTCTACTACATTTGTATTTCCAGTTTATTGGAAATAAGACCAAGTAAGTGGCAGCATAGCACAGCTGATTTCAATATTGTGATTATCACAAATAGCAATAACAAATCTATCGTAGTCTACCATTTTGTGTCATAATATTGATATAACCTCTTCTGTTCACTGAGATTGTATGAGATGATTTGCTTATAGATCATAAACTGATCTTGTTGCATGTTAAGGTCAGGTCTTCTCTATGGCTGCTTGCATTTCCTGCTGAGCTATGATGTCTAAACTCTTTTTTAAAAAAATGTAAATGCTATTAAACATACATAGATACATCTATTTGGATAGATTTTTAATTGTTAAGCCTCAGCTAGTGGCAATAACTGACTGCCTCAATCTTTCTATGTTTTTATATCTGTCTTGTCTGTCTATCTCTATCTATCTATCTATCTATCTATCTATCTATCTATCTATCTATCTATCTATCTATCTATCTATCTATCTATCTATCTATCTATCTAACTATCATTTATTGGCCAACCATCTTAGCACAAGGTAAGATTTTGGTAGACTCAGAAGTTCAACAGGTCAAATCTGGTGGGATGGGAATATCAGGATTACCAGCTAGAGCTGATGACTGTCTGAGAAGGCAACCTACTCTGCATGACCAGGTACATGAATCACAGGAGTTGAGCAAAGACATTTTCCCTGTTGCAGGGCTTTCAGTTTTGCTTACTATTTTAAATGGTCTTACTATACCATTTTTCAGTTATGAGCTCTTGTGAAATTTTGGTAGGCAGCTGCTCAATCAGTCTATTAAAGAATAATCAAGCCTAAACCATTTGGAGTTAGAGGATAATAGCTATCCAAAAATAAGAAAGGGCAATATTTGGAGAAAACTCTGTAAACTGACCTTTTTTACATGGTGAGCATACTACAATCTTTGCAGTGGTCTTAGAAAATCTTCACTTACCTGTGGGACTTCAAAAGCTACAATCCTCTCTGCTGAGCAAACCTGTCATGGAAGGGTTAAAAAACATTACAAATATTTCCTGAAACAACTTTCTGGAAAGAGGGGAGTGTAGCACTTGCCAAAGATAAGCACCTGGTCTCCTTAGACAGCTGACTTTTTGTTAAGCATGTGGCAGGAAATTCTCTGCTTGAGGTAAGGAAGATTGAGACATTTCTAAATTACATTTCCCATGAGTGTTGCTAAGGCATACTTACACATATTACATGAGCTAGAAAATTAGTACTTTCAATTGTTATGGGTTACATATGCAGTAAAATGTCAGTATGTGCAGTTTTTCAAAAGTTTACCTATGGTTTATCACATAGTTCACCCACTGAGAAGAAAATGTACCTGCTGTAAAATGATGAAGTAGCTCAGGGGATAGAAGGACAGCATTGTTAACTCTTGACTCCAAACTCTGAAATTCCCTTAGGGAGGAACAGATTTCATGGATGTCAAATAACCCCTTATTGGCATTGCTCCCCCTTTGTTCCTCTTTTAGAAATTCTGTAATAGTCAGGGAGAGAATGTGAACAAGGACAAAAACATTAAGTTCAAGAATATGACTGAATGAGAAACTGGAAGGCAGGTTCCCTCAAGAGTTGGATGTCTCTGTAATATTTATACTCTCTCTTAATAAGCACTATAGTTTTACATGGCATTTTTGTCAATCCCCCACCCCCATTTCAAGTAACTTGAAATATTCCAAAAGCAATATTTCAATGAGAGCTAGTTTGGTATAGTACTTTAGATTTCAGGCTGAAAACCAGGAGACTGAGTTCTAGTTCTGCCTTAAGCACAAACCATCTAGGTTGAATCATTCTCTCTTGGCCCTAGGAAGCAGATAATGGCAAACTGTTTCTAAAATCTTGCCAAGAAAAGTGCAGGAACTTGTCCAGGCAATTGCCAGAAGTCAATATTGACTTGAAGGCATGCACATACACAAAAGAGTAGTTTACAACAACTAGTAAAAATGTGACAGATCCAACCACTTGTGCCTCAGCCTTAGCAAAAAAGCAATGGCCAATTTCTTGTCACCATTAAAGCAGACATCAGCCAGAGCATAGAAAAACCTAAAAACATAGTGCAAGATAGGAAGATGTGGAGACATTGGCCCACAGAATTGTCAAGAATTAGCCACAACTGAATGGATAACATCATCATCATCATCATCATCATCATCATCATCATCAATTTCTTATGGAAATGCTCCCAAGAAATGTTGCCAAGAAACAACATTGACTGAATGGGATCCCAAAAAATCTTCATGTAATACAGTATTATTATTTTATCCTGTATGATACAATTGACTAGGGCTGTTTAAATCCATCTATATCCAATATATTTGAGTTTTGCATGCACTCAACTACAATTTCATTTAAGAATAGGCAACATGATGCCTTTCTGCTGTTTTGGACTGAAACTTTTACAGTTCATTGTTCATACTAAGGGAAGGTATGGGAGCCAAGTCCAAAATAACAGTAGGACACTAGCTTACACACAAACATATATAAATACCCATATACATACATTTTGAGGTTTTTCTGAATACAGTGCAAACATTTTCAATTTTCCATAAAATTAATGGGTTTTAATATGAATATTCCACAATTTTTTAAATGAAGATACAACATAAGCATGATTTTGTTTGAATGCAGTTGTATCTGGAAATCTTCATAATTCATTGCTCCCCATCCCAAAATATAATACTGAAAGGAGGATATACTTGAAACTCAGCCTGGTTTACTTAGCAATAGATTTTAAAAATGCTTAGTTTTAGTAGAGCATGATACATGCCCATGTCTGGTAATTACTTCATGATTTTCAAGGTGTTAATAGACTGTTCTATTTATGATTTTACTCCAAAATCTTCACAGGTCTCAACCTCAGATTGGCTAGTCTGAAGTTCTTTGGATTCTGGATTTTTTTTTCTTTTTGAAGAGAAGAATATCTTTTTTCTCATCACTTAACACTTCCCCAATTCTCTCAAAATAAAAAAAGAAAGGGGGGGAATCATTCTAACAGTTGCTTAGTGAATATGGCCAATGGTATATGAGGTCATAAAGAAGCATTGCTACTCAACTATTTATTTTGAAAACAACTAAGCATGCTCTTTTGTTGTTCCTAGCAGCCTTCATTAACCAGAGCTCATTCTGAACGGATCTTAGCTTTCTTGACATCATCATGGCTATTTCAGGCTGTTTGTACTCATTCTTCCCTGGTAACCTATCCTCTCTTTCTGTCTTTTACATGCATCCTTTTGCTTGTTTGTTTTCAGATGTTCTGTAATTTTTTTCCCCCTGTGGATAAATTGACTTTTTCTGTGGGTCTCTTTTTCTTTTCTCATTGGAATTGTTTGCAGTTATGATTTAAATATTTCTTTTGTTTTTAGGAATTCCCAACCCCTCTTGAGATCTTTTTCACATTATACATTATTGCCCTTGTCAGCAATTAAATATTTGGAGTTACTCATGCTTACTATGCATTGCTTCTCAATATTCTTACAGTTTTGCTGAATCTCTTGTTTCAAAATATGTAATTACCAAAAACACTGGTACTAACCCTAACAGAAGAATTAATATTGCTGCAGTTATTCAATGCATTTCCTGACTAAGCAAGCAGACTGAAATTAATACTGTTCTTTCCTCCTCTCTCCAATCTGTTTCCTTATGATTTTTTCCTCAACTCTCCTGACAAATATTCCTCTAAAATTTTGTACAGCTAATTTTACCACACTTGGAATACTGCAGCCACACTTGGAATACTGCATCCAGTTCTAGTCACCACAATACAAAAAAGATGTTGATACTTTAGAAAGAGACGAGCTGATGATTAGGGGGCTGGAGGCTAAAACATATGAAAAACGGTTACAGGAACTGTGTAACTATGTGATGACATGATAGCACTGTTCTATTATTTGAGGGGCTCCTACAAAGATAAGGTAAGATAAGATAAGGTAAGATAAGATTAAGGCAAGGCAAGGCAAGGCAAGGCAAGGCAAGACAAGACAAGACAAGACAAGATAAGATAACCTATATTGTCATTTTTTTACTGTGGGCACAACAGCACACATCAAAAATGAAATTTAGTTGCCCACTCTCAAAGTGAAACACATACATGACACACCCTAAAAACATACTATATACAATATATGTATAGACCCACACCCCTACATATACATAACAAATAAATATTAAATACTGTCCATCTTGGATATATAACGAAAGGAGGAAGCTTGAGAGTTCACAAGGTTAATGCTATATGGAATGAAACTATGGTTGAATCTGGATGTTCTGCTGCGGACACCACGAAGCCTCCTCCCAGAAGGTAACAAGGAAAACAGATTGTGAAGAGGATGTATAGTGTCCCAGATAATCTTACGGACACTGCTCAAGCAGCACTTCTGTGCTATGTCCTGGATGGGAGGGAGGGGACTGTCAATGAACTTTTCGGCCATTCTCATCACTCTTTGCACTGCCTTCCTGTCTGAAGCAGTGATGCCTCCAAACTAGACTGTGATGCTGTATGACAGGATGCTCTCGATCGTCCCCCTGTAGAAAGTGGTCAGGACAGGGGAAGGAAGATGTGCTTTTTCATGCGACGCAGAAAATGCAGGTGCTGCTGTGCCTGCTTTACCAGTTTCTCACTGTTGAATGACCAAGTCAGCCTACTCGTTAGCTGCACACCCAGGAATTTGTTGCTGGTAACCATCTCCACTGGTGAATCATTTATGCACAAAGATGTGTGGCTGTGCCTGCCTTTTCTGAAATCAACAATAATCTCTTTGGTTTTTCCTGTATTTAAAATTAGGCTGTTTTCCTTACACCAGTTCACCAACCCCTCAACCTGCTTGCGGTAAGCATCCATCTTGTCATCATGAATAAGGCTCAGTACTGTTGTATCATCTGCAAACTTCACAATATGGTTGGTGGCAAAGCTAGCACAACAGTCATGGCTCAACAGGGTGAACAGCAGTGGACTTAAGACGAAGCCCTGAGGAGAACCTGTGCTCAAGTATTTGTTCCAACTCGCATATATTGGGGCCTGTTGGTAAGAAAATCAAGAATCCAGTTGCACAAAGGATTTAAGCCTAAGAGGCCCAGTTTGTCTACTAGATGCTGGGGAATGATTGTGTTAAACACTGAACTGAAGTCAACAAACAACAAACACACATGAGCATTTCTTTCCTCTAAGTGCTTCAAGCTCAGATGGAGAACGGAAGAAATAGCATTCTCCATAGAGCAATTTGGTTGGTAGGCAAATTGAAGCAGGTCAAATGCTGGTGGGAGGCTAGATACAATAATGTCCTTTATCAGCTTCTCAAAGCATTTCATAATGGTGGATGTCAGTGCAACTGGACAGTAATCATTGAGACCTGTAATTGTGGACTTTTTTTGGCACTGGCAAGATGATGGCTGTCTTAAAACACGATGGGACCACTGCCTGCTGCAATGAGAGATTGAAAATATCTGTGAGAACACAAGCCAGCTCCTCTGCGCATTCCTTGAGAACATGTCCAGGGATGTTATCTGGGTCTGCTGCTTTCCGAATGTTAACTTTCTGCAGTGTTTTCTGGACAGAGGTGATATCAAAACTTAGCACTTGCTCATCAGGCTGGGGCACAGCTTTCCTAGCAGGAGTATTATTTGATGCCTCAAATCTACAAAAAAAAATGTATTCAGTTTGTTTAGGAAGTCTGTGTCATCCTTGCATCTCAATGGAGTCACCTTGTAATTTGTGATGGCCTGGATCCCTTGCCACATTCACCTGATGTTTGTTGGATCCTGAAAAAAGTTCTGAATTTTCTGGCAATGGGCTTGCTTTACATCTTTTATGGCACTTTTCAGATTTTCTCTGGCTGTTCTAAGTGCCAGCATGTCACCAGATTTAAAAGCCACATTCCATGCTTTCAGTATCTTGCAGAGCTCATAAGTCAGCCATCGTTTTTCATTCGCCCTCACAACAATGCTATTTAGGACACAGACATCTTCTATGCACTTTTGGATATATGCAGACACTGTGGTGGCATACTCCTCAACATTTGTAAGTTGGTTATCAGTAGCTGCTTCCTTAAACATGCCCCAATCTGTGCATTCAAAGCAGTCTTGTAATGCTTCTATAGCTCCCTCTGTCCACACCCTCACCTGTTTTACTGTAGGTTTCATTCTGACTAGTAAAGGTTTATATGCTGGAATAAGCAGCACTGAGAGATGATCAGAGGAGTCTACAGATGGGGGTGGGGGATAGCTTTGAAAGCCTTCTTGATGTTGGAATAAGCAAGATCCAGTGTATTTTCTCCTCTGGTTGCAAAGTCCATATATTGATGGAAGTATGGCAGGGTAGCTTTCAAATCCACTTGGTTAAAGTCTCCCACTGCAATAAATTATTATTATTATTATTTATTAAATTTCTATACCGCCCCTCTCCCGAAGGACTCGGGGTGGTTTACAGCCTTAAAATTTAAAAAACATATAAATGTACAAAATTAAAATATTTAAAAATAAATTAAACAAATTAGGCCATAAAATCTATAAAACCCAATATATACAAATCCTAAAATCCTAAAAATTACAAAAATCCTAAAAATTAGACAATCCCCCTAAAACATTTTCACCCGGTTGGAGCCGGAGCTTCTATGCCAGGCCGGCCTGTTGAAAAAGGAAAGTTTTCAGTTCCCGATGGAAGGTGCGTAAGTCCGTCATCGTACGGAGTTCGGGGGGGAGCTCGTTCCAAAACGTTGGAGCTCCCACAGAGAAGGCTCTCCCCCTGGGGGTCGCCAGTCGACATTGTCTGGCCGACGGCACCCTGAGGAGGCCCTCTCTGTGGGAGCGTACCGGACGGCGGGAGGTATTTGCTAGCAGTAAGCGGTCCTGTAAGTATCCGGGTCCGTTGCCATGGAGCGCTTTAAAGGTGGTCACTAACACCTTGAACCGCACCCGGAAGACCACCGGCAACCAGTGCAGCTTGCGCAGGAGCGGTGTTACATGGGAGCGCCACGACGCTCCTGTCACTACCCGCGCGGCCGCATTCTGGGCCAGCTGAAGCCTCCGGGTGCACCTCAAGGGGAGCCCCATGTAGAGAGCATTACAATAGTCCAGCCTGGAAGTGACGAAGGCATGAGTAACTGTGCATAGCGAGTCCCGGTCTAGGAAGGGACGCAACTGGCGTACCAGGCGAACCTGATAGAACATCCTCCCAGCCACCCTCTGAACGAGTAGTTTGTAAGTCACTGATGGTATGACAGAGAACCTTCAGGGCCTCTTCTCTATTTGCATCAGGGGGGATATACATAGCTGTGATAATGGTAACAGAGAATTCTCTAGGCAGATAGAAGGGTCTGCATTTGGTGGTCAGAAGCTCCATATCTGGGGAGCACAGACTTGAAACCACCTTGGCATTATTACACCCTCTGTCATTTATATAAAAACAGACACCCCCTTCCCGGGATTTGCCACTAAGGGCAAGACTCCTGTCCAACCAAAATGTTGAGAAACCCATCAAGCTAACAGCACTATCTGGGACAGAGGGCCTTAACCAAGAATCTGTTGCAATAATGACACAGCAATTTCTCACTTCCCGGTTTGTTGTTAAAGATGAGGGATCAAACTATTTTCCAAAGTACCAAAAGGAAAGACAAGAAACTAACCAAGAGAAGCAACCTAGAACTAAGGACAAATTTCCTAATGGTGACAGCAATTAACCAATGGAATAGCTTGCCTTCAGAAGTTGTGGGTGCTCTGTCACTAGAGGCTTTCAAAAAGAGACTGAACAACCATTTGTCTAATATGATATAGGCCTCCTGCTTGAGCAGAGGGTTGGAATACTAGATGACCTCTGAGTTCCCTCCCAACTCTATTATTCTATGTTTTATTATTGAATTCCCACTTTAATACCTCTTTCTCTCCATTTTTTCCCACTGGGTACTCATACCAAATAGTCCACCATCTTAAGCTCATCAAAGACATGTATCTCTATTAGGACAAGAATCATATAATTGTAAGTGATGTGTCCTTTCTTAATATAATTCCCATGAACTACTTTTGAATCTCATTTCCAATACTTACTGAAAGCATTGTAGGTGTACATAGTAAACATTAAAAACATTTGCTTTCACCTAGACACCCAGTAAAGTGTAATCTTTTTATAGAGTCTTAATAATAATTGCCACCTTAGTGGAAGAAGAATATTATATTTAACATTCCTTAAATGGGATGCTTAATAGCAGGCATGTCAAACTAGTGGCCCACAGGCCGGATGCATCATGCCGAAATTGTGCCCACCTCATTGCTGGGGAAAAAGTCCCAATACGTCACCTGATGTCACGAGTTTGTCATGCCTGCTTTATAGAGTAATGCCACTTGCAGAAACAGAGAGGTGAGAAATAAGTCCCTGATTTCCATATAAAAATAATCTGAACACACATGTGGGAATGCGTTAAGGAGATAATAATACCCGGGAGGGGTGTTTGAGTACCAATGCTTCTTATTCTATAGCTGGGAAATGCCCCAAGTATCTCCTTTTATGGTAGCTGTACAAAAGCAAACAAAGAACAGAGAGACAAAAATAAAAAAAAGATAATTAGGACTGAAACATTTGAACAATGTTTTGTTCCACAAATGTTATGTTGAAAAGGGCCACTACATAATGACATTTATTTATGAAATCAGCACTTATTCAGTATTGTGTCTGTTGCTAGCTAATATGACTAGAAAACAATACTAACCAAAAAAAATATGGGATTAAATAGTGAAAATCTGTCATGTTACTAAGAAACCATAGTCAATGAATGGGCATCAGTTCAGAGTAGTTTATTACAATCCAAATTTAAATGGTATGTGGTAGGATTATCTGGGGAATTGGCAGAGTTAACTTCTGCTTTTTTGAAGCACCCCTTTCTGTTCTTCCCCTTCTTTTCTGCATCTGAGATTGTGATACTAAGAGGGCAAATCCTAAGTAACCTTTACCAAAGCACTTCATAGATTGGTGCATAATGTCATCATTACACAGTAATCTGTGCTTTCTGTATATATACTGCTGGCTTCATGGTTATTTCATTAATAGATAGTAAAAATAATCATTGTTTCACAATAAAAATAAGACTTGGGTCATTTGTTTAAAATGTCACGTACAATAACCCAATATGAAAGGCCATCACAACGTCTTCTTGGGTCATTGTCTGCTAATGCAATTTTGAATATTATTGCTTTCCAGCCATTACTGTTTTTACTAGAAGACTGGCAAGGCTCATTAATGTGAATTAATGCCAGGAGATGACATCATTTCCATTTAATTGTCTTGTTTATTAGCAATGTCTTTTCAGTTATTTTAATAAAAGGGCAACATAAGATAAAAGGGTACATTTGCATTCTTAAAAGAGCTTTTGACAAGGTCTAGGAAGCTGTTGACACTTATTGTTTGCAAACGAGCTAATCAAATAACATTTTTATCTTCAATTCTTGCAACTCATCATCTTACTCCATCCTGATCTATCTGTATTTAATGTTTTTTTAATTCAACAAAGAATACAATATTAAAGAATATTAAAAGAGATCTTACGCTCATGCTTTTCTTTGCAATTGTAAAATTTTAAGAGTGTCAAGAAGATTAACAATAAGTGTAATGACTTTATTCTTATTATCTCAGGGGTTGCAACAAAAGAAGAGGGAGACAAGCTATTCTCCAAAGCACCTGAAGGCAGGACAAGAAGCAATGGATGGAAACTAATCCAGGAGAGAAGCAACCTAGAACTAAGGAGAAATTTCCTGACAGTTAGAACAATTAATTAGTGGAACAACTTGCCTCCAGAAGTTGTAAATACTTCAACACTGGAAGTTTTTAAGAAGAGACTGGACAACCATTTGTCTGAAATGATATAGAGTTTCCTGCCTAAGCAGGGGATTGGACTAGAAGACCTCCAAGGTCTTTCAACTCTGTTATTCTATTCTATTGTATTCTATTGTATTCTATTCTATTCTATTCTATTCTATTCTATTCTATTCTATTCTATTCTATTCCATTCCATTCCATTCCATTCCATTCCATTCCATTCCATTCCATTCCATTCTATTCTATTCTATTCTATTCTATTCTATTCTATTCTATTCTATTCTATTCTATTCTATTCTATAATAATGCGACCTAAAATTGGTATAGTCCCAAGTCATTATTATTGGATAATGGACTTCTCAAAAGAGCCAGGTTTTTTACACAGTGTGTACAAAATGTGATAATTTGCACCTGATCATTTGAACTTTGAATGAGATCTCTGTATTGATTTGTTCTGCTATGATTTGTTTATTTTCTTTGCTATCCAGGATACCTTCAGATGTGTTTGCTAATATCATCATTCAAAGGCATCAATACTTTCCCATCCTGCTTCTTCAAAGTCTACTTTTTTGACTATAGATTGTCAGAGGGAAAACGATTCCTTGCATGATTTATTTTTTTATTTATTAAATTATTATTATTTTTATTCTGTCCATCTTCCCTATAAGGTGGTCTGGTGGCTTACAGGTTATGATTCTGTTCTTTGGAGATATAGACTCATCACATTTAAATATCTGTCCAAGGCCTTCATTGCTATACTTCCAAAAGCTAATCTATGGGATTATTATTGATTGCTGTGTATGTCTACTCATTCACACACACAAACACACACACACACAGAGAGAGAGAGAGAGAGAGAGAGAGAGAGAGAGAGAGAGAGAGAGAGAGAGAGAGCATTCTACATTATACTCAATAACAAATAACAGTAGTTCCAGTATTATGTTATATGTTCTTTGAACTGATATCAATTCCTATATTTCTTCTTCAAGTTTACCTCCATATTTTACTACATCCTAGACCAATAAAGTGGCATTCCTGAAATCCTTGCTGTGTTTGTTTCCTGAACTGGTTTATATTCAAAGCATGACATCTTGGAGTTTACATATGAGTAGTTTGTGCCCTCTGGAACCAACTTCCCTCAGAGGTTCGTATTGCTCCCTCCCTCCTAGCTTTCCAAAAACTTTTAAAAACTCATTTATGCAGACAGGTTTGGGGCATGTGAGCTGTGCTCTGCCCCTGGGCTTCTGATTGGATTGTATGTTGTATGAGTGGTTATATAGTTTTTTTTATACTGTATATTTGTATTTTAATTAATTTATATTATATTTGTACTTGTATTTTGCTGTAAGCCGCCCTGAGTCTGGGGAGAAGGGCGGCATATAAGTCAAATAAATAAATAAATAAATAAATAAATAAATAAATAAATAAATAAATAAATAAATAAATAAATAAATAAATAATAATAATAATAATAATAATAATAATAATAATAATAATAATATTCCACAGACATTCTTGGCCACATTTTTCTGCTATAATTGAGCTCTTCTATCTCCTCCAATATTATAGTTAATTTGATTTCTGTTTACTCCATTGGGAACTGTCCATGTATATTGCGTGAAGACTGTGCTAATAGTGCAATAAAGAAATTATTGGATTGGCAAAAATTTCTAAGTCATTGTCTTGTTTCCTTTATGTTTCCTAGGCCATGCAGTCTAACTACATTTTCCTTTTTACTGTTTCAAACTTGGCATTCCAATCTCCAACTACAAGTAGCATATCTTCTTGCACATTCCACTGATTTCAAACTGAAATTAACCAAAAAAAGCCACCACACATTTCTTTTTCTGTGTCAATAGTTAGAGCATAATCTTGAATAATATTAAAGGGTTGTTTGGTTGTTGACTATCTTATACCCAGGTATTGTCTTTATTTTCACAGCCAGGAAGGATTTAGTAGTACTGCTCCTTCTTTGTGTTTCAAGTCCTGAGAATCTAAGAGGATCGTCTGTGTGCAAAACTAAGTTTTCAGTAATAGGAACATTCAGTTTCACACAGCACTGCTAATAACCAAAGCTGTCTCCACCTATCAAAAAAGCTGCTCATTCTTTTTCTAAAACAAAAAGTCCATCTACATGATTGAACATCACTGTGCCTATTCCTCACTTTTTGTCTCATCTGAAGACATATCTCATCTCTATCATTTATTCCTCTGATCACATGATAAAGCTGTAAATAATCCACTGCTGTGGCATTGATGGTATTGGTGGGCGGGAAAGAAAAATTGTGATAGAGAGTCAGCTCACAATATGACAAGCTGTAAACATGAAAAATTATTCCTTAGGTTACCCAAAGACTTTTAAAAAGTCAGGCTTTTTTTCTAGCAGATTCTTAATGAAATAGAAGAGTCTGGCAAGCAACCTCTCTGTTCTGCCTATTAGGTGCTGACTTTCTTTATGTGTTCTGTAAATGAAATCAAGTATATATAAATGATATCTTCACTCAGAAGACTCAGCTCCCGATTCATAATTCCTGGAACCTAGCTAGTATTTGCCTCATAAAGCTTGTGTAAAAAAAGATTATTCTCATAGGGGCAAATTTTCCTTAAGAATGCTATTTCGTTTGCTGCAAGGAAGTCTATATGATAGCTGCCCACATACAAAAAACAGAACTCGCTTCCACCTGTCAATCCCATAATAGAAATTCTCAAAACAGCCAGGAACACGGGTGTTAAACTCGCCATGTCACGTGACGTATCACGATGTATCACAACTTTTTCCCCATTGCCGGAGCTGGGATGGGCCTCTGCATGATGCAACTGGTCTGCCGACCAGAAGTTTGACACCCCTGGCCTAGAATATACCCTTCTGTGTAGAAAACTTTCAAGTGCCCAAGCATAATGGAGTTGGTGCTGGGGCATGGATAATCATATAAATCCTGTTCATTCTACTGGCTAATAGTACAGTTATTTGTAATTTGCAATTAATTTTATATGTCAGTTTTCTTAAAGATAAAGGTAAAAGTTTCCCTTGTCCAGACATGTCCGAGTCTACGGGGTAGTGTGTATTTCTGTTTCTTAGCCAAAGGAGCCACCACTGTCCAAAGATATTTCTGAGATCATGTGACCAGCATGACTTTACATCAAGGCTGACTTTACATCTATTTATCTACTCACATTTGTATGCTTTCAAATTGCTAGGTGGGAAGGAGCTAGGACAAGTAACTGGAGCTCACCCCATCACGAGGAGTTTGGGTCTTGAACCTGGGCTGTCAGCTTTCAGCTGACAAGCTCAGTGTCTTTAACCACTGAGTCATCATGCCCCTCAGTCAATTTTCTTAATATACATGTAATTTAATCTGTTTCTCCCGATAACATTCTGTATACATGTTTATGAGTTTCCCAGAGCAGTCTTTAAAATGTAAGTTTTACTCATATGTTGTTTTTGAAAATATAGCTATCCTTAATGGGATTCTTTAAAAAAAATGCCTATAGCTTAATGTATTTTTTCAGCATTGAGAAGTACACATACTGTACTTTTCTAATATGTTTCTTCTTCTTCTTTTGCATTATACTTATATCCCAGAAAAATGGATGCTAATGGACTATTGAGTGCTCCCATCTGCAGTAACATATGTTTTGGTGATCCAACAGATGAATTTTCATTAAAAACCTTAGTAAAACTACGGTTTTATAATGTATACTCTGTTATAGAATATACGTTTTGATAGAAATAAGTGATGTTCTGAAGAACTAAAACTATAACTGGCTATCAGATACTATTGTTTTGTAATTCCTCAAAATTATAGAAAACAAGCTTCTAAATAGCATTTGTATGGGAATAATAGTGAGGAAAAACTATTAAGCACAATAAGAAGGAGGATATTGTATGAGATGAACACTTGGCCATCAGGACAATTTTATTAATGGTCATTCTTCAGGGCTGATGGAAAACGTCAGAGAATCTGGAATAGGGGTGTGATTATGTGTTTGTATGAAGGCTGTAACAGATGTAAATACAAGGATTGGTCGTATGTGCCCCTCATTCACGTTCATTCCAATGATCATTAAATGAGCAGTCAATAAACAAGGACCAGCTATAGAGAAAAATAAAGAACCAGTTTGGCATAGTGATTAAGACATCAAATAAGAAACTGGGAGACCATGAGTTCTAACCTATTTAGGCAAAAGCCAGCTAGGTGATCCTCAGCCAGTCACTCTCTTTCAGCCCTAGGAAGAAGGCAAATCTTGTCAAGGAAACTGCAGGGACTGGTCCAGGTAGTTACCAGGAGTCAAGACTGACTCAAATGCACCATTTCAAATAAATAAAATGGATAAAGCCTACCAAAAGCACAATTAACCAAAAACTTAAACAAATAAATGCCACTGAATTTTGGTAAAGTGACATAGGCATATTAAAAAGGAGGGATAGGAGACACAGTCCTCCGTTTTCCCACTCCTAATTTAGAATCTAGAGAAAACAATTATTCCTAGCTTGGACTATAATGTAAGTTGGAGGGGGATATGATAAATCTTATGAACCTCCAGAACTGTTTTAAACTCCAGGTTGGAAAAGAATATTTGATACTGTTTGATCCCCAAAACTGTTTCTAGGTCTCTTGATTTTTTTATTGTATTCTTTATCCCATAAATTGATATACCCCTTCTTCTTAGGATTCTTGGCAGTTCGCTAAATTCCATTTATTGGATAGCATGGGTAAACAAAAAAAGAAAGTGTTACAATGAAAAAGTAACAAGTTCCAGGAGGTTAAATAGTCAGAGATCTTTAAGAAATATAGCTATTCTAATAGGTACTTTTGTGTAGCAGTAGACACTGGAAATAATTATAAATACACAATTTTAAGAGCTTTGAAAATTTGAAGGCATTTTCATGCTGCTTTGGCCATATGTTGTATTCTCAGAACATAAAATTGTGATCCTCAGAAAGAACAAGTGGCATCATAGATGCTATCATTATTGCCAAAATGAGTGCTAAATAGTACTCTCCAATTAGATGGAAATCTTGTGGTGTGCTTTTGTTCAGCCATGTGAGCTCTCTTCTTAACTGTCTTTAAGTGAGCTTAAAGAAATGAGACAAGGTAATACCTCTAGTCATCTTCAAAATGATGCACTTAGAAAGATGACATTTTAGTCATAAGCTTCCTTCCAGCAAAAACGTTAATGGAGTTTTCAGTGCGTAAAAGATTCTAAATGGGACACACTTTGCATTGCTACATTTTCTAAATAAAAGGAATCAGTAGTTCTTTCTAGGAATTGTGCTTCACACATTCAAATAATATGTTTAGTAGGAAAAGTATATATTGGATTGTTATGGCTAATGCTTTTTCCTGAAATTATCTTCCAGACCCCCATGTTGGGCTGAAGACTTCCAGGAAGATTTGGTTATGTTCAGTTTAATAAACAAATTTTCCTTCATGCAACTAAAGCTGAACTCTACACTAGTTATTTGAACAAGGATATATGGACTCTGCCAAATGCATGTGTAATGTTACCCCCTAGAGGCCACCGAAGCCCAGGCCTTCCCAGCCCCATCTCCCTCCATCGCGCTCTGCAGCTACCCTCTCAAGGTGTTAATAAAGTGTTTTTTCCAGCGGGAGCTCATGCGAAGTGAGGAGGTGGCAGATTCTCGTCGTCAAGGAGGGGGCTTTCAGGAACAAAGATGACCAGACCCTATCCCCAATAGTCAATGTGTGGCAGTGTTTAACAGCCCCAGACAGTCGTAGCAGCAATAGTCAATGATTTTACAGTCACCGTTTGGAAACAAGGGGTGGGGAAACCCCCGGCTCCAGGCAGCAATGGAAACACAAATGAAGATAGTCAGCGATCTGCAATAACAGCTCGTCCTGTGAGAGCAATTCCCCACAATGTCTATAACTTGCACAAGTAACAGTGATCAAAGTTCGGATGGCCACTGGTCTCCAAAGCAATAGCGACCAGCCTCTCCTTCTCTTCTGTTGTTGCTCGCAGTCTCAGGTCTCGTCGATATCAAAACCCCTCCCTCCTTTCCTTTATTGTTAAAATCTGAATTTAGCAACTCCAGCAACTTTCTCTCTCCTCACTCTCTCTCTTGCCTCTGCTCAGGAAATCCCCCCTGCAAAAGAAAGCAATAAAATTCCACCTTCTCACTCTCTCCTTCCCTCTCCTTCAAAGAAAGGGATCAGCTAAAACCTCAAATCCCTCTTCGGCTTCACCTGGTCTCTCCCCGACAACAGCAACAGTAATCACCCCATCCCCTTTCTTTCCTCCTTTTCCTTTCCTTCCGCCCGATCCATGCCCATTGTGCCCAAAACTGACAGCAGCTGTCCAAGCTTCCCTCTCCTCGGGCAGGCTCCCACACATGCAAGTCCCACCTTCAGATAATCTGTCCAGCACCAGTGATCATAATCATAATCATAATCATAATCATAATCATAATCATAATCATAATCATAATCATAATCATAATCATAATCATAATCATAATCATAATCATAATCATAATAATAATAATAATAATAATAATAATAATAATAATAATAATAATAATAATAATAATAATAATAATAATAATAATAATAATAATAATAATAAAGTTGGAAGGGACCTTGGAGGTCATCTAGTCCAACCTCCTGCTCAGGCAGGAAACCCTATATTATTTTGGACAAATGGCTGTCCAGTCTCTTCTTAAAAACTTCCAGTGTTGGAGCATTCACTGCTTCTGGAGGCAGGTTGTTCCATTGGTTAATTGTTCTAGCTGTCAGGAAGTTTCTCCTTAGTTCTAGGTTGCTTCTCTCTTTGGTTAGTTTCCACCCGTTGCTTCTTGTCCTGCCTTCAGGTACCTTGGAAAATAGCTTGACTCCCTCTCCCTCTTGAAGCAGTTTTATGGATAATTTGTGGCATTGTGAGTGTCACATCTTCAAAGGCTGACAAACATATTGATAAACAAAGAGGCCTGTGAAAAGAAAAACTTTAACTGTGCTGCAGCACCTCAAGGTGATCTGTCCCTTTGAAATGAGACAGAGAAAATAGGAAAAGTGACCTATGCATTAATTCATTGAAGATCAAGAATTACTCATTGGGTAAATTAGATTTAACTCGCTTGAAATGGGATTAGAGTGATGGAAAACTGCTGAATATAGTTTTTCTAAGAATTACACTTGCTGTATGCCTTTAAATGAGAAGCTCCATCATAATCAACTTGTAGTCCTGTCATTTAAACAAAGGTCTCTTTGTCATTCCCTATGATCATTTAAATTTGTAATATTCTGTCAGCCTTGTGAAATTTCTTTATTTCCTTAAAGTCAGCGTCTTTCTTTCATTTGGTTCAAAGTCCTAGAAGACTAAATAAAATACTTAGAAAATGCAGTGTTTTTTAATTTCCAGTGGCTGAAGGAGAAATGTGCTCATTGTACTTATACACTATATCAATATGAACTCCATTTTTACATAATTATATTTGTCTAAATTGCCATTTCCCATTCCTATAATCATTAATACAATTAATTTATAATCCTGTGTGTTTCATCTGCAGAATATTCCATTTGTGAACAAATGGGCCTTTTAAGTATGTATCTACTTCACTAATCTATATATTGAAGTCTGATTAACTGCCATGGATCTTGCAAAGAATTTGGTGAATACAGACTAGTTATTGCAGTTAGTGCTAAAAATTCTTCTACAGAACAATCCATGTAACTGGTCAGGCTGAATCTGATCACATGTGCCAAATTTCATTTTATATCCTGAGCAGGAGAACATTTGGGAAATAGGATTTTGATCGAATGTTAGGAAAAACACCAAGAGCAGTTAGATGGTGGTACCAGTCTGGTTACTCAGACTGGTGAAGTCCCCTTCATTGAAGGAGCTAGGCAAAGATTATACATCAATGGGAGAAGGATGCTTCAATTTGAATTCTTGCACAAAGCACAGGATTCCCCTTGATTCCTCAGAGAAAGCCATTCAAGTACTCCATGATTCCACAAACTGAATAATTTTACTATGAATAAGGAGGACATGATGGCTCAGTGGTTAAAGAACTGAGATTGTGAGCTAGAAAGCTGACAGCCTGGGTTCAAGAACCAAGCACCGCACGACAGGGTAAGCTCATGTTTCTTGCCCCAGCTTCTGCTCACCTACCAGTTTGAAATGCACTGAAGTGGGAAGGTAACAGCGTACTATGTGCCTCAGTAAGTAGTCATGCTGCCCTATGACCACAGAAGTGTCTTTGGACAATGATGGCTTCCTTGGCTAAGACATAGAGATGAGCACCACCCTCTAGAGTCGGGCACAGTAAGGTAAAGGAAGCCTTAACCTTTACTATGAATAAAAATATCATTACTTGTAGTAGAGAAGGCTTTTATGCCTATATCAAAATCTTCTGGTCAAACATTCACCAGTGATGAGAAATTTCAAGGTCTCTGTTGTCCTTTACTAGATTATTTGATATTTAAACCAACCATCAACAAAACAGGTATGTGAGTTTCACTTTTTAGTTACATTTTACCTCTGAAGGTTGTCAAGATTTATGGCCATAAATTCAGAATGAATGGACTGAAATTCGGAGCTATTTATTCGTTTTAAGTTTTGTTGTGCTTCCTTTTACAAAAATTTGTGTAGGTATCCCTTTGCAAGGCTATGATTGAACAGCCCAAGGCTGTTCAAAATGACCCAGCATATTTCAAGGGGTAAGGTGGATGTGTTGGCCAATCAGTGGATTTGCATTTAAATAATATTTTTCTTTCCTTTCAAACCATTTAAATTCCAGTGAATTTTAACAATGACTGGTAGAAAGTGTTTAAAAGGTTTACCCATGGAGAGCCCCTCTCTGAGATGGGAAATTAAAAGTATGATAAATAAATAAAGATTCTAAGCAGTTCCTTTTCAGGTTACAACTATCAGACACTTGTTTGCAAATTCTATTCTAAAGTTTAAACCTGCAAATGTGAACCTAATTTGCTAAATTCTGCTCATAGATATAGAGAAATGCAAAGAGACTCATTATGGATTGTCTTTTTTTCCCCTTGCCAGAAAGATTATAGTAAATCTAATTCTGATTATTACAATAAGAATCAGTTCATTGCCCATAATTTGCTCTTTTCCATCCTGTGCATATTTTGCCACCAGAGATGATCTCACTTATGCATCATTATTGTTCTCAGCATTGTATCATTTGTTGCCAGCTCTTTAGAAAGGATTGCATTACTCACAGGGTCACAAGACAAATTCTGTTCAATGACCATGACTCATGTAGTCAGATGAAATTCATCTCCCGTCTTCATCCAAATGGAGTGCTTTGTATGGAGGTAGTGTGTAAATCTGGATGGAAATAATGCTATAAGCATAAAGACACTTCTTTAAATCTTGTTGGTGATGTTTAAAATGTGCATTGTTAGTTAACATTAAGATTTAAATCACCTTTAGAGCTCTTTGTTACAATTTCAAAGCTCAATGTAGAAAATTTATTGGTATTCCAATTTGGTGCGAAGTCTGAGCACAACACAGAAGCAGCCATTCAGAATACATTTTAGTTCATTTGAAGTGTGATCGAGATTAACTTCCTATGTCCCTGATTAAAAATAACCCAGAATCCTATAGATCATTTCCCCTTTGTTACAGAAAAAGAAGCTACATTTTTTTTCAATTCATACCTCAGAATCGAGATAAGCTGTGATCTAAATTAGTACCAAATAGGTTAACTTTATGGAGTGTAGTATAAACAGTTTTGGGTGATTTTTTTTGCATAGTTCTAACTGAAGCAATTAAAAAAAAACATACACATGCTGAATAAATGGTAGGAAAAGCTTCCTAAAGATAAAAGCAGTTTGGCCATGAAAACCATTTTTCAGAGTGCCGCTGAACCTTCTTTGGCTGGATGTGTTCAAGCAGATACTGAAAAGCCTTCTCTAAGGGATGCTTCAATTTGGATTCTCACACTGAATGGGAATTAGACTTGGTGGGTTAAATGATTCTTCCCAACTCTAGAATCCTTTGATCTATTAAAGCTGTTATTACAGTCACCATTATTTCAACTCCAGCATTTAAGTAAACACTTGCTTTCATTCATAGGTGAATACAGCCAGAAATGACAACCTTGCTGTTCTGGTGTGGTCCATTTAACTCAGTGAAGGGAAGAGAAGACATCTTTCATAAGCCTAAATAGACAGAGCTTTCAATGTGTAGAAGGATTCCAAAATGTGTCCTATTAGTTTGCATTTGATGAATAACAGAATAACAAATTTGGAAGGGACCTTGGGGGTCTTTTGGTCCTACCCTCTGCTCAGCAAGGAAATCCTATGATATAGGGTTTCCTGCCTGAGCAGGGGCTTGGACTAGAACATCTCCAAGGTCCCTTCCAACTCTGTTATTCTATTTTATTCTATACCATTTCATACAAATGGTTGTCCAATCTCTTCTTAAAAACCTCCCATGTTGGAATACCCACAACTTCAGGAGGCAAGGCATTCCAATGTCAGAGAATTTCTCCTTAGTTGTAGGTTGGTTCTCTTGATTGGTTTCCATCCATTGCTTTTTGTTTTGCCTTCGGGTGCTTTGGAGAATAGGCTGATCTCATAAGAACATAAGAACATAAGAAGAGCCATGCTGAATCAGGCCAAAGCCCATCGAGTCCAGCATTCTGTGTCACACAGTGGCCCACCAATTGTACATGGGGATCTTGAGCAGAAAGAGAAGGCAAAACCCTCCCTTTCCCTTGACCCCCAACAAATGGTACCCAAGGGAATCCTGCCTGCCTCAACCAACATAGAGGCGGCACATGGACATCCATTTTAATAACCACCGATACACTTTGCATCCATGAATCTATCTAGCCCTGCCTTGAAGCTGTCAAGGCTGACAGCTGTCACGACCCCTTCAGGAAGTGAATTCCATAAATCAACGACCCTCTGGGTGAAGAAATATTTCCCTTTATTTGTCCTCACTTTCTTAGCTATGAGCTTTAGGGAGTGCCCCCTTGTCCTGGTATTGTGTGATAGAGAAAAGAATTTTTCTCTATCCACCTTTTCTATCCCATGCATGATTTTATACACTTCAATCAAGTCACCCCTTAAACGCCGTCTTTCAAGGCTGAAGAGACCAAGGCATCTTCTTTGTGGCAGCCCTTTAGATATTGAAACACTATTATGTCAACCCTAGTCCTTCTTTTCATTAAACTAGATAAACCCTGAAACCATTCTTCATATGTTTTAGCATCTAGTCCCTTAATCATCTTTGTTGCTCTTCTCTGCACTCTGTCTCAACATATCAACATCTTTTTTATATCATGGCGACCAGACTGGATTCAATATTCCAAGTGTGGTCTTAGAATGATGACCATTGTATTAGCTAGCAGACTATCTACTAAGGCCCTTCTCTTTTTTATTTCTCCTATTCCCTGGTCTTTCTGATTCAATCATACAATAGAGAGAACTATTCTGGGAGTTGACCTTAGAGAAGTGTTTTTGTGACTGTGTTTCTATACCAGGAGTACTTATGAATATACCAGGGGCTATATAGCATAATATATCTCAGTCTGTGACAATTATCTCAAAAGTGCCATGGTGAACATGAGATGTCACAAAGTATAATTTTCAATTCTTCCTAGTTTATGCATCTGTGTGAATGAATGAGCATGGACCAGTTAATTGAAAATATAACCAGAAACAATTCTTGTAACAGCATTCATTGGAAAAGAAAAAAAATCTGACACTTTTCAATAACTATATTTGCAGTAGTTTTATTCATGCTACATTTATTTATCTGCATACCTGATGACACTGTTGTATAGAAAATAGCATGTGGCATAAGCTGGGATTAACAGATAAGTGCTTTTTCATTTAATAGGGTGCAGTAACTGTAACTAACATTTTCTCTCCTTTTTAATGCTCAAGATCATACAGCTACGTATGATGAACAAACTAGCTTTCCATGTTAAATACATATTTGAACAAATGACACTGGAAAAAAGAAAAGTGCTTCCAAATGTGTGCATTCTATATTGGTGAAACATAGGTGAAATAGGAAAACTTGAATTACTAACAACAAAGAATCTGTCCCCAACATTAATCATATTGTTGTGTACATAAAAAAACATTGCAGCTTATGTTTCATTAGGAAAAAAATAGTGTCTATAGTTGGATAATATCTTTTTATGTGGTTCAGTCTAATAAAGTTATTATTGTATGTGGGCTTCAGTAGGCAAGGAGCAGACCAGCATAGTTACAACGTTATTTATTGACTCAAACTAGAACTGGAGAACTGCAAGCAATTGCCTGTAATTTATACTCTGAGCCCACAGGGCCTTAACTAATCACAATACTTGAAAAATCTGCCCAAATATGAATGTTTGAAGTTTCCCTCCAAAACAGTTGGAGTTAACAGTCGTGGTCATCTAAAGGTTAGTTTCATTTTAGCTTCACAAGCAGTTGGAGTTAAGTTAGTTTCACTTTAGTAGGGATTAACACAACTTTATATATATTCATAACATAACAGTTATTATCTAACAGTAGCTGTGTAGATCAAAGTGTGCAAACTTTGTACTTCATCAGGATGATACAAGAAGAAAAAAGCCAGAAATTTAAATTAACTCATACAGCCATAAGATATATAGACTCTAAAATTGATTGTTGACTTGAAAGCTTGCACTCTCAGCCTAAAAACAAATTATTTGTTTGGTTCTTTTTTCTTTTATTATGGCCTGTGACTTTTGATCATATGTACTGTCTTTTTGCTGATTATTTTGTTTCCATCAACAGGGTATAAGAAGCAAGATCTGTATTATGAGGATTCAAGTTCCACCTCAAACATGAAAGCCAATTGGGTAAGTTTGACTTTGGGCCAATAACACTTTCTCAGTCCCAACACACCTCATAGGACTGTTATTGTGAGGGAAATAGAAATAGGGAGGTGTGTTGGATATGATCACCACCTTGGGTTATTTGTATAAATAATAAAGGTGGGATAAAAATAAATAAAATCAAAACTTCCCAAGGAAATTTGCCTATTGCTTTGCATTTCCAATGAAGGCCTAGTTTTTAAAGGAAAGCTTCTGAGGATCAGTGGGTTGCTGCTGCTGCCTGTTGAATCAATGGACTGATCAAAGGGTGAATTGAATAAATACTGTTCTTTGCTAAATTCACATTTAACTGAAATAAATTTCTAAACTAGCTTTGGAAAAAAAAGTAAGAGCTACAGATGCTTTAAGCAACAGTCTAGTAAATGCCTGCATTCTAAGTAGTTCCAAATGACTTTTAGACTTCTTTTAATCCATTTCTTGCTGTTCTCATCTCTAACAAGATCCAGCTTGGTAATAGGAACTTGCAGAGAAACCACACAGTGTATCAAATGCAAATTATAATGCTGTGCCCTGAAATCCTAGGAAACACTTCACCTAAAGTTACAGCTTTGCTGCTGATAAAAACTCTATCAAAGAATAAATTCCAAATAACCACAGGAACCCTTACCAGTTCATCATCCCCTTCCTCTCTATGGGCATTAGGTTTACAATGCTAGAGGCTAGCAAAGCTTTAATTTGGGGAGCTGGGAGGGGCAAAGCACCAACATCGAACTGTGCCAAATTAGCATAAACTTGATCCATTTGTTCATTCCATGCCAGAGAAGGATTAGTCTAACTGTGATTCAAGACATAAGGAGGTTGGTCTGTCCCTGGGATTAACCTGCTTTGTGATAGACGCTGTTCAGGAGGCTGACAAAGGAGAAGGTGGGGTGGGTGAGAAGGGGGTAAAGACATGCCCTAATCATTCTACAGCCTGCTCAGAGCGATCCATTCTCTTATTCCTCTGGAGACATGATTAGCAGTTCCATCCTGTGACTCGGCCTGATGCTATCTGCTTGTGATATTGTAAACAGGATTTCTTGAGAAAGAAAGCATTAGATGGCTATCTGCCATGTTGCACGCAAACAAGCCTGATGAATATAAATGCACCCAAGCAGAGGGCTGGGAGGGGGAAGAGAGACAGAATGCAAGTTTATCGTCAGGCTTAAAATATATTGATTCCCGAATTTGGTGGCCCAGGTGAATAGCATTCTCTCTCTCTTACTGAAATGTAAAGTTTTATTACCTCATCATAGAGTGAAAGGATTAATTTCAAATAGGTCTGCAAAATGGTTACATGCAAAAAAATATCATTTCACTTTAATAATTTATACTAATGGAATATGCAATGTGATCTATATCAGTGTAGTAGAAGAGACACCAAGCAGAGAGTGGAATAATTTAATCTTCTCTTTCCCTTTCTTCTCTTTCTTCTATGGGTATCATAGAAACTTCATGTAACCAAAATGGGGAATGATGGGAGTTTGGGTGTTTTTTCTTTTTTTAAGAGCTTCTATAATTTATGCCAAGAAGAAGCAAAAAGCAGAGATGAGTAAGTACCAAAAGGATGGAATTTGAATACCAAAATTCTAAAAGACATCAGACTTGTAAAAACTCAGATTGATTCAGCCTCTGCTACAATGAAAAAGAAAAAAGAAAATAAGAAAGGACTTGATTTTCTTAAAAAAAAATCTCATTCTGTTTGATGAAACATATTTTTTATTATTATTTAATTAAAAAATAGAGAGGTTTGGTGAAGTTCCCATGAGTGGGATCCTACCATCTTGCCTTACCTTACTAGCTGCTTACTTTAATTAGAAGACAGATCAAGTGAGGGCTTTGCCTTTTACTATACAGCCAACCTTTTGGTAAACATCAGCTTTTCTGGATCTTCTTATTTCAATCTAATTCCATGAGAATATACCATAGAAAGACTTATCCCATGAGATTCTTCAAACCATGGATAGATAACTTTCTAAAAGATGGGAAATACTGAAATTTGGGAAGGACTTGATAGGTGAAGAAAAATAATGCCAATGAGTCATGCCTTTTGTCCATGCAGCAATGTTGACAGATTCTGCTTACCAAAGAAAATGGAATGGAATGTTGCAAGTACATGAGAAGAAGAAGAAAGGGCATTGCAAAAATATCTATAGGACAGTGAAGAAGGTGTACTGAAGTTAACATGTCAGGAAGGCTTACTGATTACTGTATTGGAGAGACCAAAGTAGATTAAAAGAAAGATCAAATGAAGAAAAAAAAAGAGACATGGCAAGGCAAAGTATTACATGGTGTGTATATAAAAACTAGCAGGTAAAACAAATAACAAGAAGATCTGGCAATGACTAAGAGCTGGAAAGTTGAAGAAAGAGACAAAGGGACTAATTCTAGCTGCACAAGAGCAAGCGTTAAAAACAAATGCATACAAAGCCAGATGAAGGACATGAAATATTGTCATTAAGGACATGAAACATTGTCATTATTTTTGTGGTCTTTTTCTAGTCCATAGGACATTTTGATTCCTTCAGTTTTCACTATTTTTCCCCTGCTGGTGGTGAGGGTAGCACATCCATACAGTCCAAACTCCATTGCAATATCTTGGATGTACGTATATACAGACAAGCATATGTCAAATGCTTTCTTATTGATCTTCCTTCTCTTGCAGTTTTCTAAAATCAAAGCTGGTCTTTTGTTCCTCTGCTGTTCCTGAGCAGTTTTCTTTCTGCTCCAGTAGAAAGAGCTTGTTTTCAACTATATGCTATTGAAGTGCCTCAGCTACCACATCAGTTAGCAGTCTGAAAGTTGTTGGAAAGCAGATAACCGACCTGTAGTTGCCTGGTGTTACCCCTTTTGATGGATCTTTGGGATTTATTAATATTATTACTATTAAAGTAGTATTTATTAAATTATTTTCATATAAACATGTTTGGGTTGATGAACAATCTGGAACTTCATGAAGAGATCAACAAGCTCAAGATCAACAAGCTCAAGAGTTTTGGGACCTCCCCTGTTTTTTTAAAAAAGCTTCTCCCTCCATGCCGTAGGAAGAACACTATCAAGACAAAGATGTTGTCCATATTTTTGACCTGAATATTGCCTGTAACAATTGTTCTTGGAAAGGAAGCCTATAAATACTAGAAATGAACTAATACATTTGAGTTGAAATGATGGTCATATTTAAGTTTCCTGGGTCATTATTTTTTTTGAACCATTATATTCTGACCTCTCTTTTACCGAGCACTCCTCCCTGGTTCATTACAGTAGACACATTTTTTTTCATAACTATTTACATGTGTAATTACTATAGGCACTTCAGGAATTGTTTGCTAATGGCTCTATGTAAATACTAATTATCAGTAATTTAAAAAAAACACACAGCTATTAGAAAGATAGTGATAGGGCTAAAATGCTGCTTAGGAAGCAAACAATGTTTGTTGAGGTAAAATTAAACATCAAATAACTGTATCTCCATATAATTATACCAATGCATTATTTGCCTGCTGTGGAAATAAAAGGGCTAAAGAAAGGCAGGTAACCTTGGCATTTTTTCCTTCATTCTCTAAATCCAAAAATTTGTGCTGGAAAATAAGTTGAATAATGGAGAATATTTCATGCTACAGATGCCGTGAAGCACCAGATGTTTAGTGCATGTATTTGTTTCCCCTCACAACATGCTAAAACTAATGTGTCTGCCGAATGATGCTTTGGTGAGTTAATGTTATAGGCTATAAAACACAATAGGAGCCTATCTTCTTTCAAACAAATGACAATAAATTATTTAAGTTTTATTCCCTCTGTCTTTTGCACTGCATAACAGAAGCAGAAGCAGAGAGATGCAAAAGTATACCTATCATGTTCCTTAAAGTTAGTTTCATTACAAATTTTGTAAAATGATATTTTATGAGTTGAAGAAACTTTTGAGTGTCATTCATAGGATTATGAAGATAGTATTTGCCAAACTTGAATTAAGGACATATTAGATCTGTTGTTGTAATGGAAATGAATGTGACAGTTCCATTCATACCAAAATGTATGTATATGTTTACATGTGATTTATGCCACTTCAGACAAAGCATATCTGCTGGCTTAAAAGAGCAATGAAGGCCCCAATAACTATAAAAAGTCGAAATGAATATTTATAATCCAAATTCCTCATCATCGTCGTACACAACTGTCAACAGCACCAGGTACATGCAACATCAACATTGTAACATCTTGATAGGGAGAATGGAATTTATCTAATTTATATAATTTTAGGCCAGATTGTCTGGGACCTCTGGAGTTTTAGTTTGGCAAGAACATGTTGTGTACCCATGCTAAATGATAGGAGCAAAATTCCAGATCCATGTAGATCCTGCTTTCTGGTGTGAATCACCTGATGCCCTTACATTTATTAAAGTGTTTTCTTCCTGTTTCTCCAACAAAATGCACACAGAGAAATGAGGAAAAGCATTTTTGAGTATTTCAATAGGATGAATGAAATACTTTTTTGCTTTACCATAAATTATGCCTTTTTGTACCATGTTAACCATTATAATGCTGACTAACTGTGAAGTGACTAACTTACCCTAATGATTTAATAGCTCACTTCAATGTGATTAACTATGCACCCAATCCAATAAAATACTGTATAGACCTTACTTATCAGGCAAAATGCTCACTCCAAACATTTTACATTAACTTAAAGTAAAACAAACATTATATTAAAAAAGTTTAATAAAAAACAGAATCAAAAAATGATTCTGAGAAAAGTAACTGAATATTGCCACTGGAAGCAGCTTTCACTATTTAATACTTCCTATAAAATTGAGATACAAGACAGGATTTTATCAGTAGAAACCATCCCTTCTCTCAGTCTATGCCAAGATTAGGAGGAGTAACAGAGAAGAGCAAATAGTTCAAACAAAGCTGTGTGGATAGCCTCATACTGAACATAAAAATGTGTTTTTTTTTAAAAAAGTCCAAGCTCATAATCCCATCTGATCTTTATTTTGATTCACCCCAAAATAAAAACAATACAACCTCAGCTGGAATGGCAATGACATAAAAACGCTGATTAATCTTATATATGTTCCTCCCATTGACCAGCATTAAACCCTGACGATGTCGGAACTTTCCGATGAAAGCTCGGTATTTATTAAATTCTTTTAGTTTAGATTTTTCCTGGTGTTTGTGTTGGATTCTTTGATAGATAGATAGATAGATAGATAGATAGATAGATAGATAGATAGATAGATAGATAGATAGATAGATAGATAGATATGTGGGTTTGGGTTTGCTTTTTGCCTGGATGTGTAGTGGTGACATCCTGTGTGGTTGATTTCAAAAAGACCAGAACTATTGCCAAAACTGAACAATTTAATAACAGAATAATCAGAGAAGCCATCGAGATAGAAAAACGCCCTCACAGCATGAACAAACGAGATGATACCTCCCGCCTACCAGCCATTTGGAAACCCGCCCTTATTGACAAACGAGTACATAACACAAAGAATGACACCAGACCTACACTCACAAAAACCACACAGGATGTCACCACTACACATCCAGGCAAAAAGCAAACCCAAACCCACACCGATCAAACCCAAACCCACACCGATGATGAGGCACGACCACAGACCAGGAGCCAGACCACAGCTGCATCATTAGCCACCCTAAACCCCTCCAATCCATACATGAAGCAAACTGACACCCACCATGAAGATGAGGCACGACCACGAACGCGAAGCCAAACAGCTATGCAGCTCACCATCTCTAATCCACCTGTAACTCAGACTAACCTGAGCACAACAAAGCCCCCACCCAAACAGAACACTCCCCCAACCAATCAGAGCACAGCCAACCCCCCATCCAATCAGAGCACAGCCAAGCCCCTAACCAATCAGAACACACCTCCACCCAATCAGAACACAGCCAAGCTCCCAGCCAATCAGTTCATACCTCCACTGGCAGTTAAAAGGAAGAAACAGCTATGATCACACATTGCTCCTAGGAGCACGAAGCCAAAAACACCAGCCTGAAGATGACGAATGGGACTTCGTCGAAACGTCGCCAAGACACTTCCAATTTTACGTGGGAGAAAACCCGAATTACCAAAGACCTATATGTGTGTGTGTGTGTGTGTGTGTGTGTGTGTGTGTGTGTGTGTGTGTATAAAAGGAAGGAGAATTTACTGCTTTTTCTTTTCTTCCAGCACCCAGCCAGCATGGATACTACATGTTAAATGTTAAATTTAATTGACCACTTTTTCTTCTTTTTTATACGCTATTTTTTTCTTTGTTGTTGTTGTTAGGATTTCTGATTAGGGCCAATTCTGTTCTTTTCAGGATGCGTTTGGTGGCTGCAGAGTTGGAGTGGAATTTCAATTGGAAGCATGTGGGGATTAAATTTTGATCTCGGCAGTTGCGTAGGAATGCAAGGTCACATAAAATGGAAGCTTCCATTTGAATGAACTTCACACAAAAAGATTCCTCCTAGACCGAATCAACAAAGATCTCCTCACACTTCACCTCAAACTCAGCAACAAGATCCACCCCGCACTTTGGGACAAATCCAAACAACTTGCCGTCTGGAGAGCCGAAACACAAACCACCCTCAAGACAGACACACACACCAACAAACTCCGAAGACTACAAGAACACCAGAAACAAACCCCTCCTCCCTCACAGCCACACATGAAACAAACAGTGCATAACATTTCAGATAGGATCCTCACCAAAGCCGAAACCAATGTCCTTTCCAAAGGATTCAACTTTGCAGTCGCTCCCAAACACATCCCCACTGAAACCATTATATGCGGAGTAGAAACCAGCCTGACCAAAATCAACCCCGACGACGCTAACAGAATCAGACTCCAAATCACCAACATACTCTGCACCAGCAAGCCACCCAAAAGCAACTTACCCAAAGAGGAGCAGACAGCACTACTTAACCTGAAACAAGACACCAGCATAATAATCCTACCAGCAGACAAGGGCAACGCCATGGTGGTCATGAATATAGCTGACTACCAAACCAAATTAACCAACCTACTCCAAGACTCCACATACAAACCCCTAAACACAGATCCCACCACCTACCTGGAAAAAACCACTAGATCCAAAATAAAAGCCTCCCCCATTAGCGAAGAGATCCAGCAAAGAATCATTCCCAGAGAGAAATCATCCAGATGCCCTAAGCTCTATGGTCTCCCCAAGATACACAAAGAAGGAACCCCACTAAGACCCATAGTCAGCTCCATAGGCTCACCTCTACAAAACCTAGCCAAATTTCTCACCAAACAACTACAGCCCTATGCAGAATCCATCACCTCACACGTAAAAAACTCATTCCAGTTCATAGAGATCATAAAGGAACAAAACTTACAGCCCAGCGACCTACTCGTTAGCTTCGATGTCATATCCCTCTTCACCCAAGTGCCAATCAAAGAAGCCTTAACAGCTATCCAAAACAAATATAACCCCCCCAAACACATCCTAGATCTGACCAACCACTGTCTATCCAACACATACTTCATCTATAACGAACAAAAATACAAACAAATAGAAGGAGCACCCATGGGATCACCCCTCTCACCTGTCATTGCAAACCTCCACATGGAACACTTTGAAACCCAAGCCCTGTAACTCAGACTAACCCCTCATCCAATCAGAGCACAGCCAACCCCCTAACCATTCAGAACACACCTCCACCCAATCAGAACACAGCCGAGCTCCCAGCCAATCAGTTCAAACCCCCACTGGCAGTTATAATATAGCCATTTCGAGTTTCTTAACTCTCTTCAGTCAGAACTCACCCTTCCGGGATTCGAACCTGGGCAGTCTGCATGCTAAGCAGATGCTTTAACCTATTGAGCCACAAGTTCTCTCCCGCTTTGTCAGTAGTCAGGATATGTGTCAAGTGTTTATTTTTTTTTTAGATTGCACCCTGTAAACCCAAATATGGGAGGAAGGAATCATTCTTTCCTTTTGCTTGTTTCAGCTCAACCCAGAGCCATCTTGCAAGCACAAATATATATATGTTGTTTAAAATTGTTGACAAAGAAATAAGGGATTTCTGATATAGCCATTTCGAGTTTCTTAACTCTCTTCAGTCAGAACTCACCCTTCCGGGATTCGAACCTGGGCAGTCTGCATGCTAAGCAGATGCTTTAACCTATTGAGCCACAAGTTCTCTCCCGCTTTGTCAGTAGTCAGGGAGTAAGGATATGTGTCAAGTGTTTATTTTTATTTTATTTTTTAGATTGCACCCTGTAAACCCAAATATGGGAGGAAGGAATCATTCTTTCCTTTTTCCTTTTATATATGATTATTCTAAATATTTGAATCCCAGGTGTAAATATTTTTAAAAATCAATAAAATTAGTGAACTCCGTGATATAAAATAGCCTTTTTATTACTGAGCTTTCGTCAAGTTACTGTTGACATCATCAGAGTAAGGGCTGAAGATTGGAAGAGCCTACATACATGCTTGTGTGACCGTGTTAACAGTCAGGTTATAGAACATATAGTCAGCACGCCCGCCACCCGCTCGTCTGCATTTAGCCTCACTAGTTCCGGCTTTGATGTAAAAGCTGGTCTTGGTCTGAATTTTGAAAAAACCCACAGGTTTTTATATTTAGCATGTAGAAAGTCTACAAACTGTCTAGTTCATTATTTCTAATCAAAACAGTTAATTTTGCCATCTCTGCTAATTTAGTCAATTTCAAAATCCATTCTTTCCAGTGTTTGGCAAGTACAATCTTCGCAGCCATCACCATGCGAAGGAATAGCACCCCAAATTGTTTTTTAACTCGCTTGTCCATCATACCTGAAAGAAAAGCTTCATTTTTCATTAATATTTGTATCTTAAATATTTTTTGTATTGTCATTGTTACATTTTCCAGTTACATTTTCACATATTTGCAAGACCACCACATATGATAAAATGAACCTGGATTTCGATTACATTTCCAGAAATTATCAGAAATCCCTTTATACATTTTCACTAGTCTATCTGGGGTAAGTACCAATGATACATTATTTTGTAAAAGTTTTCTTTCAGACTATAATTTAATGTGAATTTTAGTCTATTCATCCATTCATTCTCCCATTTATCTAGTATTATATTATACCCAATTTTTGCCCATTTTATCATGCATTCTTGAATATATTCATCCTCTAGGTTCATCTTAAGTAACATTATATATATTTTAGAAATCAAGTGGTCATCTCCAGAACATAAATCAACATCCAATTCAGATTTAGTTCCTGTGAAAAGAAAAGTTTTATTATCAAATTTAGATCTTTCAAAAATTCTATAATAATTAAACCAATCACAAGCAAATCCTTCACTTACTAGATGTTCTCTTGTTTTTATCTTAAATCCCTCTTTTACAAATATCAATAAGTCTCGATATGTCATCCATTTACATTCCAAAATCCTCTCAGTTCTATGTAGCGCTTCATGAGGTGATTGCCAGAGTGGGACTTTATCAGCTAATCTTCTTTTATACTTCTACCATACACATGCAATCAATTGCCTAAATAGCTATTTTAGGCATGGCACCCAAATCTCAAATCAAATCAAAACCTTTGAGGTCTAAGAGCCTTGAATTTTTTTAAAGTTATCCAATCTTTTAACCATACCAAACAGCAAGCATCATAATATAATATAATATAATATAATATAATATAATATAATATAATATAATATAATATAATATAATATAATATAATATAATATAATATAATATAATATAATATAATATAATATAATATAATATAATATAATATAATATAATATAATATAATATAATATAATATAATATAATATAATATAATATAATATAATATAATATAATATAATATAATATAATATAATATAATATAATATAATATAATATAATATAATATAATATAATATAATATAATATAATATAATATATAATATAATATAATATAATATAATATAATATAATATAATATAATATAATATAATATAATATAATATAATATAATATAATATAATATAATATAATATAATATAATATAATATAATATAATATAATATAATATAATATAATATAATATAATATAATATAATATAATATAATATAATATAATATAATATAATATAATATAATATAATATAATATAATATAATATAATATAATATAATATAATATAATATAATATAATATATAATATAATATAATATAATATAATATAATATAATATAATATAATATAATATAATATAATATAATATAATATAATATAATATAATATAATATAATATAATATAATATAATATAATATAATATAATATAATATAATATAATATAATATAATATAATATAATATAATATAATATAATATAATATAATATAATATAATATAATATAATATAATATAATATAATATAATATAATATAATATAATATAATATAATATAATATAATATGATCAAACCCAGACCTCCTTTATCTTTAGAATTTTGTAGCAACTTATATTTTTGGTGTTTTATTTTGACAAACTTAAATATATCTTTCTGCCACTATTTGATTTTAAAGTTGGGAAAAAGCTACAGTACTTGGGGGTGACTCTCACTGAGGAAAATTCTAAGCTTTATAAAAATGATTACAGTAAAATTAGATTTGTCATTAATGGGAAGAATTTCAGTAATTAAAATGAATGTACTACTTAGAATGTTATTTTTATTTTGGACTATACTAATATTGATTAGAGTGATTCATAGTCTTGAATGAATTTATTCTTTTGCTTCTTTCCTTCCTCTGTCCTCAGAGCTTGTTAATGTTGAAATATAGGGAAGTGGCTGAATTACTATGCACAGGGGAAATCAAGAGTCCGAGTCTAGATAATTTTTAAAACAGGAAAGACTGCAAAGACAATTGCAGGTGATCCAGAAACCAAATCCAGTCTTCTTTGAGGGAAATACTATTTGGTAAATGAAGTTTCTTCTTCCCAAAAGGCAATCAATGATTTGAGTTCTATAGCTGAATCAAAATGTTTTGGGAGCTATCTTCTCCTCTTTATTTTTACTCTCCTTAAAATGGGTTGTTTATGACAAGATATGATAGTGCTAATTTTAGTAAAAAAATGATATTAAAATGTATTCCCTCTTCCTTGAATCAACAGAAAAATATTGATTTAAATTGTGCTGCCACATGGTTTAGTTTTACTGTGCTACAATTGCCAGCTCACTGATTAATAGATTCCCCTAGTCCATTCTTCAATAGGCGGTATTTCCGGATTCTTCCAGTATTGTCCCACCAACAATCTTGCTGCTGTAATTAAGTTCAAAAATAAATTTGTCTCTGAGGTAGTGAAGTCCTTTGTGATCCCTAACAGAAAAGCCTGAGGTAGAAATTCTATACACTTTTTGAAAATAGTTTGGAGTGTCCACCATATCTTCCTCCAGAATGCTTTGATTTTTCTGCATGTCCACCATATGTGAAAGTAAGTAGCCTCTCCATCCCCGCACCTCCAGCATTTGGGCTGGGAGTCCGGGTAGATGAGTGATATTTTTTTCGGGTCTAGGTGCCATCTATAGAACATCTTGTAGAAGTTTTCCCTTAAGTGTTGCGATTTCGTGAATTCTACATTCCTCACCCAGATTTTCTCCCATGTGTCCATGGTGATAGAGTGTCCGAAATCTTGTGCCCACCTTATCATACAGTTCTTGACTAGCTCAGTTTCAGAGTCCATTTCTATCAGAATGCTGTACACTCGTTTGATGTGCCTGATCCCCTGTTCTCTAATCTGTTTAATTAGATTCTCGTCGTTCTGGAAGAAGCCCTTCTTCTTATCTTTACGCCACCTTGATTGCAGTTGTATATATGATAGCCAGGTACCTCCTATTCCTCTGTTTGCTAGCGTTGCTTGGGGTTTCAAGAGGAGCCCATTTTCTTCTCCCAGTACAAGTTCACTGTAGGGCACCACTTCTTGCCCTTGGGATGTGTTCATATCCCCTGTTGCGTGTCCGGGGATCGTCCAGATGGGAATCTTGTCGTGTAGGAGGTGCTTATATTTCTTCCAGACCCATAACAATGGGATTCGTAGTGGGTTCTCTTTGAAGTTCCTATCTGCCTTTTTGTCGTATACTAAGTATGCGTGCCAGCCGAATAGTAGACCATGCCCCTCAACATTCAGAATTCTATCATTTGTCATGTTGATCCAGTCACTCACCGCCACCAACGTCGCTGCATAGTAATATAGCTTTAGATTAGGCATTTTGAGTCCCCCTCTCTCCCTTGCGTCTTGGATGATTTTTAGTTTCACCCTAGGTCTCTTGCCGTCCCAAATAAATCTGTTGATGCCCTTCTGCCAGTTGTCCAGGTCCGCATCCTTCTTGAGTATGGGTAGCATTTGAAAGAGAAATAAAAATCTGGGTAAGACATTCATCTTTACTGCCGCTATCCTGCCCAGCAGGGACAGACGTAGTGATTTCCACCTTTCCAGGTCTGTTTGTATCTTATTCCACAGGACCTCGTATTCTTGTATAATTTCGCATTTGTTGATTCTATCTCCACTCCTAAGTATTTGACTTTCTTGACTATTTCACAACCCGTTATTCTTTCCAAGTTCCGTTTTGCTTTGTTGTCCAGGTTTTTGACTAGTACCTTTGTTTTTGATATATTTACTTTGAAGCCTGACACCCTACCATAGTCTTCCATTATCTCCATCAATTTCCTTGCTGACTGTGCTGGTTGCGACATTGTCACCAGCAGGTCATCCGCAAAGGCACATAGTTTGTAGTCTTGCTGTTTAATCTGTATGCCCTGTACGTCCTCTGCCGCTCTTATCCTGTTCAGTAAAATTTCCAATGTTAGGACAAATAGCAGGGGTGACAGCGGGCACCCCTGTCTCGTGCCTCTCTCTATGTTGAATGGGTCTGTTAGGTGTCCGTTCACAATGATCTGGCCTGTTTGTTTCTGGTAAATTGCCCTTATGGAGTTGAGAAACTGTGCTCCCATTTTCATCTTCTGGATCAGGTTCGTCAGGAATGGCCAATTCAGTCTGTCGAAGGCTTTTTCTGTGTCCACAAACATAAGGGCGGCTGGTACCAAGTACTCTATTATGTTCAACAGCTGTCTCACATTGGTTTTCATCTGGCATCCTTGTATAAATCCCCTTTGGTCAGGGTGTATTGTTTTTTGTAGTACAGTCATTAGTCTATCGGCCAGAATTTTTGTGAATATTTTGTAGTCCGTGTTAAGTAGTGAGATGGGTCTGTAGTCCCTGGCGATTTTCCTGGTTTCAGCTGTTTGATCGCTGAGTGTATTTCCTCCTTTGTGATTGCGGCATTCAGGGCCTCTCTCTCTGTATCGGTGATTGCCTGTATCTTTTTGTTTTGTAGAAAAGTTTCTGTCTCTTTGTCCTGTGTCTTCTCCTCGGCGTATAGCTTCAAGTAGAACTCTGTGAAGGCTTTCTTAATGGTTACTTGTCGAAATTCCTCCTTGCCTTTATATTCTATCTTTTCAATTATGCGGGATTTCTGTTTCTTTCTTAGGATGTAGGCCAGCCATCGACCCGGTTTGTTGGCCTTGCAGAATGTCTTGTGTTTTGCATATTGTATGTTCCTCGCAACTTGGTCTGCCATCAACATGTCAAACTGCTTTCTTAAGATCTTAATTCCTTCTTTGGTGATTTTGTCTTCTGGTCTTTTTATTAATAGCCTCTCTTTCTTGCTTATCTCCTCTTCTAGCTCTTTTCTTTTTCGTTCTTGTTGGCGACGGTGCCTTTTATTCATGTCCATAAGAATCCCATGCATGTATGCCTTGCTGGCGTCCCAAATCATTTCTATAGGTGTTTCGTTGTTCATATTTATGCTGAAGAATTCCTTCATAGCATTTTTGCATTCCGCCACCTTTTCTCCATGTCTAAACAGGTTTTCATTAATTCTCCAGGATCTCTTCTGTCTCACGCCGTGTCTTAGTTCCATCTTCACCGGATTGTGATCTGTTAGCACTTTGGGCAGGATTTTCACCGCGTTTAGACAAACTAACAGGTCGCTTGATGTTAATATAAAGTCAATTCTAGAGAATGATTGGTGTCTGTCGGAGAAAAAGGTGAATTCTTGTTCTTTGCCGTGTCTTTCCCTCCATACGTCCGTCAGTTCGAGGTCTTCCTTCATGTCAAAGAAGGATTTGGGCAGCTTGGAATGCTTTTGTGGATTAGGTGCAGTTCTTTTTTTGTCTAGGGCGGTCTCTATGATTCCGTTCCAGTCGCCCAGTATAATGTGGGATCTGTAGTTGAGTTGTATTATTTTCTTGTGCATCCGTTTGTAGAATTTGCCTTGTTGTTGATTTGGTGCATATATGCCCATTATTAGGATCTTCCTATCTTCTTGTGTTATTTCGATTGCCAAGTATCTACCCTGGGGTTCAGACTCTATTAGTTTAGCTATTACGTGTTTCTTTACATATATAGCAACCCCATTCCTTTTTCTTGGCGCTGTTGCCTCAAAGTGTGCGCCCAGTTTATAATTAATCAGGTATTTCTGGTCTGCCGCTCTGATGTGTGTTTCTTGTAGGCAGATTATATCGCTTTTATCTTGGTTCAGGTAGTGGAATATTTTCCTCCTTTTCTGATGTGAGTTTAGTCCATTAACATTCCAGGTCAGATATTTAGTTGCCATTGTCAGTTTCAGGATACTCTTGCGAGACCACTTCTGTTGTTGTTTCCTCTGTTTTCTTCTTTGGTCTCATTCCCATGGTATCCGGAGTGATGTACATATTGAGTTGTGGGGTTTTGTCTTGCTGGTGAGTGCGTTCAGTAGTAGGTCCATGTGGCCTGGCCTCCATAGGCTGCTCCGCTTCGTTGGTTTTGTTGCCCTCTGTTCTCCGTGTCCTTGTATCTCTATGTGGATCGTTCCTGTCTCCTGTTGCTGTGCCGGTCTGTGTGTCTGCGTGGTTTGCTCATTGATCTCGATCCCTCCCGCTGTCTAGTGGTCCATCTGTGTCTTCTCCCGTGGGGTGGTGAGGGCCGTCCGCCCTCAGTTCCTTTTCCAGGAAGTCTTTGGCTTTCTGGACCGAGTTCAATTGGTATCTCTTGTTTCTATAGATAAGTGACATCCCTGTTGGGATTTCCCATCTGTAGTGCAGAGTGCGTGATCTCAGTTCATTGGTCAGGAATTTGTAGTCCATTCTGTCTCTCAACATCGCCGGGGGGATCTCTTTCAGTACCTTCACTTCCTGCTCCCCTATGCAAAATTTCTTTCTATAGGAAGTGGTGGAGATGAGGTTCCGAAGCCCCTGTGTTGCAAAGTGGATGACTACATCTCTTGGTTGGCGTCTGTTTGCTGACCTCCAGGAGCCGACTCTGTAGATTCTGTCGAATTGCCACGCAATTTCTTCAGGTCCCTTACCTAGAAATGTTGCCAGGGCCCCTACAAAGGTCTTGACCAGGTCTCCTTGGGTTTCATGCGTGGTCTCGTTCCACCCTCTGAACCTGATCGCAGACGCCATTTGCCAGTATTGTATCATGGTGGTCTGGTCTTGGGCCACCCCTTTCATCTCTGTTGTTTGTCCCTCGATGCTGTTTTCCATTTCTTTCATCTTCTTCTCTGTATTCTCCATGATTTCTTGAATGGTCTTCTCCTTTTCCTCTTCTATTTTCTTGTAGTGATCTTGCATCGCTTTCTTCATTTGGTCCATGTCTGCGGTCATCGCCTGGTGTTGTTCTTCCCAATTTCTCTCTAGGTCTCTACTGTGTTCCGCCAACATCTGTTTTATGTCTCTGTATCTTTTCTCCATCTTCTGTTCCGCTTCTATGCATCTTTTCTCCATCCTTGTGACCATTGCTTCTAATTTTTTATCCATGCCGTCCATCCTTTTTACCAGCGTATCTATTGTCTCTTTTAGTTCTTGGATCATGTGTTCCATTGTGGAGGCATGGGTTGGTGTATGGGTCTGAAGGCCTGTTGTTGGATGGGGGGATATGGGGGTGGGAGGGGTGTTTCCTGACAGATTGGAGAGCTGGTCTAGGGAGGATGCCGCTCCCTTTGTGTGATGCAGTTTGGTCTGTTTCGTCCGTTTGGCTGCCATTTAAATTTCTCTTCCTGTCGGTCTGTCTAACCTTAAGGCCACCCTTTGCTGTAGAGAGTTGTATGGGGGTTGTCCCTGTGCAAGGTTTTCAAGCTTGTGAGATGGATTGGTTCAAGTTCCTCTGCCAAAAGTCAGCACATGTACATATCTCACAGTTCACTTTTCAACAACCATCCCACAGTCCACTAGGGGGTGCAGTCTGCCTTCAGATAAATTCTGTATTGTGTATTGTTGGCAGGGGTGACACCAAGGCTGGGGGATCTATGGCTTGGGGCCCGTGCAGATGTCTCCTCCTCTCCTTGGGCAGCACTATCAGTTCTCAGCCACCCACACCCTTAGACAGACCGGCTTCAGGCGTCTGGTTAGTCCTTCAGGCGTCTGGTTAGCTCCCCACGCGACTCTCTTATCTTGGAGCTTCGTCTCCGCCCGGGGGGTTTAGTCCTCCTCCAAGGCCTATGGTGCTGGCCTCCCCCCTCTTGCTGCCCTCCGTGGGGGGGGGGAAAGGGAGATAGCGCGTCCGCGGGAATTCCCCCCCCCCTCTTTGTTCCCTCGCTGCTTCTTCGTCTTTGCCTGCCCATTCGGTTCTTTCTTCCTCCGCCCACCCGGCTCTTCCTTACCTCCTCCGGTTCCTTTCGGGGGCTGGGAGGGGTTTTGTGAGGGTCCTGCCGGGGGTCTTCTTTCCGCTGCTGGCCTCTGCTGTTGGAACCTCTCGGGGTGTTGTTTTCAGGCCCCCTCCGGTCCCGTCGTTGTCCGCAGTCTTCTTCTTTTCCCTGTGTCGGCCGGCTCTCAGCTGCTTCTGCCTTCTGCCTCTGTCTCCGTTGCTCACGCCAGGCCCCCTCGGATCTTCTCGTGGCCTCCTTCCCCTTTATCGACTCGTCCGGGGGTCCTCTTCCAGCCGGTAGACCCTCCCGGCGGCCCGCGCTCCTCGTGCCAGAATAGACTCTCTTGAATAGAGTCTAATTCTATTAGCTTTCAAAAGCCAATAGAAATTGTCCAGGCTGTCTCTGCCCTGCTCAGCCCTCCAAAAGTCCCAGTCGCCAAATGTTGCTGCAGGTTGTCTGCAGCGAAGGCAAGCTATCCGGAAGTTGCCATCCCTCCCTGCTGAGCAACTACTAAATGTAAGTAAAAGAGGGCCAGGGGTGGGAGGGCCACCCAGGAGCGCCTGGGCCTGCCTGCCACCCCCCGAATGGGCGGTGGCCAAGGTAAGGCTAGTGGGGCAGCGGAGGGCGCTGGGAGGGTAGCTGGCACGCGTGGGGCCCAGCGGGTGGCTTACCTCCCTTGGGCTGGGCCAGCTGGTAGCCCAGCCGGTGGTCAGCCTGCACCATCATTGCTGCTTGCGGTGGCTGCCCAGGAGCACCTGGGCCTGCCTGCTGCCGGCCCAAATGGGCGGTGGCCAAGGTAAGGCTAGCAGGGCAGTGGTGGGCGCTGGGAGGGCAGCTGGCACGCGTGGGGCCCGGCGGGTGGCTTACCTCCCTGCACCATCGCTGCTGCTTGCCATGGCCACCGAGGAGTGCCTGGGCCTGCCTGCTGCCGCCCCGAATGGGCGGTGGCCAAGGTAAGGCTAGCAGGGCAGCGGCGGGTGCTGAGAGGGCAGCTGGCATGCATGGGGCCAACTCTCAGCTGGCTGTCGGGAGCCAGGCAGTGTGTGGCACCCTTGCCGGTTCCCCACTGATGTCCGGACTCCAACCCAACTCCTAGCTGACTGTCGGGAGTCGGGCTGTGCTCCTGGGGGCCATGCGGATGTTGGCTGGCTCCTGGCTGCGTCCTCCCCATCTCCCAGCTCATGGCAAGCCCAGGGGCTTGAAACGCACCCCCGACGCCGCCCCGGGCCGACTCAGCTGCGTGAGCGGCTGGTCCGAGCCGAGCCAGGTCTGGGCCGCTGCCTCCACGCTGCGCCGGAGCTTCCCCCCGCACTGCCCAGCCCACTTCCCTCACCGTCAGAGGCCACCTTGGCCCTCTGGCGCCTGGCGCAGCCCTGGAGCTGGTGGGCAGGAGCGGCTCCTTCCTGGCTTGTCGGGCTCTGGACCTTGGAAGTGGCCAGGCAGCGGGGAAGAGGGCGATGCTAGCATGTGCATCGGAGGCCAGCCAGACGGGCCAGGAGGGGAGAAGCGGCACCTTCCGAGCAGGAGCTGGCGCTCCAGCCGTGCCCCTCTCGCGTGTGACGAGTTGGGGAAGGGTTTGGCTGTGAAGGGCTGCACAGCGTGGAAAGGGGCTCCCATGATCCCGCCACTGCAATGGCGCTCAGGAGGTTGGAGGGGTGGGCAGGTCCCGGGGGCTGCTGGGAGAGGGCAAGATGTGCCATGATGAGGATGGGGGCTCCAGACTACCATCCCCAGCAGCCCTAAAAATCACTGTGGAAGAGTGGGGATTGCTGGGAGTTGCAGTTCATCACCATTTGGGAAAACATGACTCTCCAAAAATCAATCCTCTCTTCCTTCCTTCCTTCCATCCATCTCCTTCCCTTGCACTTCAATCTCTCCTTCCTTCCTTTCTTCCTTCCTTCCATCTCCAACTCCATCCTTTCACCTTCAATCTCCCTCTCCTTCCTTCCTTCCTTCCTTCTTTCCTTCCTCCTTCAATCTCCTTCCTTCTCCATCTCCTTCCTTTCCCCTTCAATATTCCTTCCTTCCTTCCATCTCAAACTCCATCCCTTCACCTTCAATCTCCCTCTCCTTCCTTCCTTCCTTCCATCTATCCTTCCTTCCTTCCTTCCTCCTTCAATCTCCTTCCTTCTCCATCTCCTTCCTTCCTCCTTCAATCTCCTTCCTTTCCCCTTCAATCTTCTTTCCTTCCTTCCATCTCCATCCCTTCCCCTTCAATCTCTCTCCTTCCTTCCCTCCATCTCCATCTCCATCCCTTCCCCTTCAATCTCTCTCTCTTTCCTTCCTTCCTTCCTTCCTTCCCCCTTCAATCTCCTTCCTTCTCCAACTTCTTCCTTTCCCCTTCAATCTCTTTCTCCTTCCTTCCTTCCTTCCTTTCCCCTTCAATCTCCTTCCTTCTCTATCTCCTTCCTTTCCCCTTCAATCTTCCTTCCTTCCCTCCCTCCCAACATTTTTGAGCAAGGAAGAGTAAGCTTCTCCAGTGAGCATTGCTATATTGTTTTTGTATTTAATCACTATGCTTTAATTATGTTCAATTTGTAACAATGAAAATACACCCTGCATATCAGATATTTACATTACAATTCAAAACAGTAGCAAAATTACGGTTATGAAGTAGCAACGAAAATAATTTTATGGTTGGGGGTCACCACAACATGAGGAACTGTATTAAGGGGTCGCGGCATTAGAAAGGTTGAGAACCATTGGGCTAGATAGATGATAGAGATAGATGATAGATGGATGATAGATAGACAGTTAGAATTATTAGAGTTATTTTGGTAATTGAGGGGATATAAATTGATATTCTGTAAAAGGAGCATGCGCAAGATGGACGCTTCCCTGTGAGAGCAGCCGGGCCTCCGATGGGGAATGGCTAGAGACCTCCCCCCAGGGGCCGAGAAACATCTGGGACCCCTGGGATTTTGGCAGCGGAACATCTTAGTCTCCCTGAGATATGTCTGTCAGCTCCCTTCTTGCCGGGAATGGACGAAGCTGAGTGGTGGTAACAGCGTACTTCCCCCTGCGGCCTGCGGTGAGGTGAGAAGCCAGCTGGGAGTCGGGAGGCCACCGCGAAAGAGAAGAGCTCGGCGGCGGCTCCCCCCTCCCCCACCATGTGAACGAGTGACTCTTGAAAAGACTGCTGAGAGGCTCCTGGCTTTGAGAGGCCGCTGCGAGGGGGAACAGCTTGGCAGCTGGCCTCCCCCTCCCCCCTTCTACCATCATTATGCTCAGGTAGGCAGTCGAGAGGCCTTGGTGCTGGGAGGCTGCCGCAAAAGGGAAGATCAGCGGCGCCCCCCCCTACCATCATGTGAGCTAGTGGTTCGGGGAGACAGCTGAGAATTGCAGGGGATAGAGGGGGCAGCATGGACCTGGCAGTGAGGGAAACACGTGGTCATGCTTCCCCCCCCTATGAACTGGTGAACGAGCGTCCAACGGTGAGGCCAAATGGGAGAACTGCAGTGGCCTCCCCCACCCCATGAGCTTGAACTGAGAACTATCAGGAGGGGCAGTAAGACAGCCCTGAAGAAAGAATCCCGGATTATGACTCTGGTGCTGCCCTTATGGACCCCTTTTCAGAGACCTGGTCCTTGCCCCTGGCAGCACATATGCGAATCTGTGGATTGTGGATTAAACGAAGCAGGATGGAACAACATAGGGGCTTTTCCTGCTCGGACCACTCAAAATCTACCTTCATTATTGTTATTATTATTATTATTATTTTTACCATCACCCTGATAGAAACTTGGTACTTGGACCTTAATTCAGACTTGACTGCCTGGTTTCTTGCCGGACCCTATCGATTCATCTTACTTGACTGGCTGCTTACTCGAAGTGGACGCTTCTTGCATTGCGAGACTCCCCCCTCTCGCAATTATGGCCCTCTGTTCTATCAAGGGCCCATCTCGAGGATGGACTTTGGAGTCCTGAGAGATGGCATGCATCAAAAAAGGGGCTTTGGGGTTTTTTAAATAGGTACTTAGTCAAAGTTTTAAGGGTGGGGAGGGGTGGGGAAGGAGTGTTTAGGGCAGGGGAAGAAATTGTCAGAAGGGAACAAGAAGACAGGCCAGGCGACGGAAGGGGACGGAGTCCTGAGGGTGCGGACGGGGGGCTGATTAAGACTAACTCAGTTCCAATAAGTACCGTTAGCGGGAGGGGCAGGTATGGTGGGAGCAGGGGGCCGTATCATAATAAGGGAGCGCGCACCCGCTGCTTACGAGCGGTCGTGCGCTCCGACCCCCAAGGCTCAACCTGTTCTCGGGGTTGTTCAGAACCATAGGGCCCTGGCTGTAGGCTGATGCTGTGCAATGCCAGGTCTGTGGTAAATAAGGCCCCCCTCATTCAAGATTTAATCTCAGAGGGGGGAGCAGACCTGGCGGGTATAACGGAGACCTGGTTGGGACCAGAGGGCGGTGTCCCTCTGGTGGAAATGTGCCCACCGGGTTTCCTTGCATTCCACCAGCCGAGAGCTCAAGGCAGGGGTGGGGGAGTGGCGGTCGTGATCAGGGAAAGTTTCAGGCCGAGGGAGGTCACTGTTCCTCAGACGGCAGGCTGTGAATCCCTTCTGGTGAAGTGGGACCTAGGGGGTCCGAGGGCGGTGTTGATTACGTACCTGGCGCCCTGCCACGTATCAACCTCCCTGCCCGAGCTCCTGAGCGTTGTCGCCGCGGTGGTGGTTGAAGTCCCCAGGCTAATAGTCATGGGTGACTTCAACCTGCCGTCCGGGGGCGGGGCATCCGGGGAGGCTCGGGAGTTCATGGCTTCCATGACAGCCATGGACCTGACCCAGGTAATTCAAGGCCCCACACACACAGGGGGGAACACGCTTGACCTGGTTTTTGTCTCTGGACAGTGGCTGAGTGGTCAGAGTGTAGGGGATATAGTCATTGAACCCCTGTCATGGTCTGATCACTCTCTCCTATGCTTGGACTTTCGGACCGTTGCACCCCACCGCAGGGTGGCGGAACCGGTGAGATGGTACCGCCCCAGGCGGCTGATGGAACCCGAGCGGTTCCAGGCAGAGCTTGGGCCAATTCCTGAGGTTCTGACACACGACTCGGTTGGAGAGGTGGTGGCGGCCTGGGACAGGGCGGCTGCCGGTGCCCTGGATCGAGTTGTGCCTTTGCGGCCTCTGATTCGGCGTGGGTCTCGACCGGCCCCGTGGTATAACGAGGGGTTGAGAGAGATGAAACGCCGGAAAAGACGCCTAGAGAGCAGTTGGAGATCGAGCCGTGCCGAATCTGACCGAACATTGGTAAGAGACCATATTAGGTCCTACCTAATGGCGATAAGAGCAGAGAAGTGTTCCTACCTCACTGCTCTTATTGCGTCATCAGATAACCGCCCAGCCTCCTTGTTTAGGGTGACCCGCTCCCTCCTTCATCAGGAGGTGAGGGGAGACCCCTTAGAGGGTAGAGCTGAGGATTTCGGAAAATATCTGTATGATAAAATCGCTCAGATACGGGAAGGCTTCGACTTCAACTGGGTATGTCCAATGGGAGAGGCGGAGGCTGGTCTTGAGACTGTTACCTGGGTTGAGTTTGACCCCGTGACCCCCGAGGACGTGGACAGGTTGCTGGGGGGACTTAGGGCGACCACATGTTTACTGGACCCGTGCCCCTCCTGGTTGGTGCTGGCCTCCCGGGAGGTGGTACGAGGCTGGTTCCGAGCAATTATCAACGCTTCCTTGAGTGAGGGTGTCTTTCCCGCTGCCTTGAAAGAGGCAGTTGTGAGACCCCTCCTCAAGAAGCCTGCCCTGGATCCAGCTGTTTTATCAAACTACCGTCCCGTCTCCAACCTTCGCTTTCTTGCGAAGGTTGTTGAGAGTGTGGTTGCCCGACAGTTCCCGCAGCACCTGGAGGAATCGTCATATCTCGATCCGTTCCAGTCGGGCTTCAGGCCTGGCTACAGCACGGAAACAGCATTGGTCGCGTTGGTGGATGATCTCTGGCGGGCCCAAGACAGGGGTTGCTCCTCTGTTCTGGTGCTATTGGACCTCTCGGCGGCTTTTGATACCATCGATCATGGTATCATGCTGCAACGGTTGGAGGGGCTGGGCATAGGAGGCACTGTCTTGCAGTGGTTCTCCTCCTTCCTCTCTGGCCGGATGCAGTCTGTGTTGACAGGGGGCCAGAGGTCGACCCCGAGACCCCTCGTATGTGGGGTACCTCAGGGGTCGGTCCTCTCGCCTCTACTGTTCAACATTTATGTAAAGCCGCTGGGTGAGATCATCCGTGGTTTTGGCGTGGAGTACCACCAGTACGCTGATGATACCCAGCTGTACATTTCCACGCCAAACCACCCCAACGATGCCCTTGCCGTGCTGACCCAGTGCCTGGAGGCCGTGCGGGTATGGATGGGGAGAAACGGACTCAAGCTCAACCCCTCCAAGACCGAGTGGCTGTGGTTACCGTCGTCCCGGTACAGCCAGCTGATTCCATCGCTGTGTATTGGGGGCAAAACAGTGGCTCCCACAGGAAGGGTTCGCAACTTGGGAATCCTCCTGGACTCACGGCTGTCCTTAGAGGACCATCTGACGGCCGTGGCCGGGAGGATGTTCCACCAGGTTCGCCTGGTGCGCCAGTTGCGTCCCTTCCTAGACCGGGACTCGCTACGCACAGTCACTCATGCCCTCGTGACCTCCAGGCTGGACTACTGTAATGCTCTCTACATGGGGCTCCCCTTGAGGTGCATCCGGAAGCTCCAACTTGCCCAGAATGCGGCCGCGCGGGTAGTGATGGGAGCGTCGTGGCGCTCCCACGTAACACCGCTCCTGCGTGAGTTGCACTGGTTGCCGGTGGTCTTTCGGGTGCGGTTCAAGGTGTTAGTGACCACTTTTAAAGCGCTCCATGGCATCGGACCCGGATACTTACAGGACCGTCTACTGCCAGCAAATACCTCCCGCCGTCCGGTACGCTCCCACAGAGAGGGCCTCCTCAGGGAGCCGTCGGCCAGACAGTGCCGGCTGGCGACCCCCAGGGGGAGAGCCTTCTCTGTGGGAGCTCCCACGTTATGGAACGAGCTCCCCCCCGAACTCCGTATAATAACAGATTTACGCACCTTCCGTCGGGAACTAAAAACATTCCTTTTCCGACAGGCCGGCCTGGCATAGAAGCTTCTGAGTATTTTTTAAGATTTTAAATTTTGTATGTGTTGGGTTTTAGGATTTTGGCCAAATGATTTAATTTATTTTTAATTATTTTAAATTTTGTATATTTATATGTTTCTTAAATTTTAGGCTGTACACCGCCCCGAGTCCTTCGGGAGAGGGGCGGTATAGAAATTTAATAAAATAAATAAATAAATAAATAAAATAAATAAAATAGATATGGTAAAGAGATGTCTAGATTGTCATAGAAGGAGGAGGAGGAGGAATGAACCAAAATGAGCATTCAATATCTTCATAAATAACTTAGACGAAGGAATAAAAGGGAAACTCATCAACTTTTCAGATGACAGTAAGCTGGCAGGAATAGCCAACATCCCAGGAGACAAGTGGGAAGTGGGTACATCCCTCCTTGTTCTTCTTGTTCTCTCAGTGGCCTTCAGTGACATTGGTCATGGCTTCCTTCTGGACCAATGTCAGATTTTCAGATTGGAAGGCACTGTGTGGCACTGGTTCCCTTCTTTCAGGGCCAGATCTAGTCACCGTTGATGAGGAGAAGTGGTCTCGCACAGAGCCTCTTCTTTGCAGAGTCCCACAGGTCTTCCAAAAATGCCTTGCAGTTTTGAATACTGAAAAAAATACCAGAGCTTTGAAAAAAAAACAAAAAAAAGGAAAAACATCAGCGTGTCAGGCAGGTCACACAGTAACTTTCTAGAAGATATACTCACAGTAGTTTTTATGTTCATTTTGGAACAATGGATTGAAAAACTCTAAAAGAATATTAAACATGTTTTCTATGATCAAAAAAAGAGACAAGTTTCATAAAATATTTTTTATATTTACTGACCGCTTCAGAGGATATTTAGAAAAGCTTAGATATCAACTTTTTAATGTTGAAATATAAAATTGTTATTGATGTGATTTTGGAAAGAGAAAATGGGTTTAGATATTGTTGTAATGCAGGATTAGACACCTCTTTCCAATTCTATTGTCTAATTCTTCTTTTTTCTCCTGTTAGATTCGCTATATAGCAAACTTGCATTCTGGAATCTGAGCTACCCTTGAGCTGCCTCAATCAGCTCAGCAAGCATATGGGTGATCAACAGCATGCAGGACATTGTCAGAAAATCCACAGCAGTAGTATTCAGTATTCTCTCTCTGTCTCTCTCTCTCTCTGTCTCTCTCTCTCTCTCTCTCTCTCTCTCTCTCTCTCTCTCTCTCTCTCTCTCTCTCTCTCTCTCTCTCCTCTCTCCCTCTCTCTCTCTGTCTCATAGCTTTTCTTCTATTTTCTTTGTCTTTCAGCTCCTCTTCCAACTCCTGTTTGCTCTCCATTCATTCAGTCCTTATATCCAATTCTTGTGGTCCTAGGGCATTCTTCTAATGGAATATAACATTGATTATAGGAAGGAAGGAAGGAAGGAAGGAAGGAAGGAAGGAAGGAAGGAAGGAAGGAAGGAAGGAAGGAAGGAAGGAAGGAAGGAAGGAAGGAAGGAAGGAAGGAAGGAAGGAATTTTCCTATCAAACTGTCCCAAGACTTTTTGGGCTAAGTATAGATGCCATGGTATTACAACATCTGAAGAATACTGTCTTGGGAAAAGCTTTGGTGTTTATTCCACCAGAAACAAAAATCATAAAATGGATATGGTGTACATTAATAAATGCCTAATGGTCAGAGATTTTTTTCTATGATTCCCACCAACATGCGCAACTCACATCATATATAAGCATATGCATAAATGATTTATCCTCATGTCTTTAATCTATGAAGAATATTTCTTCTTCTTCTACCCCTCCTCCTTCCTCTAGTCCTCCTTGTGAACACTAGAACTTATAGCCTAATGCATTAACCATTAGACTCCACTGACTCTAATTTAATATATACATACCACAAAAGCAAAATGATTTCTCCTTTTTTCTGTGCAAACAGTTAGCATCAACCAAGCATTCTGTATTTTAGTGAATAAAATTAAAAGAAAATCTTTATTTTGTTATGGCTTTTTCTTCTTTTACCAGTTTGAAAGTATTTTTTTTTTTTAAAAATAAACTTTATTAAATATATACAAACATTAAAAATACAAAAGTACAATACATAAAACAAAAACATAGAACATACATCAATTATAATGTATCCTAAGTTAATATCTATATTTGTAAACAAACAACATTCAACAGCAGTATCACTGTTCAGTTGATTCTCATTCATGTGCAGTCCGGTTCCCAAATCCATACCGTACATAATATAATTGTGTCTTATAAACTAAATAGATAACAAATATACACAACATATATTTATCTAAGGGAGATTATCACATATTTCGATTTTAGGTGATATATCATAATTTTCGGAGTTCTTATCAAAGTATGTCGGTAGGTTTTTCTTTTATTTAGGTCAGAGGATGAATAAGATTGTCGTCTATATCTTATTTATTTATATTGCATTTTATTTATATTTTTAGGGTTCCAAATATTTTTTTGCCTCTAGCCATTCGTACCATTTATCCCAGGTCCTATAGAATATTGTATCTTCCTTGTTGCGTAATTTGAGAGTTAATTTGTTCATCTCGGCTACTTCGTTTATTTTGCTGATCAAATTCAAGGTTGATGGGGTTTTTTCAAGTTTCCAGTGTTGGGCATAAACTAATCTGGCAGCTGTAATTATGTGTATTGTTAGGTATCTATCTTCTTTAGTTGTCTTATATCTTATTATTCCTAATAAGAATAGTTCGGGGTTCATTGGGATTATTTGGGTAGTAATTTGTTCAAGGTATTTTTTGATTTTTTTCCAAAAATTTTTGGCCTGCGTACACGTCCACCAAAGGTGGTAGTATGTCCCAATTTTGACTTTACATTTCCAACACTTGGGGGATGTATTAGGAAACATTTTTGCCAATCGATCTGGGGGAAGATGCCAGCGATAAAACATTTTAAGTATATTCTCTTTGTAGGCGGATGAGATAGTAAGTTTATAATTAATGTTCCAAATTTTTTCCCATTCTGCCAAATAAATTGTGTTTCCTATATTTTTTGCCCATGCAATCATGTTACCTTTAACTTCTTCTTCACACATTTCATCATATAATAAAACTTTATATAATTTAGAAATAAGTTTTTGGTCCGCTCCTAATAATATTTTATCTAATTTGTTCATTTTTTGAAATCCATGCTTTTGATCTTCCGTATATTTTGAATTAATTTGAAAGTATTGCATCCAGTCTAGAGTGATTCCTTTTTCTTTTAAAATTTGCATTGAAATTAGTTGATTATCTTCTGTTAGGATTTGGTGGTATGTCATTATTGTGTTGGGGTTTAATAAATTAGGATATGTTGTGGATTCATTTGGAGAGAACCATCTTGGTATTTTAATATAAAATTGTCTTTTAATTTGGAACCAAATTTCTAATAAATTTTTCCTTATGTAGTGTTGTTTAAATTGTATGTATGATTTATTTTTTGTCCCAAATAAAAAGGAGTGCCAGCCAAATTCAAGATTAAAGCCTTCTAAAATTAGTATTCTCCTATTTTTAAGTTGTATCCAATCTTTGATCCAAACCAGTGCAGATGCTATATAGTATAGTTTCCAATTTGGGAGTCCCATTCCACCTCTTGATTTGTGGTCTTGTAGGTGTTTAAGCTTAATTCTTGCTTTCTTTTTGGCCCATATAAATTTATGTATTATTTTATCTAATTTATCAAAAAATTCTTTATTTAACCTAATTGGAGCTGTTTGAAATAAGTACAGTATCTTTGGAAGCACATTCATTTTTATTACTGCAATTTTCCCTAATAATGATATCTGGAGTTTGGACCATTTGTCTAAATCTACGCTTATCTTTTGTATTACTACGTCATGGTTATCTTTTTTTATCTTACTACATTTGGCCGAAAGTGTTAATCCCAAATATTTGGCTTTCTTTACTGTTTCTATTTCTAAAATATTTTCTAATTCTTGATTTAAATTGGAGTTCATATTTTTGGTTATTATTTTAGTTTTATTTTTATTAATTTTTAAGCCTGCCACTTGACCAAATTTTTCAATTTCCTCTATTAAAATTAAAGCTGATTCTAAGGGGTCCTCAATTATGAAAGCCATATCATCCGCATATGCTTGTAGTTTATATTCTTCTTTTCTTACCTTCAGTCCTTTAATTTCTTTCTTTCTCCTTATATTTATTAGCAAGGCTTCCAAAGCAAGTATAAATATCAGAGGAGCTAGGGGACAACCTTGTCGGACTCCTTTTTCTATTTTAATTTTATTTGTTAATTCTGAATTTATAATAATGTTGGCAAATTGTTGATTGTATATTTCTTTAATTAAATTTGTAAATTTATTTCCAAATTCCATTTTATTTAATTGTGTGGTGAAAAAAGGCCAGTTTATCTTGTCGAAGGCTTTTTCTGCGTCCACCAAAATAAATGCGACTTGTTTTTCAATATGTATGTCATAATATTCTATTGCGTTTAATATTATTCTTGTATTGCTTCTAATATGTCTATTGGGTAGAAAACCATTCTGATCGGGGTGGATAAATGTATTCAGTATTCTTTTAAACCTTGCTGCCATGATTGCTGCAAATATTTTATAATCTGTATTTAAAAGTGAAATTGGGCGGTAATTTTGAATTTGATGTTTATTAATTAAATCTTTAGGTATTAAACTAATATATGCGTCTTTCCAAGATTCTGGTATTTTACTTTTATCTAAAATATAATTAAATAGTTCCAGAATCAATGGTGCTAGAAGATCTATTAAAATTTTATATAATTCTGATGGGATACCATCTGGACCAGGAGTTTTATTGTTTTTTTGAGCCTGTATCACGTTTTCTAGCTCTTCCAGAGTTATTTTTTTATTTAGCATTGCTCTTTCTTCTTCTGTAATTCTTTGTAGGTCAGTTCGTTCTAAATATTCGTCAATTTTTCTTTGTTCAATTTCTTCTTTTTTATATAAGTTTGAATAAAAATCTATTACTATATCTTCCTTTTTTTGAGCATTGTTTTGTCTTTCACCTTTATGATCTATTAGAGTTTCTATATTTCTTTCTATTCTTTGTTTTGCTGTTTTATGAGCTAACCATCTACCCGGTTTATTTGCATATTCAAAAAAGTTTTGTTTTGTGGCTTTTAAATTTTTTATCATTTCATTTTGTGTAATAAGATTTATTTTATGTTTATTAGTATTTAATTCTTCTAACATTTTAACATTTGAGGGGTCTCTGTGTAATTGTTTTTCCAAACTATTTATTTTCTCTGTAAATTCTTCTATATTTTTCCGTTTTGTTTTGTTTAGAAAAGCTGAGTATGAAATTGAGAGCCCTCGTATATAGATTTTCATGGTATCCCATAAGTTTAGTATTGTTGTATTTCCATTATTATTTGTCTCTAGAAAGGATTTAAGTTCTTTTTGAATCATTGTAATATAGTCTTTTTCTTTAATTATCATCTGATTAAGTGTCCATCTTTTGTTAATATTTTTAAAAATTTTTGTTTGTTGTTTCCATTTTATCAATAATGGATTGTGGTCAGCCCATATGTTTGGTAATATTTCCGACTCCGTTATTGTTTTCATAAGTTCTGGGTTGGCCCAAGCCATATCTATTCTTGACCACGATTTAAACGGGTGTGAAAAATAGGTGTAGTATATATTGTCTGGATGTAAAGCTCTCCAAGTATCTTTCAATTGAAATTCTTCTGCCATCTGGATAAAAGGAGAAGGTAGTGTTCTTCTTATTATTTTTTTTTCCGCCCTATTCACACTTTTATAATCTTTTTTCTTATCTACTATTGCATTATAATCACCAATAATTATTAATTTTGAGATTTCTATTTCTTGAAGTTGTTTATAAAGCTTTGTATAAAATTTAGTTTGTTGTGTACTTGGAGCATAAATTGCAGCTATTGTTGTGGGATTATTTCCCTGATCAATTTGAACGATTAAAATTCTGCCTTCTTCATCTGCATAAATCAATTTTGGATTTAACCATGATTTGATGTATAGCACAATTCCACATTTTTTGATCTGGGCTAAAGATACGAATGATTCTCCTAATTTTGAACATTCCAATAATTGTTTTTGATTCTTTTCAATATGTGTTTCCTGTAGGCATATAATTTCTGAGTTTTGTTTAATCAAATTATAAAATATTTTATTTCTTTTCTTAGGTGAATTTAATCCATTAATATTTATAGATAGAAATCTTATTTCATCCTCTGCCTTTTTTACTTGTTTAAATTGTCTATCTTCTTCCCTTTGCGCCTGCTTGCGATCTTGTAGTTGCCCCTTCTCTTTCCTCGTTGCCATGTTTATTTTTCAGTTTTGGATCAAGTGGGTTATCGTCAGAGCTTAATTCTTCTTTATTGTTTCGTTCTCTCTCCTTATTTTCTTTACGTTCTAATTCCTCTATTTCCTTAATATTTTGATCATAGAAATCCCTAGCTTCCTCTACATTATTTATTTTATGTTTCTTATCGAATAGGGTAATTAATAGACCCTCTGGGATCAACCATCTAAATGGAATCCTGTGGTTATTTAATTTGGAGGATAGAAATTGAAAGGGTCTTCTTCTTTCTCTAATGCGTCTTGGAATTTGTTTGAGAATTATAATATCTCTTCCTTTGTATGTATAGGTATTTTTCCTAGCTATATTATATACTTCTTCTCTTGTGGTTTTCTTAGTGAAACGTACATGAACCTCTTTTGAGAAATTATTTCGGCGGGCATAACTAGTGTATACCCGATACACTTCATCCAATTCCTTAATTGCTTTTTGTGGTGTGATATCCAAGATGCCTGCTATAATCTCTGCCATCATCTGAGGAAGATTTTCATCTTTAGTTTCTTGTACATTTTGGAATCTCAGAAAAAAGGCAGCTTTTTCCAATTCAAGGTTTAACAAGGCATCCTGCATATCTTTAGTGGTTGTTGTCATATAAGTCTCCGTTTCATCTATTCTTGCCTCAATTTTTTCATTTTTTTCTTCTATGTTTTTTATTCTTTGATCATTTTTTATTAAATTCTCTTGAAATTGCTCTATCTTTCCATCAATCTTGCTCACTCTGTCATCTACCTTTTTAATATCTTCCCTCATCGTTTCCATATTTCCAGTCATTTTTTCATAATTACGATCTATCGATTCCTGAAGTTTAATCATCATTTCTTGTAGGGATATTAATGTTATTGGAGGAGTCTGGAAATCTATCTGTTTTTCAGGTAGCATACTTTCTATATTTTTGATAGTTTGTGGGGTTGTTGATTGTGGTGTTACTGTAGTTTTTTTTGTAATTTTTGATTGATACATAGTTGTTGTATTAATAATCTTTTGAATAGTTTCCCAATTAACCATATATATCTCTAATACAGTTTAAATCAATAATTCAGTAAATATAATAATCAATAATATGATAAGTAATATAGTAAATCAATATTTTATCAAATTTATATATGTTGTTGGTTGTTAATTCAATTTTCAACTTACCAGATCAATAGAAATAGTAAAAAGTCAATGTTCAATATTCAGATGTTGATTCAATGTTCAAATATTTCAAATATTAAAGTCCAATAAAGCCAGGAAATGTCAATACAAAATCAAGTCTTTTTATAGTATAGGTCTATTATAAGGAAAGATTCAAAGGAGTGATTCAATATGTCTGCTCCTTAGCTCTTCCGTTTGTCCTTCTTCCGGTTGAAATTAACTTGTCGTTCTCCAGTCTATAGTTTTTCGAATTTCCAGTCTTTTTTCCGTTTCTCTATTCCACTTTTCCACTTTTTTTTTTTTCCCCCGAAGCCAAATTTAGATCCACGCCAATACAGTTAAATTTGGAGAGTATCTAAGGTCAATTTCAAATCTATAGTCACTCTTCCGATACTCTCCTTTCTTCCCTCCACCCGTTTTACTCCTTCAAAGATTTTGGCCGCTATATTATTCTTTTTGGAGTTACTATTTCAAACAAAACGAGGGGTGAATACGAAGGGCTTCACTCACCAGGATTTCTTTTACCGATTTAAGAGTCTCTCTTTCAAAGTTCTCACCGAAAATTCTTCTCCTTCTACAACTATAGATGACTGCGCTTCTTTCTTCCATCAGCTGTGTTAGCCCGTTGTGTCTTCGGGCCGGCCGAGGCCGGCTTCTTCGGCTCTGGCTCGAGTCGTTTTTCGCTTTTCCGGGATTTGCCAAGTTCCTCGGATGCACGGAAAACTCCTCTCTCTGATCGCTATTCCCTCCAGGCAGCGATTGCAAAAAAGCAGCCAAACAAAGCCAAAATGCGAAGATCGATCCCGGAGCTCCCCAGGAAGGCTCCGCAGCGGCACAACCGGAAACCGGAGGTCTCAGTTTGAAAGTATTTTGATGTAAGGCATTACTTTAGTTTGAATTACAAACAGATGAATGACTTCTATATTGTTGGCTCACTTGCAGGGGAATTCTGTCATGTTTTCTTTCTGTAAAACGAATATCATGAGCCAAGTGTAGAAATATAATATTCTACTGGCAAGATCTCTCTTTTTTTTAAAAAAAAAACACCTTATTTCTAATCTGGTAATTTTAATATATACTGGCAGGCCAGTATGTACTAAAACACTTGTATCCGTTTCCAATGATTGTCTTGTTAAGAAAGTGAATGGCTGTTTTCATTTTCATTTCCCCTTGTTAAATGACACCCCCCACACCCGAATAAGAATATGGCAAATGGAATTGGATGGCATATGAACAGTTAATACATGTAAATGGAATTAGCAGCCATGTGATCTTTTTCTAGCATACAGAGCAAGCACAGATGCTGCTTTTTATGGGGTCTCTTTTTTCACTGCATAAGAAGAACATGAAGTGGAACAAATGAGATTTGGGCTTTATTATACTTTTATAGCATTGCATTACATATAGGAGCATTTTTTTAAAAAAAAACACACACATCTGAACACCTTTGGCAACTTTCAAATATGCACAACACCTTTGTCTTTAGTTGTAATAGCATTCCTCAGCCTAGAATGGGCTATGAAGCACAACTTCATACTATGACATTAAGGGCAATTCAACACACCTCAGAAGCAATTTGAGAGGAGACTACCATCGTATTCTACCAAATTGCTGAGACAATTACCGCTATTCCTTGAGCTGCTGTCAATCCTATGGCATCAAAACAACCCTTTACCTCCACTGCAAATAAAGATTGGGGAATGGGCTGTTCCTCAAGGTAAAATTTCATATGGAGGCTAGATAGTCATTCACTGGAGGAGTTTATCTTTGCTTTGCACAGAGCTTCTGAAAGGTTTAAGGCAGACTCAGGCATTTTACATTCTGTGGGCCATATCTGGTCTGTGTTGGCAGGGGGCAGGGTATTGTTGGTGGTTGTGAGGGTGATGGCAGTGGGGGATGGGGCATCAACAGTGGTGGCCCTCCACAATAGTCCCAGTTTCTCATGTGGCCTCTTGGGAAAATTAGTTGCCCCACCCTTGCTTTAAAACAAATATTTCACTCTAAAATTCTATCTTACTAAAAAGCAGAAAAGATCAGGCTTGTTGGACCCAGCCCAAGTTGCTGTTGGTCACACATTGCTCAGATCCTGCACATTCTATGGAAAACCAAAAGAAGATAATCTTGCAAATAAGGGTAATGAATGGAGATGATTTTATCCCTCCTTGCCTTTTTTTTTTAGAAAAGTGGAAATTCAGAAAACATAGACATAGTTAATGTCAGGGGAGGAAGAAAAATAAAATTTGATGATGATGATGATGATGATGATGATGATGATGATGATGATGATGACGACGACTTACACAATATTACTACTGAAAATTGTATGCTTTGACAGATCCAGATCATGTTAAGCCCAAAGTTAATTCTCTATATTAAAAAGAAAGGGGAAGAGAGATGACAAAAACAAACAGACTAGTAATGTTTTGTGTCTCCAGAGGAAAGCAGATGCTGCCAAGACAATAGCTTTTTGTCATCTGTTTTCCACACTGGTTTTATGGTGCTGGAATTAAATTCTGCACTTGCCATTGATCCAATGTCTAAGATTCTTCCTTAGTAATTTGCTGGTTTTCTTGATTTTCATTCTTCCACTGAACCAATTTCCTGAACTCCTGCAGTGTCTCCACTCTGACTTTTCTTAGTTCTAATTAAATCTTCTGTACTGTCTTTCCAAGTGACTTTCTCCCTTGGCTACACTTCCCCCTCCCCCATACCTTCCTTTCCACTCTCCTTCAACTTCCTCCTCTCAGAAGTGGTTTTACACAGGATCTGCTTTTCTGATTATTTTGCCAAGCTGCTCAATCTATTCTGCATTTAATATGGCTAGTAAGAGGAGAATCAACATTGTTTTTCCAGATGCTTCTTTGAACAGCAGAAGAATGCAACAACTACAACACAGGCTAGAGAAAAATACTAATTCCAGTACTGCAGATAGAAAATGTTCAAAGCAGCTTTTGGGGCACTCAGGTTGTATTTGCACAAGGAGTTACTGTTGGTCAACATAACTATTACTATCTTCACATTATTGAGGAATAAAACACAAACACCAAACTGAGGCCATAATTCTCATCATTTGATTTTCTCTCCATCTTTTCAGCATTTCAACTAACCTCATTTCCAAAAGTAAGACTGATGATTAAACACTTCTCATTGTGAAATTTATTTTAAAGTTTTAAATAAAGCTTGTGCTTATTACTGACAAAAAAAAATCCCGTTTACATTTCTATGTTCTTGGAAATGGTTTTGCATGTTCCCATAAAATTAATGGTAAGATTGAATGAAATGTGTTGATATTTCTTTGATCAAAAATCAGCATGAAAAACATACCATATGTATTTATAAAAATTGCTGTTTTTGGATACTTTGGACACTTATAAGAAATTGTATAATATCCAAAAAAGTTGATATCAATTATTTTTTGCTTACAAAAACTTACATTCATAAAGTTTTTGTATGCAAGAATGGCAACAGGGAAATTTAAGGAGTTTTGCATTAATAATTAAGGAAAATAACAAAGTTCCATGTTAGGAAAACAATAATGATTTTAATACATTTATTCTCTTTTTTGAAGTTTTATTAAAGTTTATTAAAGATAAAATACAGAGTCATAAAAAGGAGTTTTATTGTAAGATACAATATGAGTACAAAAAAATTTAGAAAATTAGAAAGACAATGAAAAGTGCAAAAAAGGTTAAAAATAAAAAATAGTGACTACCAACTTTTTTCAGCTCAGTAGAATAGAAAGAAATTACAGCGTCATCTTTTTGTTTTACATTTCTAAACATTTCATGCCATTTTTATAACAATAAAACCAATCTAATCATTAAAAACTAAAATCAGAGTTTCATTTTTTTCAGTTTCAAGTACAAAATCCAGAAGTGGTTTCCAAATGGAAACAAATCAATTTAAGTTATTTTCTTTAATTAAAACTTCCTATTCATCTTCCTGCTTAAAACAAAGAGTCATGTCAAGCCCTGGGAAAAATCAGAAAATCCAGGCAATTTAAACAAACATAAAGATTTATTGCAAGTTTATGCTCTCTATGAGAATCTGAGCTACTAATGGTCAAAGCAAATTGGTGGTAGATAACAGTCAAAGGAATTCAAGGTGGGCTGAACTTAGATCTCTTGTGGGTGCGAAGAGACTCATGACTGATGACGCATTTGACCCCTTCCTCAGGCTCAGCCTGGTCGTCTCCTACAAGTCATACTTGTTCTCTTCCTTTGCAATTCACTATTTGCTTGACCACTATTTGTTTGTTTGTTTGCTGAATTTATTTGCCACCCATCTCATAGCAAATGACTCAATGGCTTTCAGCATTAAAGCATTAAAACATAACAAATAAATGTCTTTTTAAAAAAGTAAAAAATAGAAGTTATTCAACTTCAACTCCTTCCATAACCTTAGAAGTCTTCCAGTTTTGATTCCTACAAAATTGATCTATGCACATTTTGCCTCCCATCCCCCACCACCAACATCAAACTACAATTTTCTTTAGCAAAGGAAATGCTGGCTTTGGAATCAGCAGAGGGAATGAACTTCTTAAAGGTTGTGGGTTGGAGATGGACATTTGTACTGGAGTCTCATTAAAAGCTGCCTCTGTCAAGCAACTAACTTGGCATCATGGGATGCATTAGCTGCCAGAGCAGGAGTACTTAAGTTGCAGCGAGGATAACATGCATAGCTTGAGCATTATTCATCAGCCTCCACACTGTTGATCAGACTTAGGAGAGTAGCAGATTAAACAAGGAAGCTGGGGGTCCCAAAGAAAGCCTGTGTGCCTCATTTTGCTTTCAGAATGTACATTTATAAGGTTTTTTTCAAATTATACTGCCAAAGATATAAATAAAACTTAAAATTTAAGTTGAAGGAAACGTTCTCCCTATGGCTTTCACATGCAAAATCCATTTTGGTACAACAAAGCTGAATAAATCTGATGAAGTTAGAATTAAGATTTGCATTTCAAATTTTGAGAGTAGTATTTTTAACATAGTGCATGGAAAACATACAGCATTTCTTTACAATATATAAGGTAAAAAAGGTAAAGTAGTCCCTGCGAATTTTATTCCTTTAGCCATTACCAGCTACAGGGGCCAGTGCTCATCTTCCTTTCAAGGCTATTGAGCCAGAGCTGTCCAAAGATGTTTCAGTGGTCATCATGGAGCACTGTTACAATATATAGTAAATATAATTAGGAATACTGGTTAGCCAAGTCCTATCTCTTGGCTTTATAGTTAAGCTGGATAATTTCCTTGACTACTATACAGTATATAATTTTTATATTGTTTTTTTATTAGTTTTAAACATTTTATTGTTTTAGAATTGTAAGCCACCCAGATTCACCTGATTGAGACTGGCAGCTATAAAATTAACTAATTTTGAAGTAAAGGCAAAGGCAGAAGTTGAGCTATATCTTCCAGGCCTCTTTATTTTAGTTGAGGGTTGTGTTTGTTTCCTTGCTGGGCCCCAGTTTGTCCATTCCTGTGATTTGGAGTAGAATATTAAATAAAGAAAACTGTTTCCAAAATACAGATTAATCATAAATACCAGTTATTCAAAATTTGGCACAATATTCTGACTTTTAAATTATGTTAGGCTTGGAATATGCACAGATCTGAATCTGTGATATTAATACCTGTGCAATGTATAGCATTTATCTCCAATGGTAAAGATGGTACCAGTTGGTTTGGTATTATTTTGGCCATCATAACACAAATCAAAGCCCAGTTTTATTTCAAACATGCATGAGTTATTTTATGCAAACGAGGAACCCAAATTTAGAGATACCTCTGCCAACTCAGAGATGCATGCAGTGTACTGACACTCATTCAGTGCATGTAAAAATATCTGCTTGATTATTATGAAAAATAGATCTTGGGCAAGGTAATCTGATCTCCAAAAGCTTTTCCTACAGCATGATGGAATTGTATTTTCTCATTAGCTGATGCTAAAAAAATGGGAAAATCTAATTTTGGTTGGATCTCCAGAAGTAAATCAAGAACAAATCTCTAAACCATTATAAATAGCCACTGAATTCAACATTTCTGAGTAGGGAAGAAAGTAACTTAGCAATATCCTATCATGTTTTGTGAAATGCAATATGCATACGTGCCACATAGTGTAGTTAGTTCTTTAAGTATACAATAACAAAGGCTTCATACAGTTATCTTCCATAACCTTTCATTGTGTAACAAAATATGAGCAATTATTTTCTGCACAATAAAGTGTATACCCAGTTTTAATTGACCTTGCTTAGCTTTAAAAGCTAACAAGTGAAGCAGAAGAAAGTATGCCAGCTCCCCTTAGAAATTAACCATGTGTGCTGATTCAATTTCCAGATATTAGTAAGGCCTCAGTTCCTAAGCTTATGAGAGAGAGTCCAACAGAATACCTGTCATTTTAATTCACTTTAAAAGAAAAGTGTTTTCATAGGAAAAAAGAAGAAGAGGAGGAATGGATTTAAATCAAAGAAAGAGACTGGAGATTAGTGAAAGGTACTTATAGAGAATCTGTAGCCGTTTAGAACAGGGGTTTTCAACCTTGGCAACTTTAAGACTTGTGGACTTCAACTCCCAGAATTCCTCAGCCAGCTTTGCTGGCTGAGGAATTCTGGGAATTGAAGTCCACAAGTCTTAAAGTTGCCAAGGTTGAGAACCCCTGGTCTAGAAGTTGCTGAACTCTTAGAATTTCATGTTGTTGGCTATGTTGCTTGTGGTTGCCAGAAACTAAAATTCAATAGCATATATTACCAGCCTTAGTCTGAAGGTACACAATGCCATACTTTTGCAAAAGCAAATGTGGTGATTCAACAGGTGAATCAATTCAAAGTCTCAATAAGTTTTATACCAGGGATCTTCAAACTTGGCCCTTTTATGACTTAATTCTGGGAGTTGAAGTCCACAAGTCATAAAAGGGCCAAGTTTGAAGACCCCTGGTTTATACAATAGCCATTAGGAGTTGGAAATAGAAACTGGCTAATTATTCCTATTTATATAGGTTTTTTTCTGTATATTGATTTTGTATATTGCCCAAGTTCTTTAGGATTGGGGCAGATTATATGTGCTGTAAATATTTGTGGATAGAGTATAGAAAAAACTAATGGTAATCCATATTCAATACTATACTGCCTCTAAGAATTTAAGAAGAATCTATTTAGCCATCATGATTAATGACTATTACTGGACCAACTGGTATACTCCAAATGTCTGAGACATCAACATTCATTATACCTGGCCAATGAAGTCAGTGAAGTCCAACAGTTCTAGAGGATACCAGAAAGAAAAAGGCTAATCTCCATTAATAGTTTCATAAATTCATACTTTGGTAGGTAAAATTTAAATCCAATTTGTTGTTAATTTAATAATCAAGATTCAAGATACGTGTTGTCTAGTCTCCTTTGAAGGAGGATCTACTAACTCTCTAGGAGAGATCTACTTTCAGGGATGCAACCAATATAGTAATGTGAGGAACTGTATGTCTGAATTTCTGATTTTTCTTTCTTAAATATTTTTAATTCTGAATTTGTTTCTTATTTTTAGAAAACCTTTTCCCTAATATTATAATATTCAATCAGAATTTGCCGTCCTATAACTGGAAGCTCGCCTTAGTCCTGGATTGCACTGGATTGATGCTTTTAAATCAAAATCTTTGAACTACAGCATAAACCTGTTGGGTTTATTTGTAGCATACTTTGCATATTAATGTCAACTTTGGTTACTTGTTGGTTCATTCAGACTATCAAGGAAACTGAATCCTTATTTCTCCAGTTGAGAAGCTCAGTTTATAAATGTTTGCTTGAAGCAATTGTTGTTCTTCCTGAGTGGCTACTGGAAATAATGGCCTTTGAAGTCCAGGGGTGGGCAGGTCATTTTTAGACTTGGTAACAGAATTTCTAGAAGCACTGATCACTTTTCATGAGTTGAAAGCCTCAACTGAAGTTCATCAGTAAAGAGTTCACGGGCACTGTATTCTCCCATCTTCACAATTGCCATCTTGCCCTGAAAGAGATGAATCTGTGCTTTAAGAGTCTGATTTGATTGTATAAATCATATTTGAGTTTCTCTGTACTCAATAAGGCACATTGCAGCTTGTTCCAGGCTTCCCAGCCCACTGGCAAATCAGTAAGAAATTAGGAGAATCCGTTTTTGCACAACAGGATCCTCTAATTCCTATATACAGAAAGCAGACAAATAGCTTGTTGGGACATGAAGAAGTTATTTCCAAAATTATTGAACAACTCATAAGTCCAAGAAAAATGATGTGATGACCACTAATGCTCCAAGCTAAAATTTGATACCTATGTGTGTTTTTTACCTCAGACTGTAAAAACAGAAATATTTCCATATCATAGCACACATATCTGGTAGGATGTGTTTGATAACTCAAAAATAGTGCAGTTGATATTACACATGTTTAAACAAGATGATTCCATCTCAAAGTACTGGCAAATAGGATCAGTATTAACAGTTAATACTGCAGACAGTAGAATGTAAGAAAAATAGTATTCACAACTGCAAGCCATTGCTGCCTTATCTAGCGTAAGAGCCAGAAATTAGCCTTGAGAAAGAAAACAGTAGAAACTGAATTATTGTTGGTCAATCTAGCCCACTACTTGTCGCTTGTTATGGATTTTATTACTGTATTATTTGGTTATGCTTTTGTAAGCTGCCATGAGCTATTGGGATAGGATATAACCCAGAAACATACATATACACATACACATGCACATGCACTATCTACCTTACTATCTAGGTAAATAAAGCTGCCTTTTGCAAAATGTGGTGCAAATAATGAAACAGCTGGACTAAATCTAAAGGAGAATATTATTTGCTTGCATGAATAATGTCTACTGATATCATGAGACTTTGAAAAGTTTCCACTACAATCATTCTAGTGAAAAAGCTGTATTTAAATGGTAGTTGTATCTTAGAATTATACCATTTTTTTAAAACAGAGCTTTGAGCTGATCCTTTTCCTTCATTAAATCTTCCACTGCTAACAGGCACTTTCTTCTCTTTCCATTTGTAGCACCTTATCTCCATTAGGTTTATTAGATTACATGGCAGATCATGACAGCAAAAGATGAAATGTCCTAGTTCAGAAATGGCTGCAAAGTCTTTTTTTTTTAAAATTTCATAGCTCATTTGGGTTGGCAAATGTCAGGTGACAAAAGCCTAAAATGACATATCTGATTAGACACAATAGATGACTTGGAAAATGATGGTATTATTGGAATGATATAATTAGCAGAACACATCTGCACCAAACATCTAAGCAGCTGTTTGAACCTGATGTTCTTGTACAACAACCATCCTGGAATTTCTCCTGCTGTCCCATAATGTTCATAAAGGGTAGGCAACCTTGACCGTCAGGTTATATGTGGTCCCTCAGCCCAGTTCCATGGCCCCTTGAGTTTATATTCCAGTAGCATACTACTGAGGTTCAGTAAGTTTAAGTTTAAGTTTAATCAAATTTATATGCCGCCCTTCTCCTAAGACCCAGGGCAGCTCACAACAACAATACAATAAAAAAATTTAAAAATTAATTTCATTCACACCACATACAAACACAATCAGATGACAGTCGCTGATGCAGGGACACTCCTAGGGCCCAGGGGCAGAGCACAGCTCATACGCCCCAAGCCTGTTGGCATAGATGCGTCTTCAGCAGTTTCCGGAAAGCTAGGAGGGAGGGAGCAGTACGAACCTCTGAGGGAAGCTGGTTCCAGAGGGCTGGGACAGCAATGGAGAAGGCCCTTGCCCTAGGCCCCGCCAGATTACTTTGTCTAACAGACGGGACTCGTAGGAGGCCAACCCTATGCGCCCTAACCGGTCGCTGGGATTCATGAGGAAGAAGACGGTCCCGCAAGTATCCTGGTCCATTGCCATAAAGGGCTTTATAGGTCATAACCAACACTTTGAATTGTGTTCGGAGACCAATAGGTAGCCAGTGCAGCTCGCGGAGAGCTGGAGTGATATGAGCATGTCTTGGGAGACCCAAGACAGCTCGCGCAGCCACATTCTGGACTACTTGTAGTCTCCGGACATTCTTCAAAGGTTGCCCCATGTAGAGAGCATTACAGTAGTCGAATCTTGAGGTGACAATGGCATGGGTGACTGTAAGGAGTGACTCCCGGTCCAAATAGGGCCGCAACTGGCGCACCATGCAAACCTGGGCGAATGCCCCCCTCGCCACAGCCGAAAAATGATATTCTAAACTTAGCTGTGGATCGAGGAGGACACCCAAGTTACGAACCCTCCCCAAGGGGGACAAAACTTCTCCTCCCAGGGTAATGGATGGACAGTTAGAATTGTCCTTGGAAGGCAGAGCCCATAGCAACTCCATCTTGTCGGGATTGAGTCTGAGCCTGTTGGCACCCATCCAGACCTCAACAGCCTCCAGGCACCGGTTCATCACTTCCACTGCTTCACTGTAGTGACGCGGGGTAGAGATATAAAGCTGGGTATCATCAGCATATTGATGATAACTCACCCCGTGTCGATGGATGATCTCACCCAATGGCTTCATGTAGATGTTAAAAAGCAGAGGTGAGAGAACAGACCCCTGAGGAACTCCACATGGAAGAGGCCTCGGAGCCGATCTCTGACCTCCTGTGAACACCGACTACGACCGGCCAGAGAGGTAGGAGGTGAACTACTGTAAAACGGTGCCCTGCACTCCAAGCCCCTCCAACCGGTGCAGAAGGATACCATGGTCGATGGTATCTAATGCCGCTGAGAGGTCAAGAAGCACCAGGATAGTGGAGTAGCCTCTATCCTGGGCCCACCAGAGATCATCGGTCAGCGCGACCAAAGCAGTTTCTGTGCTGTAACCAGACCTAAACCCAGACTGCTGAGGGCCCAGATAATCAGTTTCATTCAAGGACCGTTGGAGTTGGAGTGCCACCACCTTCTCAACAACCTTCCCTAAAAAGGGAAGGTTGGAGACTGGATGATAATTATTTAAAACTGCCGGGTCCAGGGAAGGCTTCTTGAGGAGGGGGCGCACAAGTGCCTCCTTTAAGGCATCTGGAAAGGACCCCTTCCTCAATGAAGCATTAGCAACAGCCTGGACCGAGCTCCGTGTCACCTCCCTGCTAGCCGAAACCAGCCAGGAGGGGCACGGGTCCAGTAAACAGGTGGCCGACCTCACAGCTCCAATGGCCTTGTCCACATCATCAGGAGTTACTAGGTCAAACTCCTCCCATTCAACAGGACAAAGATGGGCCTCTGTCATCTCGACTGACTCATTGTCAGCCAACACTGCATTCCAATTCGAGTCCAAGTCAGCCCGGATCTGAGCGACCTTTTCTGCGAAAAAGATGTTAAATTCTTCGGCATTGCCCTGCAAAGGTTCCTCCCTCCTCCCCATATCAAGGAGAGAGCAAGTCACCCTAAACAGGGCAACCGGATGAGATTCCGCAGACGTGATTAATGTGGAAAGATACTGAGATCTTGCCGTAGTGGTTGCTTCCAAATAGGTCTTAATATAAGCTCTCAATTTGGTTTGATCAGATTCGGATCTGCTTTCCCTCCATTGCTTCTCTAAATGTCTCTTCTGGTGCTTCATCCCCCTGAGTTCCTCGGTAAACCAAGGAGATCTCCTGGGTCTGCTACCACAGAGAGGTCGCAACGGCGCAATCCGATCTAGAGCCCCCGTAGTGGCCGTATTCCAGGCCATCACTAGGGACTCCGCCGAACTGTGTATGAGCGAATCCGGCAATTCCCCAAGCGCCCTTTGAAAACCGATAGGGTCCATTAGGCGTCTGGGGCGGAACCATTTAATCGGTTCCGGCTCCCTGCGAGAGAGGATTGGTGTCGTAAACTCAAGCCACAGCAGAAAATGATCTGTCCATGACATGGGCAACACTTCTAAGCCCCTTAGCTTCAGATCATAGCTCAACTGTTCCGAGAGAAAAACCAGGTCAGGTGTGTGTCCCCCCTCATGGGTTGGGCCCTCAATTACTTGTGTCAGGTCCATGGTTGCCATGGAGGCCAGGAACTCCTGCGCCAACCCAGAGGACTCACCGAGTGACAGCACATTGAAGTCCCCCAAGACTATAAGTCTGGGGAACTCGACCGCCAACCCGGCTACCTCCTTGAGTAGCATGGGCAGGGCTGCTGAAACGCAGCTGGGAGGCAGGTACGTAAGCAACAAGCCCACCTGTACACCTAGGTCCAACCTCATAAGGAGGGACTCACAACCTGATATCTCAGTAGCAGCGAGTCTGCGCAGCCCGAGTGTCTCCTTAGCTATAATCGCCACTCCTCCCCCCTTTCCCTGGGGTCGTGGCTGATGCCATACCTGAAACCCAGCTGGGCACATCTCAGAGAGGGGAACTCCTCCCTCTGGGGTCAGCCCGGTCTCAGTCACACATGCCAGGTTGGCCTCCTCCTCCAGAATTAAGTCCTGGATGAGGAGAGCTTTATTTACCACCAACCTGGCATTGAGCAGCAGCAGCCTGAGTCCAGGGTCCGGATTTCACTCATTACCAGCACCCCGGGAGAGGTTCAAGGGGCCGGAACAAGAGATCGCTTTCAGGCAGCGAGGACTTGTTCCCCGAGAGCGGCCTACGCCAGGCCTCCCGTCATATCTGCCTCTTCCCCATAAGACCGGTATAGGCTGGCCCTCTGATCCCTCAGAGCAAGGCTCCTCCACTTCTCTAGCTTCCGTAGCAGACAGGTTGGCCCTTCCATTTATCATAAATCCACAATCCCTCCAATCCACACAACCACCCATCCATTCAACCCGATTCACTCCACAATCAATCCCCCCCACATCATCCATAAGTTTAATAAAAATTAGAATTAAAACAATATTAAAACATTAAGGTAATTAAAATTTACATAAAAAATTAAAAGCATTTTGTCCAAGCCCTGTTGTAATTGTGCTTGCATTTGGGAACAGTGTTCCTCCTAAACCAGTCCGGGCTCCACTCAGAGAAAGTCCTATGTATACAGTTATAGTTGTTATAGTTGGAGCCGTGGTGCCTCCCAAATTTAATATAAAACCAGAAGAACCAGCTGCTGGAACAGAAGTAAGGGCAGAAGATAATGGAAGTCCAGAAGAAGTATGAGTAAAAAGCTGGAGTAAAAGCTGGAACAAATGGAGTGGCTAATCCAGCAGGTTTACTGAAACCCAAACTAAGGCCCGTGGTGGAAGTAGTAGTAGAAATAGGCATGCCAAATGTTAATCCTGCCGAAATAGTTGTAGCTGTTCCTGTATTAGTCCCTCCTAAGATAGAACCTGTGGTAGGCTTTGAGCTAAAAAGTCCAGAACCAAAAGTCCAGTAGCAAAATGGTAACGATCAGTTCTCTGGGCTGAATAAGAGAGTGGTTGGTGCAGAAACATTAACTGAGTTTCCATGGTTGAAAGTGGACTTGACCCTGAGTATCCTCTTTCGTAGGCTAATAGTTTAATCTCACAGGTGCTTTTTCATAAGGCAACTGGACTTTCTTTCTTTTCAAAACAAAGAAAATCCAGTTACTTTTTGTAAATGCACCTTTGGGACAACCATGACCTGGATGACTAAGAATCTCCATAGACAACTACTAGTTTAATCATTACCATTAATAATAGTTTAAGTTTAAGATGTGAAATATGTTCTATGTTTCTAGTATTGTAATCCCACTCCATGTTAAAAGAATAGCCTGGTAATCCTGTATTCCACACTGCCGTTGAACATAACGTGAAGAAATATGTAGCCTCTAATTGAAAAGGGTTTCTTTCCCCTGCTACCCTTTAGAATCTTCCATTTTAAATACCCATCACTCTAATGCATTACATGACATTTAAATCAATCTATATATGTCTATATCTTCAGTCTAAATTTTACTGCTGGTCCTTGAGTGAAGCTTCATTGTATTTTATTGTTAGAAATTATATTTGCTAAATTAGACAGAGGAAGGGCAACAAGTGGTCCTCCACATGTTAGATTGCAATACCCAATACCTCTCATCCTTGGCCATACTGATAAAGCTGGCTGGCTTTAATAATTTTGGGAGGGTCATGCCATGGCCACCCTTCCCTGCTATGATGTTCTTTTAAAAAATGGTTTTTAATGATGTCACTAACTGTTCACTGCTCTGATATCCTGACAATGTAAAGGATGATATACAAATGTTCCCCAAAATAAATAAATTAGTAAATGGATCCGGATTTAATTATCCATTTTATGTTGTGGTTCATTACATTTTATAATGAAATCCTGCTTCAAAAAAGTACTAGGGTGCATATAGAATTTTGCATCAAGTTTATACAGTATATAAATACCATATTTATATACAGTATTATATTTTAAGAGTTTCTTAAAAATACAGATGAATGTAGAAATGGCACAGAACAGCCTAAAATGAATTTAGCTAAAAAAAATCCATAGTATAAAAATATCAATCTGGCATTTTTAAAAATTGACTGCTCTAGCAGTCTAGATACCAAACCTTCTAAAAAGATAACTAGGACAAAACTGCAGGGACAATCTAATATACTGTACTTAATCATTTTCAACCTATATTTTAAATAGTATACAGAGCTTTGTCAAAAATCTGAGGTTAGGTAAATCATATACACCCCACAATTTGCAACCTCTGACATTGAAACAAGCTTCAGCCAAACAGATAGTCCTCGACATACAGCAGTTTGTTTAGTGACTGTTCAAAGTTACAACCGCACTGAAAAAAGTGACTTATAACCATTTTTCACACAACCGTTGCAGCGTTCCCATGGTCACATGTTTTACATTCAGATGCTTGACAACTGGTTCATTTTTATGACAGTTGTAGCATCCTGGGGGCTACATGATCCCCTTTTGTGACCTTTAACAAGCAAAGTCAATGAGGAAGCCTACCATGTTACTAACTTAAGTGCAGTGATTCACTTAACAAATGTGGCAATAAAGGTCGTAAAATGGGGCAAAACTAATTTAACAAATTTCTGACTTAGCAACTTAAATTCTAGGTTCAATTGTGGTCATAAGTCAAGGACTATCTGTATTTAGGCCTGTCCAGTATCTGCTGATACTGTATTTGCAGCTTTAGGCAAGCAGAGGTAAAGCAGATAGCCTTACATGACTAACGGATTGGGAATTTTATTCCTATATCTTTAAATAAATTGGTTGAATTATGTATTTCTTGGATGAGTATATGATTAGGTGGCATGAGGCATTAGGTGGCATGTGGCATTAGGTGGCATGAGTATATGATTAGGTGGCATAATTCCCCTGAATTTTGTCTCAACATTTGCATATACAAATATTCATATTGCATTATCTTATGGATATGACATCTCAGAATGACATAATTCATGGGTGTCAAACTGCCAGCTCACGGGCCGGATGCGTCATACCAAAACCACGCCCACCCTATTGCCGGCACTGGAAAAAAAGTTGCAATATGTCACGACACATCACGTGACACACCTGATGTAATTTAATGATCTGAGTATGTGATCTATTAGCGCTATGGGTACCTCTCTGTGATGGGTTATTATTATCCCAACAGTAGCCAATCACTATAATGTTTTCTCTAGAAGTTGATACAAAAAAAATCTGGCTGACTTAGAAACAATTATCATAGCAATCCATGGAGTAATGAGTAAGCTAGGCTACCACAGAGGTTATTTGGAGTTCTAATTCTCAATCATATATAAAGTTCAGATGCAACTATTTTATGCAAATCTCTGTCTTGCACTCTAACCTACTGAATATGATATGTGGAAGGTGAACTGTGTGTGGCTTTTTGGAAGAACTATAAAGCTTACATTCAAGGCCCATACAGGAATATTGAAATCAAACAATTTTATGCAAAACAGCAGTTCAAAATAGATGTACACCTTAGGAAAGAGATTTTAATTTGCCTGGAAGATGAAATACCATTCTTCTTGTATTTGTAGTAATAATAATAATTTTTATTTTGCGGTCACAGACCAAAATACAGGTGCAACAAAAGAAAACACAAGAAAAATATAATCACAGTATCTGTAGTATGTGGTATACCCTGAACTTACCAGCCATTGATTTGGAGTAGGATCAGATGTGATTGTGAATAGCTTAATGTGTGCTGTAATGTCAACAGCCACCCCCATTCCTTGCATAATTATCAATTCTCCCCTTAGGGATTGTTTTTATTGATTACAATAAACAGTGCAGAAACATTAGGATGAGGAAAGGTCATTTTCTTACCAAATGAGAGGCTAGCTTTCAAGCAAATCACAAGTCTATATTTTATTAGATTCATCTCAATGGCCTAATAATTTCCAAGTAAATTTCCAAGTAAATGAAGAACATGTTTAGTCATTGCATGGGAACCACTTAGCACATTAACACATTGTCCTTTGCTCTTCTATACCCTCAGTTTCCTTAATCCATAACTGGTCAATAGTATATTAATATTACAGGCTCACTTTAGAACTGAGTATTTCTGAATCTATTAAACTGTCACCACGGATGAAAAAAGCATATATCTATCCCCCAAGATGGAGGGAGAGGATGAGAGAAGTATTAAAGGGAGATGAATGCTAATGAAATTAATCACAATCATCATAAGTACTTCCAATTTCTGTCACCCAGAAGCAGACAGCGTAACAAGACAAATACCCATTCACAGTTTAATACTGGAAAATATGTGTGTTTGGTAGTGGGGTCATATTTGTCCATAAAAGACAGGTATAATTGTTTATCAAATTTATTTGCCACTCATCTTGCAGTTCAAGGTGACTCTGAAGTGTCTTACAGCAAGATAAAACAAACATCCAAAACTATAAAAATAGTTTAAAGTTACAAAAAAAAAAATAAACTAAAAAACAAGTGTTTGGAGAGAGATGTGCAGGTAACTTCTCTTTTAGTATACCAATCTCCTCCAGTCAATAGGTTTTCCTCTGGGAATATAAAGTATATAAATATAAGGTTCAGTATTTTGAAGAACAATGCAGATGAACTTGGTTTAAGACTTTAGGTAGGGCAAACAGAAGGTTGTGTGGACAGAAACATCTTTCTCATTTTCATTAATGAGTGTCGACGATGTTCAGCTAAGATTTACATTTCACAGTACATGGCTGAAACTTGGAGGAACTAAGCGCTGACAACTAAAAGGCTTGACTCCAAACATAGAATATGGAATATGGAATAATAGGGTTGGAAGAGACCTTGGAGGTCTTCTAGTGAGTCCATCTTGCATCTTTCAGGCAAGTTTAGAGAATTCATATATTGAATTGTTGCATTGACACACGCAAGTCAGTATTGCAATGCTTTCCAGATATTCAGGTATGAAGATTTTTGAGCCTTACTATATGATAGCAGGTATTGAGCTTGGAACTGTCCGCATTCATAGTGAGGCCCTGCTACTGAACTGCAACGCTTAAAGCCCTATAACCAGAAGTTCTGCTTCTTATGAATTTAGTGTACAAGATATGGTTCTTGGAAACCTTAGATATGGTCCTAGACTTTTTCAAAAGTTACTAGTAATAAGTTTTATTCAGTATTAGTTATGAATAATAAGACAGAAATGAAAATAGAATCTATATACAGATAGTCCTTGACTTACATCCATTTTTTTAAATTTTTTTACAAATTTTATTTATGATACAGTTAAAAACAAACAAACATTGGATTTGACGTGACATTCCAGTATATACATTCTTACCCGATTGTTCCACTTTTTACAATAACTTCTTCATCTCTACATATATATCTAAGATTTATATACAGTACTTATTCTAAAATAAAATAACATATATTTCTATCTTAACATTCATCCTTAATCCCAACCATCCTCTTCGAATTCCTCCAACGGTAAAATTTATCCCAGGTTTTGTAATAAACTGATCCACATTTATCTTTTAATATCATTGTGAGCCTGTCCATTTCCACACATGCTAATATTACATCCATTTGTTTAGTGAGTGTTCAAAGTCACTGAAATGGCACTGAAAAAAGTGACTTATGACTGTTTTTTACACTTACAATGTTGCAACATTCCCCCGTGTCACATTATCAAAATTCAGACATTTAGTAACTGGCTCATATTTACGACTGTTGTAGTGTCCCAAAGTTATGTGACCACCTTCTGTGAACTTCTGACAAGCAAAGTCAATGGGGGAAGCTAGATTTACTTAACAACCATGTTACTAACTTAACAACTGTGACAAGTAAAGTCATAAAATGGAATAAAACTCACTTAACAACTGTCTTGCTTAATAACATAAACTTTTGGCTCAATTGTGGTCATAAGTCAAGGACTACCTGTGGACTCTATTCAAGAAAGTGATGTCATCATTTCCAAACATGCGACTAAACTAAGATCATGTTCTGACTTACATGTGACAATCTTATCCAGCAATTCATAACATAGTGACTGTTTTTGAAAAGAATGTATTTATTCAAAATCCATCAGCATATACTATATAAGCCAAGTATGGAAAGAAATATTTTGTGGGAATCTTTAATAGACTCTACTTTAAACTTTATATCAAAGGTATAATTCATGTAAAATAAAAGTAATGCAAATCAGAAATTAAATTGCACTATATGGATCATTACTTAGATGATTGAGAGTTTAGGCTATGGTTGCTTTGTTTCAGATGTATTGAAAATCATAGTGTTTGAGCAGAAGCAAATGTAATGAATTTATAGCTCTCTGGGATGGAAATGGGCTTTTTACATATCCTGTGCTCCAGTGAGCAGGTGAAGAAAGAACATTGCTTCTTAAGCAGATTTGGAGCCACTGAAGAAAGTTATTTGCTACAGCGACTGGCTCTACCTCAAGAACCTCAGTCATGTTGTTATAATCAGTACACTTTAAGCCTTGGATTATTTTGAATTGATCATTTGGCACAAAATGGTCCATGTTCTTATGAGAGTGCATGACAATTTGTTTTAGAGCTGAATGCCAGTAAATCCCATTAGGGAATACCAAAGGGAAAGATGTGAGAAAGGAAAGAGGCTTTGCTTGTCCTTGTGAAGTTGGACATCTTTCTTTTGACTGAATTTATTCACAACTCAGAATATTGTGGGCGCCAGTTTCTTGTGACAAAAAGGTTACATTTCAAAGAGCAATATTAATGTAGTAGAACTGACTTTCCTATTGAGTCTTACCCAGGATTCAATTATAAAATCAAAACATTGGGCTTAATAATCTTGACTTCTAAAGCAGATGTGTGAGATGCTTGTTCAGACCCAAGTTTGTCCTCAGCAACCAAACTATGGGTATAAATCTGCAGAATATTTCTATATTTTTCTAGTATAGCTCAGCCATAACACATCATTTTTCTTTCCCCATTTCTTTGGACTGTAGCCCACTCCACTCAAAGACCAAAATGTTGCCTACTTGTGATGTACTGTACATAATATCACTCGTGTTTATATAAGTTCTCTAGTCTTGAGTACCATTGTTATTTTTCTTTTTAAAATAGTAATGTATTAAAGATTATAATTACAACAATAAAAATCAATTCTTAAAAAATAGAATAAAACAATAGAAGATGAAGAAACAAAACAGAAAGAGAAAAATGGAAGAAAAGATAAGAATATAGTAAAAGAAGTTAAAATAAATATATAAAGAAGTTATTTCCCACTTTATCACAAGGATAAACAATTTTAGTAATTTAATCACTTCTCTTAAAATGCAACAAATGATGTTTTTTCCCATATTCCTTATCTTATCTGTAAACAAATCTATTTCAGACCTCATGTCAGCAAAAGTCCATGAAGGATTACCAAAGATAACAACATAACTATCTTAAACTTCATAAAATGATCCAACTTTCTATTCTTCTATTTACTTCTAACAATCTTAATCTCTACACCCTTCAAATAATGTTTTTGGGCTGGTTTCCTCTAATTTTTTCTTTGTTCCTGTTCACAAAATTCTTCAAAAAAAGTTTTATAAATCCAATATAGGAAAATTATCCAGGTCACTGTCTTGGTTTGTTGTTTGCATATTCCTTTTAATTATTAATATATATGCCATTTTCTTTTGTATGTTCAGTGCAGCATCTTTTTCAACATCATTCTTGTAGAAATCCATTTTGAAGTCAGTCTCACTCTTGTCAGGTTGAACTTGCTTCTCTTCCATAATATCTTTTAAACACAGTTTAAAAGGCAGACACTTTTAAAATATCCTTCAGTATAACCAATATTAAAATATTTTGTTTCATTCTGTAAAGGTCTTTTCCTTTCATTATGGTATATAGCTCTCTCTAAATTGGACTCTGTAGTGTCCAATTCTAATACAAATATGATCTTATTATCTTTCAAAATAAAAGCATTTTCCCATGGTAAGAATTATTTATAATTAATTCCAAGATCTTATTACAAATTTATCTAGATCTTTAGTCCACTTGTAATTTTCTAAAATCAAAATTTTAATCACCCTTTTGCTGTTTATCCCACCCACCCAACACATCAAGTTTTAAAATGTATATTCAGACATCTTTTACTAAGAATTGAAAGAAAGTAATCTGGTGCTATAAAATGTGTAAATCCACAGGTCTTTAATAGCTGAAAAGCTGTTAACAAGAAATTTTCAAAAATGATTAGAAAAGGAAGTATGTACTATCTTTTCAGTTGGTGCCAACCAGTCTTAACAGGTTGGCTATTCCCTCATCTTCCAGATCCTAAACCCACTGGAGAGAGTCCTGCATTGGTACCAAGCATTTTGAGACGTACCGGTATTTCCAAAAGGACCAACTCTTTCTATCTCTGATGCCATTATCAAGTAGGGTCAATAGGAATGGAGACAGCAAGCAAGAGCTCCCTCTTGGATTTTCCCTTTTAAAGTGTGGCACTCTTCTGATTAGAAGACTGGTGCTCATAGCCTCTCCTCTTAAACCTACTTCCTTCCAATGAAACTATCTACCTTGGAAGGTTGTAATTTCTTCTTCAGTGCTGGAGGAGTTTAAATAGTGGCTGGATGATCAAATATTAGGAATGTATAGTAGTAGATTCCTACACTTGAAAGGATTGGAATAAATGATCTCCAGGGTCCCTTCCAATTCTTACATTTTATAATTCTACTCACATTTGTATGCCATGTGATGAGTGAAGGAACAAGAGCAACCACAAACAAACTGAAGTAGATCAAACACAGACTGACAACAATTTGATTTCAGCCACAACTAAGCAATATTTGACATTTTGGAAATATTTGATCTGCCTGTATATATTTCTTTCTCTTTAACTTTGCAAAACTGCTTGAGGGGCCTTGTGTGATCATGAGTAAATTGAATTTAAATCAAGGTTTGACATACTTCTTAGGGAGAAATGGCTCAATTGAAATCATCTTGTTATTTGGGGAAAAGCTATTCTCTTATAATTAAATGAATGAAGAACTTTGTCTCTTTTTTTATTAAGTACATGTAATAGAAATGTTTATCAGGAGAAAAATAATACCCCCCTGAAGATTTTAGACAAACAATTTTATTTCACAGGGAAAAAAAGTTCATTTTTGGAGACCAGGCAAAGAAGATAAATGAAAAAGAGCCCAGTTTGGGACCTTTTAAAAAAATATACAATTTTATTTCATATAACATTTGAGCATTATACATATTATTTGATGATAGCACAATTTGTACTGAAGAGAACAAAAGTTTAGCAATAGATTAAATATATGCAACATTAAAGGAACCTAAAGGCAGAACTTCTCAGTTGTACTCCTGACATTGTGATCAGTTTACCACCAGCTTTCTTTTGTCCCCTACATTGTTGGCTTCCCAGAAAATATAAATAAGAAATAAGGGCATGTGGGAGTTAGTAGTGGTGTTGGGCTGCCTTTTTGGTTATTAGTTCTGATTACAGTTTTGTTGTTGTATGTATGTATTTTATTGCGGTAAACCTATAATGACAGACAGGTGGTGTAATATCAGATGTCAATTAAGATGTCAGACTAGAAACCAGGAGACTTAGTCCCATTTTAGGGACAAAGCCAGCTGCATGACCTTGGGCCAGTCACTCTTTTTCAGCCCTAGAAACAAGACAAGGGAAAGCTACTTCTGAAATCTTGCCAAGAAAACTGCAAGGATTAGTTCTGACAGTCACCAGGAATGAAAACTGACTTAAAGTTTTACAGATACACAACCTGCCATAAAACTCCAATAGTTCTAATTATTGGCTGATACACAACTGTTGGAATAAACAATATATACTGTCTCTAATATCATTCTGCTAGTTTACAAACAGTTTACAGCAGGAAAATCTGCAACGAAAGGTGAAGTCAATAGCATTAAATGGCAGATATGACTGGATGATTTTTTTAAACAAGTGTTACATGCAACACACTCACATAAAAAGGAGTGGGACTCCAGTTGCCCATTCATGAATATGCATGCTGGTGCTGTTGAACTACCTGCTGATTGATGCCTCTGGCTCATTCAACCAGATGAATGATCAATCAAAAGAGAAAAAGAAAATGTTTGGTGAGAGAAAACATCAGGCAAATATATCAACCATTAAATTAGAGATTTAAGTTCAGGTTTGATGAAAAGCAAGCATTTTAAATGGAGGAATACCACCCAAGAGTCAGTTTGCCAGGTTGATGATAATCACAGTCCTTCTTTTTCTTGTATCACTTGTGGTAATCAGGTGTGTAAGAATTCAGTAGCAAACAGAACCACCTACAGAGTCAAATGTATTTCTTCAACACTGGGGAACCTCAATGGAATGTAGTCATTCCTTAGTGTGCATATTTAACAATATTTTAAAGAGGATCTTGAACTTTTATTACTTTTTCATTTGATCCTGGCTAGCAAAACAAAGTATTTGTTTGAAGATCATTGGCATCTTAGCTGGAAGATGAGGGTCCAATGCTGTTGCCAAAAGTCATTTAGGGTATTCCTTTGGTTATTTTTCACAGTGCGCAAAATGGATTTCACTAGACTGAGCATATGTGACTTTTGTATGTGTGTGTGGCATCAGCATAAATGTTCCAAAGGGATGGACTTAACTTCATTCAACACTGCTTTCATCATTTGCCCAATCACCTCCACCTCCAGATGGCTCTGCCAAAGTAGTTTTCATAACCTACAAATTTCCCCTCCTTTTACAAAAAGAAAGAAAGAAAGAAAGAAAGATTGTAAAAATACTATATCACAAAAAACTCTAGTAAGAAAAATATGCAAACTGCTGGAAAAAATGTACACAAAATGTTCAAAAGGAACTTGATTTGAAAAAATGTGTGGCATTTTATTTGTGTTAAAGTAGCATTTTTGTTCCCTCTTTATTACCCAAGGACAGCTGCAATGTAGCATTTTCAAAACAAAAATGTACCACTGATCAACAAATAATTAAGCCTAAGTATTTTTTCCATCTCTAAAACATTTTATACCAGTTTTATTTCGTAGCTAGGAGTAAATTTTATTTTTATTTGTTTATTTATTTGTATCCACCCTTTTCTATTTTTTTTGCAAATAACTCAAGGCAGAGAACATATCCACCACACCTTCCGCCTCCTATTTTCCCTACAACAGCAACCCTGTGGGGTGAGTTGGGCTGAGATTGAGTGACTGGCCCAAGGACACCCAGCTGGTTTTCATGGCTAAGGAATGGACTAAAACTAGACAACTGCTTTATAATCTGGTACCTTAACCAGTAGACCAAACCGGCTCTTATTATGTTATGTTATATAATTTGATTATAAATTTAATTTATAATTAGAGTTGTTTTATATATATATATATATTCTACGTGGGAGAAAACATCTATAATGTTATAGAGTTGGTCTATATTTTTTTCCATTGTTGTGTTGTTTTTTAGGTTTTGCATTCCTTTTATCATGCAATTTTTTATTTGTTCTGTTTCCATATTGTATCTGACTAGAAGTCTGTGCATGTGTCCTAAAGAAGGTATTGAATTTATACAAACTTTTCAAATCTTTATTACTGCCTCACTGTTGTTCTAAAGATCAAATTGTATCCTTCCAGTAATTTATAAGTACATCAACCATGGTATATTCCAGATTTCACTGAGAGGCTTTGAACTATTCGTGAAATCTAGGTGAACCATATCTACATAAATGATTATATTTTCTTATAACTGTCTCAAATACAGAACCATTTAGAGAAGAAGCTAATGGTGAAATTGTCAAGCTTATTATTTTTCTCATAGAATTCCGTGCTTTTATCAAATTTTGCATGCTAATATGTACTTTTAAGTTTTTGTCCTCTTGCATGTCTCTAGCAATGGTGAATCTGGCCTTTGCACCTCATCCCGAGAAGTAAGATGCCTGCAGCAAAATTATTTTGAAATGCCATGAACATGAAGTCTTATCTACTCTTGTAACAAAAAGCCAGGCCAACCAAATTTGCCATCTCCTTTGTCAATCCCTTTGTAACCAGCATTTTTCTCAAACCCCTGCATGAACAGATTAGTTTTCCTCCAAAGTAACAGTTGACAAAGTGTAGCATATTTTAAGCATATTTTGTACATTTTTAGTTTATTTGTTCCATTGCTCTATCTCCTTATAAACTCTAGACCAGGGGTCTTCAAACTTGGCCCTTTTGCCTAGGCCATGGATCTTCAAACTTGGCCCTTTTGTGACTTGTGGACTTCAACTCCCAGAATTCCTCAGCCAGGCATGCTGGCTGAGGAATTCTGGGAGTTGAAGTCCACAAGTCATAAAAGGGCCAAGTTTGAAGATCCATGGCCTAGGCAGTTTAGAACTATTAAAATAGCAATAAAATCAAATTATATGTCACAATTTCAGTAACAAATGACTGAGATAAAATAATAAGAAAAATATATCCGCTATCACATGTACACACAAATTCACACACAAACTCATACACAAGCATTACAATACAGCTGTCCTCAGATACAAGAGAGAGAAAATACTACTTTAACATCAATAAAGCTAAAGGTGAGTCAGGGCTGGTTCATTAACTCTTAGGCTGAGGATGAGATAAAGGCAGCATCATGGGGACCTGGCTGAAAAAGTGTGTTGCCAGGGCATGTTTGTGCCTACTTGGGTGAAAGTAGGGAGAGACCCTCTGGTATTTATTAAAGCTTCACAATTTTAATAAATACAGAAGTCAGAAAAATGACAAATGAGTTGTAGAGGGTGTTGTGTTTGTACAAGGTCCAAACCATTTCTTCAAATTATTTTTGAAGCTCACACAACCTAATTATTTGGTTATAGGGCAAACATTTAATGAAATCCTTCACTCCCAGGAAAAGATGAAGCTGGTTTGATTTATGTCCTCCCTTCTTTCTTCTGTCTCTCATGCACATACATGTATATTAGGGGAAAAAATGCAGAGCTTGATTCAATCCACTTAGAGAAGATTTTTCTAAAAAGCAGGGCTGCCTGTTTTCAGTTACTAACCTCTTAGATCACAGCAAGCAGTCTTTGAAGTTCAATGAAAGCTAGAGGGGCAATCTTTGGTGGCAGACCTACCACTCTACATTCATTCTCAGAGTGGGTGGCACTTTGTAGAATGCCAGATCTCATAACAGACATTATAGAGTGAGGGTAGAAATTAGCAGGGATATGCTGAACTTTACCATGAAAGCTTTGCTTAGTTCATATTTGGAACAAAATGAGTGGCAGGCACCTCTTGTTAGAAATGTAGTTCTCGAGTTAGGCCTGATGCCAGGAACTAATGGGTATATCCAGAGGGATCCCACTATCAACCTACCAATCTTTTTTTAATCTTGCAGCTGTCCCTTTATCACCAATGTCAGATTTTCTCCTTTCTAAGCAACAGCAGGAGCTACAACTTCTACCCAGCTTGTGCCATCCTTTTAAGACTGTAACATCTTGAGTTCAGATGTTGTGTACCAAGGAAGTCAAGTAAAAAACAGGAAGAAACCAAAGTCAGGAACACATGGGACATAGGTGGAAATAGAGAAATAGGTCAAATTCACTTCAAAGTAGTAAAATCAGAACCATGACATAGCCAAAAGCTAAAGCTCAGAATAATATTGAAATAACTATGCTGTGTCAAAGTTCTGAACACAAAGCAATAGCAAATACTGTTTCCAACATTGAACTATTTGGAAAGAGAGTTAAAGCTCTTAAGCCTTCACTCTGACCCAGCTGGCCCACATTAAACTTACTCAAAATAAAGCCATATTCACAAACAAGTAAACCATTAGTGCCACTGAATTCTTTGTTGTAGATTAGTACAGCTCTGTGTTTCTGTATTTTGATATTCAACTCAGTACTACTAGTTATCTGAGCATAGAAATGGTTGAGAATTAAAATGGAATCTGAGGGAGGGAGAGGAGGTTGATCCCCGAGCTGAGACTCAGGCATTTGTAGAATTTATAGAATTATCCTCAACTCATCTTCACCCTCCTAAGATAAAACATCTGAAGGCATCATGACAATAAAGACAGAGATCAAGTAAATAAAAATAATAAAAATGATGTGTAATGAAAATGATGTGGATTGGAGAAGATAAACACTGGGAAGGAGTATTCAAGGCCTTTTGCCTAAGCCCCTATCTCTAAACTCTGGATCCAACATATAAAATATTTATTTTTCTAAACTTAGAAATGTGTCATATACTAGGCCCATTCATCTAGAGCTTCAACCTGGTATCATTGTTAGTTTTACAAGGAAGTGCTAGGACAGAGGTGAATAGCCTGCTGTGAGCCGCCCTGAGTCTGAGGAGAAGGCCGGCATATAAGTTAAAATAAAGTAAAGTAAAGTAATTCATTTGCAAGAGGTTGGCTCAGGCTTCTAGGTCCCTAATTGTCAGCCTGGTTGAACACTACATATAAATGCATATATAAGAAAAATCTGAGGTTTTTTAAAAAACTTTTTTTCTTTTTTGTAATTTAACCTCTCTGATCTATTGTGTTTAATTCAAGCAAGGATCTTCAAAGGTTTGGGATTTCTGATTTTTTCCCCCAAAACCAAAAACAGAGTTGAGGGCTAGATTCACCTCAACTGACTTCTACAAATGTATCTTTGAAAATTCAGTTCAGTTATAATAACAGCTCTCTGAGCTTCATTCAAATTTGTTTGCATTAAACACTTAGCAGTTTATATGCTTTGTTGTCTAGCTCCTCATCTTTTTTCATTTAGATTTTTTTTCCTGTAATTACCCATGCTCTGCTCTTGGCTTGTCTTCATCAAAGGCAAACCAGTTTCAGACATCCATTGTTTACCTTTTGGCAAAGGCTTTAAGACATATGGAAGATGGTTGGTTTCAAGATGAATATATTTCAAAAGTCCCTGCACAGGATTTTAATCCCAGGTTAACAGGGTTTTCAATTTCAAACTATAATATCCATCTGCATTGAGATTTCCCACCACCCCTGAAATTCACTCTTTATTTCTCCCTAATGCTATGCTTCTCAAATTATGGCATACTAGCCATAAGGGTGCCATCTTAGGAGACAAAAAAGGTGACACTAATGTATTTGCAGTATGGAGGTATTTATACAGAGATGGCATCAATTTCCTCATGTGGTGGCAATGAAGCACTATGGACAATGCTATCTAGATTTGGTTTCCTTTCTTTAGGAAGGCCCTGGAAATTTAGAATGCATCTCTACTAAATGTTTATAGGCAGAGGATCACCAAAGCTGCATCTCAGGATAATCAAATTTTGTGAGACATAAAAATTCAACACAAATAATAGTACTTAAATTATGCTCTCCTTCCAAATCAATCATAGATATACTCAACAGTAGAAATGTGAATGATCTTATCACGTTGTTCCACCCTGGCCTGAAATTTCCTTCTCTCCATTATTCATGCTTTTAACTTCTCTTTTTACATTCCATTAGCCACCTGTTCAAATGACAGTGAAAACCATAGTGTTTTATGGGCAAAGATAGGGGTACCCCAAATTTTCCCTTCTCCTTCACCATAACCCCAGTGTGACAGTGAGGAAATAAACAAGACTCTTTTTCTTTCCTTGAAATATTTGCCATATCTATTCATTAAATTGACATAACATATAGGAGAAGAGATGTGGTGTCTATTTAGAATACTATGTGTCTAAGGAAGATGGTCTATTAAGCAAAGGAAGAGAAGACACAATTTGTTACACATCTTTATTTTTAGGTTTCCATCTTCTTCCATACATTCATTTCTTTCTCCCTGGCAGCCATCTCCCTGCTATTTTATAGTCAGATTCTCTATGGTACATCTCCAATTTTCAACAGCCATTGTGGAGAATGGAAAGGCATTAGATCACCAAGTAAGAAGACAGTTAGGGCTCGCTGTTGTTGTTGCGATGCAAGGATGAGAAACGAGACTAGACTTATTCCCCCAGCATGCTTCTTATATTGAGGCAACTCTTTATTCATGAGGTAAAATTCAAAAGGAAAAGCCATGATCACATAAAATGCCGAACTGATAATGCATCCCATTGCCATGTGGTCACATTTTAATTACCAACCCTTGGAGCTGTCTCCACAGGTATGTTTCCTTAATGCATAAAACATGAAATGTGTCTGTGGGGGGGGGGAGGGATTTCAGTATCTCTGCTCTTTCAAAGTGGAAGTAGAGCACATTAGAAACACATCTCTCATTCAAGGGTTTGTTCAGTGCAGAACTGTAGAAGGGCTTGTCGGTTTGTAAGCCAATACACTCATTCACATGAGTCTTCTGTTTCCTTAATAAATACACAAGCTTTGAGAGCCTTCAATGACAATATCTGTTCAGTAAAAGGAAACCATATAGGACCTGTAAATAGATACACCATTTATTAGATGTCACTTTAGGTTAAGATCAAAACCATTGGCTATATGGAAGAAATGTCTGCTTAGGTCCATATCATGTTTTCAAAGCTGGGAACCAGTGTAATCCCACTAGTTCTCAGAATTAGTATGAGGGAAGAACTCTAAATGCATTTGGGGATTTTTCTCCACATATTTGGGGATTTTTCAGGAAGAGCAAAGTTGATAAAATGAAATTCAGTAGTGATAAAAGTAAGGTTTTACATTTAGGCAAGAGAAAAACAAATGTATAGGTATAGAATAGGTGAAACCTAGCTCAATAGCAGAAACTGTGAGAGAGATCTTGGAGTCCTAGTGGACAATAAATATGAGCATGGCTCTTCTTATGTTCTTATGTTCTAAGTGTTAATATAATGCCTTTGTAAGACTACACTTCGACTATTACATCCAGTTTTGGTTGCCGCAATATAAAAAGGTGTTGAAACTCTGGAAAAAAGGTGAAGAGAAGAGCAACAAAAATGAATAGGGGCTGGAGAAGAACAGTTGTAAAAATTAGGTATGTCTAGTCTGGTGAAAAGAAGGATTAGGGGTGACATGATAGCACTACTTCAATATTTGAGGGTGCCACAGAGAAGAGAGGGGTCAATCTATTCTCCAGAGTACCAGAAGGCAGGACAAGAAGCAATGGATGGAAACTAACCAATGAGAGAGCCAACCTAGAAATAAGGAAAAAAATTCCTGACATGAAAACAATTAACTAGAGGAATGGGTTTTCTTCAGAACTTGTGGATGCTCCATCACAGGAGGTTTTTAAGAACAGATTGGACAGCATTTGTCCAGAATGGTAGACAGTCTCTTGTTTGTGCAGGTGTTGGATTAGAAGACCTCCAAGTTTCCTTCCAGCTCTGTTATTCTGTACTGTTCTGAGATTGTGATTGTGATTACTGTTTTCCTTGTTACAGTATTATTTTATTTATTGATGTACTATATGTATTAATTAAAATTAATTTCACCCCATCTCTAGGATAACCATCTTTCCAAAGTAACTTACAAGCAACAAACAAACCATTATAGATAATAAAGCAGAAAATACATGGAGAGCATAGATTCTGGAATTCTTTCTAACCTCTTAACTGGATCTTCATTCTGGATTATCTGACCAGGAAGGAAGAGAAAGATACACTTAGAATGGAGGAGTCATCAGCATTCTGAGTGATTACCCAATAGCATTTTCCATAGTGGTTCATTGGAGGGATATCATTTTTCTCTGCAACCCCAACCTAGATGTAGCTCATTTGCAGCTCTTTCTTTCTTTTGTTAGCTTTTTTTAAACTTCCCCCCAAACTCAGTTCTGCTCTATTCAAGTTTTCAGAAAGTTATGCTGATGGATGGGATAGAATGCAGAGTCCTTTACACTATAGCATTCCAATGTAATACTATTTTTATGAACTAAAACACCTTTTTTGGAATAAAGGAATTTTTAATCATCTTGTTAGGGATCCTTTCCATAGGACAGCTGGAGATCATGGCCCCTGAGGAAGGGAGGCAGTGGTAGCATAGACTTCTTCCTCAAAGCTGCCAGATGTTTTTATTTTTTCAGAATGCCCTGGATCTGGTTTCCAGATTAGAACCAAAATGAGAGATGTGGTTTCATTTTTTGCTACTGAAAGCGATGGGTCATCTGTTTGTTTTTAATGTTTTAAAAGAATAAAAATTGGGGATTTTAAGAATTCCTCTCTGGAATACTGAATGTTATTACTTATCTTATACATTGAGACACCTACAGTCATTTCTGACCTAGAGAAAAGCAACTTAGGTTACAAACAATTCATGAAGGTGGCTAAAAATATATTTTTCATGCCCTTTAGGGGGCAACCATTCACCATTTGACTAAAAGCAAGGTCACTTTATGTCTCAGTTTGAACCAAGCAATAAACAGCACGGTAGAATCTAAATCTGAAGAATATTTTGATTTGCACAGCAGCGGCTCTCTCCATTTTTCAAACATTTCTTCACAACCCAGATGTAGAAATGACAAATTATATAGACATCTGTTATAAAAGTAGAAAAATGTTTACCTGTTTATTTTTTAACATGTTATTTATATATATGTTGCAAAGGATATCAGAATCTCTACCATGGGCTGATTTATGAATAGGTCAGATATTTGCACTTCATAAATTTCAGAGACTCATCGATTTGAGAACTGCCCAGATTTCAAAGAATAATGTGGATGTATAAACATACATCCAGAATGGAACTCAAGAACTCAAGCTTCAAAATTTGATAGCCTTCAGTAAATCTGAATCACCTATCAATCAAAATAATTCCTAGATACATAAACTTTCACCTAGGCTGTCATGTTGTTACATTGCTACATTTTATACAAGCTGTGAAGTTGGTTTTGGTTTAGAATGCATTCTGGTCTAAGAAGGCTTCATAGTCCAATTCACTGTGTGCTAGTCAAGACCTGTATTCCAAACAGGGATGCAATAGAGTTCTGCTATGAATTCCTCTGGCAGTGGATTTAGTTTTACACCCTTAGAGCAATCCAAGACATAATGTATACTTGCCATAAGCAAAATCAGCCAGCTTCCTTCTTTTCCTAAAAATATCCATGGAGGTACTGGGCTATTTTAAAACATATGAAGTATCTAAGAAGTCTGTTGCAGCACAGTTCAATCTTCGAAAAAGTTAGTACACTTGCAGACTTCCTTCCTTTTTCTGGGAAAGATCACATAACCAGTGATCAGTGGGCTGGCCTAGAAGACCTCCAAGGTCCCTTCCAGTTCTATTCTGATTCTGATCATATGCTGTACATATGCTGTACATAGCTTCTGCTTTAATGTTTTAATGGGAACTGAACATTTAGGAGAATCTCCAGATTGCCTACAAGCTTCTTCTTGGGAACATAACCCCACTGAAAGCTAAATTAGGCATTATCCTAGGCCCAGTTGGTAGGTTGCGTAGGTTCAGCATACCAATAATCCAAAAATTTGAAACCTATTAGAGGTTTGAGGCAATTTCTCCCCATAATTTGGAAAACAATGTCCTCATTCTTTTCCAGACACAGCACTAGAGGAGGTAGAATATAAGCTTTCAAGTAAAGGCAGCAATCATAATTAGCGTGTAAAGAGTTAACAGATGTTTTGATAAATGTTTAGTCAATTGTTACCAATGGTTATGAAGTCCAATAGGTCAATGTTCTGTTTGTAATGTGGCTTACAATCACCAATAATGTTTCCTAACAAATGTGCTTTACAACTAGTTTAGAAGCAAATGGGGCTTTTCAAATTGGTGAATTCATTGCTTTTGAATAATACAGAAAGTCAAGCACACATCTGTTAAGTGTTGCCCTGATTCAGTTGTAACTTTCTAGTTTGTGCCTTAGAAATATGATGTCTAAAGATTTAATAACTATACATTTATAGCATTAGAATTATTTTGGCTAATGTAGCATACTAAGAGCTCCAGGATAATATGTGCACAAGCATATACATCATAGTTTTTATATGTAGGTGTTTGTATGTAGGTCTTTGGTTCTTCGGGTTTTCTCCCACGTAGAATTTGAAGTGTCTTGGCAATGTTTCGACAAAGTCTCATTCGTCATCTTCAGGCTGGTGCTTTCGGCTTCTGCTTCTAGGAGCAATGTGAGATTTTAGCTGTTTCTTCCTTTTAACTGCCAGTGGGGGTTTGAACTGATTGGCTGGGAGCTCGGCTGTGTTCTGATTGGGTGGAGGTGTGTTCTGATTGGTTAGGGGCTTGGCTGTGCTCTGATTGGCTGGGGGAGTGTTCTGTTTGGGTGGGGGCTTTGTTGTGCTCAGGTTAGTCAGTGTTACAAGGGGATTAGAGATGGTGAACTGTATAGCTGTTTGGCTTTGCATTCGTGGTCGTGCCTCATCTTCATAGTGGGTGTCAGTTTGCTTCGTGTATGGATTGGAGGGGTTTAAGGTGGCTAATGATGCAGCTGTGGTCTGGCTTCTGGTTTGTGGTCGTGCCTCCTCATCGGTGTGGGTTTGGGTTTGCTTTTTGCCTGGATGTGTGGTGGTGACATCCTGTGTGGTTTTTGTGAGTGTAGGTCTGGTGTCATTCCCCGTGCTATGGACTCGTCTGTCAATAAGGGCGGGTTTCCAAATGGCTGGTAGGTGGGAGGTATCATCTCGTTTGTTCCTTTACAACATCTCGTTTGCTCCTTTGTCAACAAAGCCCCCACCCAAACAGAACACACCCCCAGCCAATCAGAGCACAGCCAACCCCCCATCCAATCAGAGCACAGCCAAGCCCCTAACCAATCAGAACACACCTCCACCCAATCAGAACACAGCCGAGCTCCCAGCCAATCAGTTCAAATCCCCACTGGCAGTTAAAAGGAAGAAACAGCTAAAATCTCACATTGCTCCTAGAAGCAGAAGCCAAAAGCACCAGCCTGAAGATGACGAATGAGACTTCGTCAAAACGTCACCAAGACACTTCAAATTCTACGTGGGAGAAAACCCGAAGAACCAAAGACCTACACACACACACACACACACACACACCACACACACACACACACACACACAGACATATATGTATATCGAGTGTTTCTTTTTTAAATTGCACCCTGTAAACCCAAATATGTGAGAAAGAAATCTTTCTTTCTTTTACCTGTTTCAGCTCAACCCAGAGCCATCCGCAGGAACAAATATATAAATAAAAACATATATATATATATATACACACACACATACATACATACATACATACATACATACATACATACATACATACATACATACATACATACATACATACATATATATATATATATATATATATATATATATATATATATATATATATATATATATTTTGTTTAAAATTGTTGACAAAGAAATAAGGGATTTCTGATATAGCTATTTCGAGTTTCTTAACTCTCTTCAGTCAGAACTCACCCTTCTGGGATTCGAACCAGGTTCGAATCCCAGAAGGGTGAGTTCTGACTGAAGAGAGTTAAGAAACTCGAAATAGCTATATCAGAAATCCCTTATTTCTTTGTCAACAATTTTAAACAACATATATATATTTGTGCTTGCAAGATGGCTCTGGGTTGAGCTGAAACAAGCAAAAGGAAAGAATGATTCCTTCCTCCCATATTTGGGTTTACAGGGTGCAATCTAAAAAATAAACACTTGACATATATATATATATATATATATATATATATATATATATATATATATATATATATATATATATATATATATATATATATATAGGAAGTTTTTCAGACAGATCGGTCTGATTGGTTACACCTTGACATTTTTAACTGCTGTACTGCAGTTATACTTTTTCAATCTCTTTTGCCTCTTTTGCCTTGCCGCCCCCCAACTAGGGGCATATTATATATAATATAATATAATATAATATCTGAATATCTGAATATTGTCTTGGAAAAAAAACAATCCGCAAGATTTCCTCTCTTTTTCAAGCAGTCACTCTCTCCTCTCTGCTCTCTCTCTCTCTCTCTCTCTCTCTCTCTCTCTCTCTCTCTCTCTCTCTCTCTCTCTCTCTCTCTCTCTCTCTCTCTCTCTCTCTAATATAATAGAGTTAATATAATACACATGTGACTACTGATAATTTGTTTAAAAAAAATTGAGGAATAACTGAAGATCAGCAAATGTCTTGAATGCAGCAATAGCAACCCTGGAGAGTGGGTGGGTAAGAAACAAGGAGTCAGTATCACATAAGCAGCAGAGTAGTATTACAAAGCAGAGCCCATTCCTTTCCTTATGTTGCATGAATATCTCAACTATGACGATGTGACACAGCTTTTGCCATTCTAATAAAAGGGTGACAACTTGCAGACACAGTGAGTCAACACATAACTTAAAACAGCGGTTCTTGACCTGTGGGTCATGACCCTTTTGGGGGTCGAACGACCATTTCATAGGGGTTGCCTAAGACCATTGGAAAACACATATTTCCGATGGTCTTAGGAACAGAGACACCGCTCTCTCCGTTGCAGCCTCACTCTCTTCCATCTTCTTTTCCTTCCCACCTCCCCGCGAGCTTGCAATACCCCTCAGGACCTCACGTTACCTCTTGGAGGACTCAGCTGTTCGGTGTCCAGAAGTTGAGTCACTCAGCTGTTGGTCGGGATGCCCATGGAGCCGACACCCATGCTGCCAGGTAGAACAGTGCCGGCCGCTGGTCTCCTTTGCCACCCCACAAGTTGTCCTTGGCCCCTCCCCTGCCTATTCATGTCGAGCCCGTGGGGGTTTGACAGGGAGAGAGGGATGGAAAGAGGAAAGGACTCCTCCTCTCCTAAGGTTCAAAGCATGATCAGCTTCCCAAGGGTGCCACAATCCCAATTCATGTGTTTCTGCCGTACCTCCTCGGTACTTCTGGGAATGGGGTGGGTGGAAGAAAGCTTGGCTAGGCTAAGCAAAGAAAAGCCATTGAGCCGCGAGCTAAGATTGCAGGCAGGCCAGGGAAGGGGGTGAAGAAGAGGAAGGGGATTGGGAGAGAGGAAATGCCAAGCTTGTACTCGTCTTTCCCAAGGACCCCCTACGCTTCTTCACAGGAACACCTGGTTTCAGATTTACACTGCAAAAGTTTTTCTCGCACAGAGGAGAGAGGAAAAACAATTACGGAACACTCAGGAATCCCTTGCAAGGTACCATGTACTTTGGTGCTTATTTCCTAATGCCTTCCTCCCGTGTTTTCTGCTCCACCCCAAATTCACCTCCCTTCCACTCTCCTTATGCAGCCATCTATGGTTTTAATACAGCCCTCAGTCTGCCTCCCCTAAAATTCTTCATTCAGGCAGGCTTCCAGAGTTTGGCTGGCAGGATGCACGTAACCCCTCCCCTCTGTCCTGCTGCCTCCCATGGCACCACACCGCTCCATGTCCTGTGCCTCCGTGCCTCAAGCCTCAATGGCACAGGACCGCTGGCGTGGTCCCCAAAGGCCGCTGACTCCCCGCCACCAGCAACCATGCAAGCTCTGGCAACTGCTCCAACCTAAGAAGCAGGCGGCTGGGAGGCTGCCGCGGCACCGACCTCCTGCGCCCGTTAGCTGGAACGTCCGGCAATGCTTTGGCTGGTGAGGAAGGTGAAGGGGAGGCTGCTGCAGTGCCGAACTCTGCGCCCATCAGCTGGCGATCCCCAAACCTGCGCTTGTCAACTGGGAGGTCTGGCAAGGGAGCCAGCTGGCGTGGATGACGATGGGGAGGCGGCGGCTCGGCAGATGGTGTCCTGCCTGCCTGCGAATGTCAGGCCCACCCACCCCATCTGTAAAAGAAAAGGTCTTCCACCCAAGCATAACTTTTAAGGATTTTAAGGATCTTTGAGAGGGAGAGAGAGAGAAAGAGAGAGGGAGAGAGAGAAAGAGGAGAGCGAGAAAGAGAGAGAGAGAAGAGAGGGAGACAGAAGGAGAGAGAAAGAGAAGGAGACAGAGGGAGAGAGAAAGGGAGACAGGGAGAGAGAGAAAGAAAGGGAGAAAGGGAGAGAGAAAGAGACAGGGAGGGAGAAAGAAAGGGAGAGAGGGAAAGAGAAAGGGAGAGAGAAAGAGAGGGAGAAAGAGAAAGAAAGAGGGAGAGAGATTAAATTAGTAACATAGTTGTTCAGTGAATCTGGTTTTTCCCATTAACTTTGCTTGTCACAAGGTTGCAAAAGGTGATCACATGACCCTGGAATAATTTTATGGTTGGGGGTCACCACAATATGAGGAACTGTATTAAAGGGTCGCGGCATTAGGAAGGTAGAGAACCACTGACTTAAAAGATCATTATAATAGAATACTTTATTGGCCAAGTGTGATTGGGCACACAAGGAATTTGTCTCCGCTGCATAAGCTCTCATTGTACATACAAGCAACAAGTGATAAATCATGATCATAAATCATAAGATACAACTCAGTGATTGTCATAAGATACTAAATAAGCAAACAACATAAATCATAATAGGATACTAAAAAAGGCAATCAACATAAATCATGAGATACAAACAAAATTAGTCATAAGGAAATAGGTAATAGGAAAGATGAAAAGATGAGAAAGATAATAGATAATATAGCTATACTAGGTGGTTTGACATCCTAGCCCTAGGACATAGACAGTGTTGTGGGAATTAGTTGTTTAGCAGAGTGATAGCATGGGGGAAAAACTGTCTTTGTGTCAAGTTGTTTTGGGTGCAATGCCCTGCAGCGTAGTCTTGAGAAGTTGGAACAGTTTATATCCAGGATGTGAGTAGATATTTTTACAACCTCTTTCTGTAAACTGGCATATATTTGGTACCATCTTACTTTTGCAGTCCCAGACATATTGGAAAGAGAGGGGAAAGAGAAGGTACTGCAAGTAGATTTCAACTTGTATTCAATGAATGGCATTAGACTGAACCTATTCTGAAAAATGTGTATATTTTTGTTTTGTAAATCAAAAGCAAAATTAAAGCAAAACAAAATTGGATGCCACTTTCCCAATGAAATACGCGATTATACACTGAATTCACTTCCTTTGAACTTCATTTTTCAGAATATATTTTAACAGAATTTACTTGTTTTCTGGAGTTACTTTATTTTCCTCCATATTCTAAGGGCTTACTGTGAAATCAAATCCTATAGGCACAACTAGATTTGAAATAAATTACTGCAGTATTTTCTCACAGTGATGATATTCTCCTTCTCACTTGCCTTTTCTGAATGATAATCAACTCTCTGTAGCATTTAAAATTCACTGAGTATATTCAGTCCTCACCGGTTGTTTCAGTGTGTTTGTTCTTGGGGTGATCTTGGTGGTTCCTTAATTACGGAAGGCCGTTGTTTGCTGTTAGTTTGTTTGTCCACATTGATAGTTCCTTGATTGGGGTATTGTTTACTTCAACGGTTCTCAACCTGTGGGTCGCGACCCCATTTGGGGTCGAACGACCATTTCACGGGGGTCGCCAAACACCGCAGTCCGCCATTTATTTATTTTTTTGGTCGGCCATTTTTTCCCCCTTTGTGATGCGGTCCGTCGCGCCGCGCATGCGCGATGCGGGCCCGCCATTTTTTTTGGGTCTGCAATTTTTTTCCCCTTTGCGATGCGGGCCGTCGTGCCGCGCATGCACAATGCGCCCCGTCGCGCCACGCATGCACGATGCAGGCTGTCGCATCACGCATGCGTGATGCACCCCATCACGCCACGCATGCGCAATGCGCCCCGTCGCGCCGCGCATGTGCGATGCGGGCCGGGGTCGAGCCCCGGAAAAGGTTGAGAACCGCTGGTTTACTTCATTGTTAGTCTAGTGTTAATCTTAGTGTTAATCTCATTCCCACCAACACTGACAGGGCAAGCCACCAGTATTTAAAAATAAAAGCAAACCCATCCCCTTCTAACACTGATGATGTTACCTAGTTTGGTAATGAAATGTCTGCAAGAAAATAACTAGGTTCAGAGAATACCAAGGACCCGAAAGGTCGTCTGTACCAGTATTAGAGGGGATGACTTTAATAGAAATGAATTAGAAGTGAACCAAGGAGCTAGAACTATATGTAAGGAGATTTTTAAGAAGAGACTGGACATCCACCTGTCTGAGACGATATAGGTTCTCCTGCTCAAGCAGTGGGCTAGACTAGAAGACCTCCAAGGTCCCTTCCAGCTCTATTCTATTCTATATGCTGTATATAGTATGTTTAAATGTGTGTTATGTATGTGTACACTTTGAGAGCAAGCAACTAAATTTCATTTTTAATGTGTGCCATTGTGCCCACAGTAAAAAAATAACAATAAAGGTTATCTATCTATCTATCTATCTATCTATCTATCTATCTGTCTGTCTGTCTGTCTGTCTGTCTGTCTGTCTGTCTGTCTATCCATAACACAACTACAATTATAATATTTTTGCCATTACATGAAACTCTGATCCTGAATTTAACAACCACATAAGGCAGGGACATATTTTGCTCAGGGACTACAGAATATTAAATTATTGTTGCTTAGCTTATTAAATTGCCATTTACTATGCAAGAACTCAGATTAAAAATGCCTTAATGCTTACTGAAGCAAGGTATATGGTACCTAACAGCATGTTATTTTCTGCACGCTATTTAACATTCTTTATTGCTCCAACTCATAAGGTTTATTTGAAATCAGTGGAGGAATTCAACTCTTCTCACGTTTACTTAGCTATTATCAGCACTGCAAAACTGCCAAGCATGAGGGATAAACACAGGTAATTTATGACTCTGCATAAACATAGAAACGACTATGAGAAAATTAAAATCTTTAGATACTTCATTATTTATGGAATAGATGAAATGCAACTTTTGCAGTATAAATGTTCCCAGATATCAAGATCAATGTAAAATTTCAAAGTGATAATTTATTATGATGTTTATTAATACATTTATTAAGATGCCCCCTTGAAAATGTTCTGGAATCTTTTGTAGAATTTGGCTGACCTGATCAAAAATTATTAGGTTTCTCCTCACATTTCTCTGATATAGACAAGGGCTACTTTTTCAGACTTGTGTACCACAAAGCATCTTTTGTCTACTGAACCTAGAGTATTGCACAGCTCTAATAAATCCCAGTGTTTTGAAAGGCAGAGGGTAGAGTCCTGCATGTGAAGAAAAGTATTATAAAAGGCCAGGGCCTAAATCAACATTCCCAGTAATTTTTATGCAAAGTGTAATTGATGATGGAGATGATTTTTTTTCCAGTTAACATTTTGATGTCTCATTTTCATCCCAATATATGAATAAAAGACTATGCGTGAATGCTAGACATGGTGGCTACATGCTATCCCCAGAATCAGAAGTGGATTGCTTGCAAAAAGCCCTTTCCAGGGAACAAATCCACAGAGGGATAATGCAGTTATGTTCTGCTTGAGGCCTTCCCAGAGACAAATGACTCTTCATTACAGGAAACAGAGTGTTGAACTCCCTGACTCAACTGGGCACTTTTTTTTGTTTTGTTTTGTTAACTAGTGCTGTAGTGACACAACTAATAGTCTGCAAGGGAATGATTCTCAAGCTACATGCTTGGACACACTGTAATTTGGCACCAAAAATTAGAACATAATCTGAAAAATTAAGGCACCATATCGGTAATCCCCCATTCATTTAGCAATCATTCAAAGTTACAACAGTACTGAAAAAAATGAGTTACAATCGGTCCTCACACTTGCAACCATCACAGCATCCCCCCAAGTCTCGTGATCAGAATTCAGGCATGTATTTATGATGGTTTCAGCATCCCTGGATCATGTGATCATCATCTCTGATCTTCCCAGCTGGCTTTCAACTAGAAAGTCAATGGGGAAATCTGGATTCGCTTAACAACCATAACAAAAAAGAAAGTCATAAAATTGGATGCGACTCACTTAACACCCTCTTGCTTAGCAATAGAAATTCTGTCCCAACTGTGGTCATAAGTCAAGGGCTGCTTGTACTAAACGTATATTATGCTCTGGGCTTGTTAACAAGAATACTCAGATCCAGTATATGATATCGTTGATGGCTCATCTTTAAACAGAGCTTTCCAGTGCTATGATAAGTGATGTGTGCATCTAGTACCTTCCTTTTGAAATTCAGTGCAGATAGCAGTGCTATCTCAGGAACATTGCATTAAATATCAATGATGGCTTGCAGCTCCAGAAATGCAACTGCAGTACTAAATAGGTCCTCCAGGGGCCTCCCTGAACTATAGTCAGAGGAATCTTACCTGAGGGCAGATGACAAGGTGCCATCAAATCTGGAGTCAGCTTCAGTGGGCACTGAGAAGAAATCATCAGATTCCCTGATGTAATCTGCAGTGACAGTCATGAGACAATAGCAGTAGCATCACCACTGACCTGAAAAAAATGGCACAGTTCTGAATCCTGATAAAAAGGAAGCTGGTTCCCCTGAAAAAATGGTGTGTCTATTCTTAGTAACGAAACATTAGTGTGATTTTCTGAATATAAGACAGAAGCTGTAACCCAGGAGTCAAAAGCTTAAAAACACAGGTGTGTTACAATAACACCATTTACGATCGTCTGCCATAATGTGCTGCCAAGTAGGAAAAATGTCTTTAATAGTCCTAAGTGATTTCAGATGAGAAGTTTAAATCAGAACCCTCTGTTTAACTCCATAGTTCTCTCCTCCAGTCTGCTTCTACCTTCCCTTTATTCCCACCCTGTATATTGTGTATTCCAGCCTGTGGTTGATAGCAAAATAAGTCTATAAATATAACACATTTGGATGAGCTGAACTTGCAGGAAATAGCATGCCAAGGACTGTGTATACTTTTTCAAAGTGGTGCTCTTCTGCTGGTTTTACATAATTAGGCTTTATCTTCTCTGTTCCACTGATCCATTTATAATATATCTTAGTCAAAGCTCAGTTAGATGAGACGGACTTCAGAGCAGCAGGAAATGCCTATGCTACATTGGGCATTAGAGTAATGGTTCAGATCTCTCTCCTAGCATGTAACACAGATATGCTTTGAAGCATGAAATCATAAATGATTAACCTATTTGATTTCTTCCAAATGACAGAAATATGCCCTTCCTGCAGAGCTCATGGAAAACAAAAACATAAAGTCACCATTTGCTAGAAATCAAAGTACATTTCCCAGTAGGATTTGGGGGCTGTTGCTGAGTCTGATTCATGGTAGATATTTTTGCCCTACGACAATTGTTAATTACTGTCCATTTGCTATGTGTCCAAAAAGCTTGAGGAGAATATTGGTTTAAAAGCTTACACTGGTCATTATCTTTGCCTAATCTATATGAATTGCCTCAGGTCCACATGTGGCTGAAAGTGCAAGGAAAACAATATAAAACCTTTGTTTCTATGTGTATGTGTGTCGTGTGAGTGTAAGGAGGGTGTTTTGGGATAAATAAGTTATGCTTATGATTTAGCATTAAAAAGACAACAACACATTTAATTCACAAATTGTGAGTTGCCTAAAATTACATACATTAGATGTTTTAACTGATGATAAAAGGAGGGAGAGGGAGAAAAGGAGTTTTATAAAATGTATGGGTGAATCTGTGATTATGAGAGATGTACAAATGCAACAGTAAAAACAGAAGATTAAAAATTGCATTACAAACAAGAACAAGTCTGGGAAAAGTGAATGACTCAGCATCTATTCCAAAGAACAAATCACCATCCCATGGCTCACCACCTTCTCTAATACAGGAGCTGAGGAATGAGGAAGGTTTAAGAGTTCATTTAAACAGGGTCAGGATAGCCTGTAAAAATCTTGCATGGAAAACAATATGTAAAGATCACATTACTCCCTGTGGTGCTACATTCTGGACCAGTTCAAGCTTCTGAGTAGTCTTCAAGGGCAGACCCATGTATAGCATAGAGTAACAGTTCAAGCATAAGGTGATAAAAGCATGACTATATTAAGAGGTTCATAGTCTAGCTATGGGTGCAACTACCACAACTAGATGAATTTGTGCAACACTTTCTGGGAGACAGCTGCTATCAACTGCTTGAGAAGGACTTTTTAAGTATATAAAGACCTCTAAATTGCACATCCATTCTGAAGAGGGAAATATAGTCCTGTTCAAGTCCCCAAAGATGAAACCACTCCAAACTCATAAAGTCCAAATGTCCATTGCCACTCAGTCTTGTTAGGGTTGAGCCTAAGTGTGTTCTTCTTCATCCAGGTACATGCACAGTCTGGGATAAGACATTGACAGCATCACTTGGATGGCATAAGGCCAAGATGTATAACACGAGTGTTGAGCCATGAGGTAACCAATATGTCAGAAGCCTTGGGCTTTGGCAGTCCCACCTTTCATCGCCACTGATCAGACTAATAGCAATAGCATTTAGGCTTATATACTACCCCATAGCTCTTTTCAGCATTCTCTGGGCAGTTTGCAATGTAGAAACATTATTTGCAGATTGCCCCCCACAATCTGGGCCCTCATTTTACTGACTTCCAAAGGATGGAAGGCTGAATCAACCTTGAGCCCCATCAAGTTCTAACTCCAGGTTGTGGGCAGAGTTTGACTTCAATACTGCAATTTAATCATTGTGCCACCAGGGCTCTAACCATAGAGAAAGGAGGAGAACCATCAAATAATTGTATGCCCCATCCTTTTGGACCACTCTTTTTGATGGTCCAAAAGGATACAATGGCTGAAGGACCGAAGGCAAACAAGGACTGAAGAAGAATCAGAACAGTTGCACTTCCAGCCACTTCAGCTTTGTCAAAAGTAATGAATAAATGCAGCCTATGCCATACTTGTACTCTTTCCAGATAAAAATGGTCTAAATAATCTATATCTTCCTGGGCCCTCTGCAGTTATAACCTGACCACCTCAGAAAAAGAAAGTTGGAAACCAGATAAAAGTTGCTTAGGACAGTTTGACCTAATGAAGGCTTCTTGAGGAGGGACATATTACTATCTCTCTCAAAGTGAGAAAAATTACCCACTCCCTCAAATAAGTAGAAACTACTACTATATCACTCTCAAGTGACTTTTGGGAGGGACATGACCTAATATACTGGTGGTTGAATTCATCAACTCAAGTAACTATACACTTCCTCAGGAATCACAGGAGTAAATTACTCCCAGATAACCAACCAAATGCATCCTTCTGTCCTTTCCACAAGACTTCCCTGCTCAGAGGCTAGCTCTGCACAAATTTAAGAAAATTCATCCTCAGAAAATTCATCCTCTAAGAGCAGCCCACTAAAAAATCCTGTCACAGTAAAAAAAGACCACCAGGTTATTATCTGCAGAAACAATAAGGGTGGAATAATAGATAGAAATCAAGTCTTTTGCTGATATTTCACTTTACATACATTCATACTAAGTGTGCATGTGTGTCCAAGTAACCACTGGACTGGGAATACTGTACTCCTAATTAAAATGTCTATGTGGAGGAATCCAAATAAATTCAATATCTCTTTATTTAATTCACAGATTCCCAGGCTGCTTTTTAAAGCAGTAGAATATTTTTAGAAAACAAGATTAATAATATTTACAGCCATGACAATAATAATAGAAGAGTCCCAAAGAGGATTTTTCACGAGGCAACTGGACTTTCTTGTTTTTCTTTGAAGATGTTTTGCTTCTCATCCAAGAGCTTCTTCATGACCTGGATGACTGAGAATCTCCATAGACAATAATAAAAGAGCAACATACAGGTTAGCAACTTCCTATTCAGTGACCATTCAAATGGAATGAGTGGTAGTTAAAACTGATTCTTGGATTTCTATCCATTACAGTATCACTGAAGTTATCTACTCTCCATCTGTGACCATCTCCATCTCCACCTGTGACCTTGATTGCCAGTTTCCGACAAGCAATTTCAGAGAGGAAGCCTGTAGGCAACCACATGACATCACACTTAAAACCCACAGTGATTCATTTAACAATAGCAACTGGGAGTGACAGCATTGTGATGTCATGTTTTACAACCACATCACTTAATGACAGCAATTCCAGCATTTCTGATTGTTAAATAAGGTATACCTATATAACAGTTCAGATATTCCATGTAAAGAGTTAAGAAACACAAACAAGTATGTGTGCAAATTTGTATGCAAAGAGATATATCTGTGGAGGGGGATTAAAATGATCACCACACATGTGTGACTAAAAACCCACCTGTTTTTATATGTGTTGAATAAAAAGAGGAGGGAATTTGATTGGGTGGGAGTGTCCACCAACTTGACTTTCTTAATTTGTCCCCTTCTTCCATGAAGGCTCCAGTGTGAAAGCATAGTCGTATTTAGAGCCTGAGAGACTTAATGAAGTTGTTCAGTAGGCAAGTTGTTTCCCCCAATGGCAATTAAGAACAAAAAATGGGAATGATGGAATCAACATCCTGCAGCAACATAGCAATAGCAACAGCAATAGCACTTAGACATATACCACTTTATAGCACTTTACAGCATCCTCTAAGTGGTTTACAGAGTCAGCATATTGCCCAATCTAAGTCCTTGTTTTATTGGGAAAGATGAAAGGCTGAATCAACCTTGAACATTGAGCCAGTGAGGATTGAACTCCTGGCAGTGAGCTGAATTAGCCTACAATACTGCATGCTAACCACTGTGCCACCACGGCTCAGTTTGTTATCTCAATTGTTCAGTTGTTAATCATCCCAGTGCAGGGATGCTGGTTAATTATCAACTCACCAATCTTTCTGATTCCTAATGAGCTACAAACTTCATGTCCCTTTGGGGATACTGATATTGTCCTTTTATTTCTAGATGGCCTAGCATTTGCTCCATTCTGGACGACTCCTAATTCTGCTGTTCAAGGGAATGATAAAATATTATTATAATGCAACAATCATTAAAGAAATAAGTTTTAATATATCCATAATTTGGAATGATACTATTCTCCCAGAGTTGAAGTGTCTGCTTGTATATCTTCTGATAACTCCTCTGTCTCATTTCGTGTTCAGCATACAGAGGATACATAAGTTCCCTACATGACTTCTGAGGCACATCTGATTCAGGAGGCAACTGTTCCAACATTCAGTAATTAGCCAATTAGGTAAAGGGTAATTGGAATGTGTAAAAATATTGCACATTTGTGGTTTGTAAAAATAAGTAAACAGCAGACAAAACTCACTTGGGATTTTAACAGTTGTTCAGAGCTAACAAAATGCAACATGGAATGCATCTGGCTGCTGATAGGGACTCTATGACTGCAGTCTGAAATGTGAAGCTTTATTCTTTCAAATACTAAAAAACAAATAAATTCCTTCCACTTTGTTTGAAATGTTTTGGTTCTTGACTTCCAGGGGTACAAGCAGACTCATATAAATAGAATTTCCACGTCTGCCAACTTCCATGTCCTGGAGAAATATATGTAGGTAAAAGATCAAAGAGCTGTACAAACATTCAACATAAAACTGACAACCTGCAAAGTAGCTTCCTTCAGAGTTTCATAGTGATGTGACTTATGAAACTCAGGGGAGATTGCACAGAGAAAGAGAGACAGACAGATAGATTTCTGGACAAAACTTTGCCCTAGGATAGCTGTTTTCTCTTCTACCACAGCAGATTTGGGAATATTGGCATAGCCATATAATTCTCTTTTGCCAGGCACTTATTTATTATTATGTTTGGTCACACAATCAGACAGATGTTTAGACTGGATTTGGCATTTTTATGCAGCTATTGAGTCCTTCCCAGGGACCTGGAATAGACAGTGTTGTTTGATGGTATTAATGGTATTATCGCAGGATGTAAGCTGTTCCACTTAAAGCTGCCTTTTGCCATTGACTCAAGGCAATTTTGATAATACTGATGGTTTTTAAGTGGTGCTCCAAATGTTTTGGAATTGCACCCAAAGTGCTTATTATTGCTGGTACTATCTTTTTCTTTTCCACAGTTGTTCTGCTTTTATTTGCAAGAGTTTTTATTTTGTGATTTTGCCAGTTCTTTCTCTTCTATTCTGTTGGGTCCAGGTATTGCAATGTCAACTATCCAGACATTTTTTGTCTATTTGTCTTGTCAACAGTCGTTAAGTCTCGGTGTTAAGTGGTAGGTGCTTGTCTATTTGGCTTCTAAACTCCCAGAGTTTTTTTTTTTTCATTTTCTATTACTTTTTACCTATTTTGTGGTCCCACCAGTTCTTGCTTGCAGGCAAATGATATTTCTTGCAGATATTCCAGTGCATCATTGTTGCTATTTTGTCATTTGATTGTTAGCTGCAACAAGATCACATAGACTGACTCCATTGTTTCTTCAGCTTCTTTGTAGAAACAGCATTTGCTGTCTGTTGCTGTCTTCTCAATTCTGGCTTTCTATGCATTTGTTCTTAAGGCTTGGTTTTACGTATCAGAATTAGCCCCTCTGTTTCTTTCTTCAACATTCCTGCTCTTGGTCGTTGCCAGACCTTCCTGTTAACTGCTTTGTTGTTTTGTGAGTTTACTGTCAATGTAATATTTTACCTTGCCACGTTTTGGGGTTTTTTCCTATTCTTCATTTGGTCTTTCTTGTAGACCAGTTTAGTCTCTTAAGTATTCAGTAAGCCTTCTTCGTGTACTGTACTCAGTCCATTTTCTTCACTTTCCTTTAGATGTCCTGGGTTGCATAAACAGAGACATAGAATCAAGATCACAGGAAGTATTAGTACCACTTTATAAAACCCTAGTGAGACCACACCTGGAACACTGCAACCAATTTTGGTCACCATACTACAAAAAAGATGTTGAGACCTTGGAAAAAGTTCAGAGAAGAGCAACTAAGATGATCAAAGGCCTGGAGACTAGAACAGCTGCAGGCCTTGGATTTGGCTAATCTAAAGAAAAGAAGAAATAGGGGTGACACGATAGCAGTATTCCTGTATTTGAGGGGCTCCCACAAAGAAGAGGGGCTCATGTTATTCATCAAAGCACCAGAGGGCAGGACAAGAAACAATGGTTGGGAACTGATCAAAGAGAGAAGCAACCTGGAATTAAGGAGAAAGTTCCTGAGAGTGAGGACAATTAACCAGTGGTCAGTTTGCCTTCAAAAATCATGGGCGCTCCATCACTGGAGGTTTTTAAGAAGAGACTAGACAGTCACTTGTCTGAGATGGTATAGGTTCTCCTGCATGAGTAGGAGGCTGGACCAAAAGACCTCCCAGGTCCCTTCCTACTCTACTCTACTCTACTCTACTCTACTCTACTCTACTCTACTCTACTCTACTCTACTCTACTCTACTCTACTCTACTCTACTCTACTCTACTCTACTCTACTCTACTCTACTCTACTCCACTCCACTCCACTCCACTCCACTCCACTCCACTCCACTCCACTCCACTCTACTCTACTCTACTCTACTCTACTCTACTCTACTCTACTCTATTCTATTCTATTCTTCCAATACCATTTTTTCCCCTTCTTCAACTGTTTGGTCTACTTACAACATTGGAATTGCCCAGGTGTTAACTGTCTGGATGCCACTTGCTACACTGAGTTTGGACTTTAAAATTGACTTCACTCTCATGACATTTCATGTCTAACCTTCTTCTTGACTCCAGTATGCTTGATGGTGTCCGCATAAAGGATATTCAGGAATTTGTAGTGATCTTCTTCCTCCAAACCTCCAGATGTTATTTCCTTAGGGCATCTTGGTTCCTTCAGCTTTCACCATTTTTCTGCTGTTGATGATAAGGGTGGCACATTTGTGCCCTCCAAACTCCATTGCAATATCTTGACAGTGTATTTGGACAGTTTTCAGATGGTGTTTTCCCATCAGTTTTAGGTTGTCTATGAAAAGGAGGTGGCAGATGTTTTTGGTGTCTGACAGCCATCAACTGATTTGTTCACTATTGTTGACGAAAGAAGGAGTGCAGTGAGAGTAATAATGATAGCTGGTCTCTGTGAAATATTCCTCCCTGAATACATTTTAGTTTATTTATGAATTAAATATTATAAGATACAAATATACAAAAGAAAATAGTAGGAAAGATAGGGGAGGGAAAAGGGAAGGGAAAAGTGTGGGGAAAGGGGGGGAGAAAGAAAAGGCTTCACTTCTGACTCCCTTTGGTGCAGTAGAATAATGTAATAACATCAAACTTCAACTTTTTACTTTTACATAATAGTATAAAATATTCCTCTCTGAATGTTCACCTCTCCCAGGCTATCACAACTGACCAGCAACTCTGTTTTTCATTGTGCTGTTGATCTTTGCACAAAACCTCTGATGTTTCTCCTGATTCCTATTATTTTTAGGCACTTGATTATCCAGTCGTGTGGCAGGGAGATGATTGCCTTTTTGTAGTCAATCCAAGCTACATTCAAATTGGGCTTCCTTTATTTAGAGTTTTCTAAAATCACCTTATCAATTAGGAGCTTATCTTTTGTCCATCTACTGTTTTGGTGGTGGTATCTTTTAATACTTGTGCTATTTCTTTGTAATTAGCTTCAATGCAGGAAATTCAATGCAGGATTTTGTTATTTTTCTGCTTATAGATGTTCAGGTATTCTTTGTTTCAATTTCTCTCAAGTTTTAATCAGAGGGCTTTGTCCTTTCTGAGAAAGAAGGCAGGGGAAAGGGTGCCTGGTCTGGGAATAAAAATGATTCAATAGCTATGCTGGCCTCCCTCTCGTTTCTGTCTATAGTCTGAGCTACTTCTGGAAATGCTTCAGTTCATTTGTCCTGTGTAGATCTTTGCAGTTCTTCCAATTCTACTTCTGTGAAAACTTTATTTTGTATTGCAAATCAATGTTGAGAGGTTCCAAGGAACCTGTCTACCCAGTGGTTACTTGATCTTTGCAGCAGTCTTTAGCTCTGCTTTTGTGTAGATTGTCTTCAATTCACCACACTTTACATGGAAGTTTACCTTGAATAGTCTCTGAAAATTTGGCTGGTTCTGCTGGAGAAAAACTACTCACCACTCACATTTATTTTGAATATTACCCTGCATGAAACTTTAGCAGCAATTCTGACTTTACATTTCTAATACATTTCAACCATTTTAGGCTCTTCTTTTGCTCACGTCTTTCATCTCCCATATTGTCTTAGCCGATTCACAACTAAGACGAAGCATAAGAGAGAGAAAAAGATCAGTTTAGGAAGTTATTAATGATTCATCAGTATGAAATGTTTGCAATCCATCAAGTGCATGCTTATAGTGTAAAACTAGCAATAAATATAATAATTGTCACAGATCAGTGAGAGAAATATCGAGCAACCAAAGTTTAAAACAAATTGCATTTAACTTTACAAATCCTGAACAAAGGTGGTTGAACAAGCCAACCATTATGTCATATTTACAGCAGGTTTTCTCTATGATAGAATTAGATTTCCTTGTTGAATGTATTTGTTTAGTAAATGTAGAATTTGGCCAATCCTTTGTTTAGAGGCTTGATTTTTTTTTCAATGTATTTAGTCTTTGACATTATTACTTAAAGAAAACAATGTTGCACCACAACATTAGGTATATTTTCTACCTAATCACTCCCAACTTTCTGACTCATAAATTTAGGAAACTGGCATGTTTAGCTGAACCTGGAGTCCTAACATTTTATACGAAGCAACTTTAACCGAAAAGAAATAATTTGCAGCTGATCAGCAACTGTAAATTCTACAGATTTATCAAGCTTATACTTTTCAAAGCTTGTAATATAAACAAATGGTTTTTGCAAATGGAAAATTTGTCCTTTGGGTGCGACAGCAAGCAACCAAATCTTGATATTCTTATTAAGCATATAAAACATTACACTAATTCTAAAAATCCAAGTCAAATTCTAAATGGCCCAAGTGTGAATCAAACATCTTTTTAAGTAGATAGGATTCTCCAGGTCAGTCATAATAAGAATGCTTATTGTGATCCACAAAAATGAATTGTGATGTGCAACTACTGTATATGAGCTTGTCTGTAATCCCCCAAACTGTGGTCTCAGATTTCCTTCAAAAGAAAACAGTGGGGTACATCCATAATAAAGTTTTTGGTATTTCATGTGCAAAAAAAAACAAAAAAAAACCTGAGGATCACATAGTAAAAGCCCTCTTCCCTTTATCTTCTATAGACATGGGGTACTGAGTGACAAACTACACATGCTAAAATAGATAATGGGCAGTTGACTTGACATCAATGGAAACAAAGATGCAAGGTATGCAGAATGGGAAAAATGTATTTAAAGAAATGACTAGACGGCTCTTTATTCTGATGGATTGCAGGTGGGATACATCAGTTAAAGATGCAATATAATGAAAATGGAAACATCATAACATATCATTTTCCATTCAACAATGAGATGCAACACAATTTTGCAGATATAAAGCAGATGGAGATAAATGCCTGGTTAATAAATGGTTTTGGAGCTGCACTGGGAAGATTGTGATATTAACATCAGTTTAAATTTTTTAGAGATGATATTCCAGAATTGGGGAACTATTATTTAAAAATACTTTTAGTATTGGAAATGTACAACTCACTTTATCAACAGACACTGGTTTTATACATTCTGTTAAAATATCGAGGTTGTTGTGAAGCTTGAGTTGGCAAAGTAACCTTTTATGCTTAGCCAGAGATGGACAATATTTTGAGATATATATGATTACATTTAAGATTTTTACAGGATTGAGGGCTAACAAGTGCCTGAGGCCAGATCATGGGGGCAGATAGATTGGAGAGGAGATTGAGGGGGGTCTTTAATTTTTAACAGCGATATGTCTATATTAGGCCTCCAGTCCAAAATCCATAAATGGAAGGTAATTCTCTGCAATCATTATTAATATGTTTTTATGATTGCGAATAAGGGATTTATCTATCAAGCCTTGTTTACAGATCAGACCAGATGATTTCGCACAACATGCTGAACCAAAATCAAACAAATCACCTTTGAGTTAAGTCAAGGTATGAGGCACTGAATAATTTCATCAGAAATTTTAATTTCTCCTGTTGCTGTTAGATCAGGAAAAGCTCATTTAGGAGAAAGCCTGGTATCAAATTTGATTTGTCTCAAAGAAATAGAGTACTTGCCTATTTAAAAAAAAGAGAGAAAGTGAGATAGATAAAAATAAAATAAAACATTCCCATGTCTTCCCAAATAAAGGAAGAGATACCCATTCATATCTTATTTAACTATCCTTCATTAACTAAATTAGAATGGAAACAAAGGGAAGTATAAATGATGAATATTCAAGGAGAGATGCAAATTAATAGATGTGGCTATTGCTTTTTCAATCAGACCTATGTCTCGGTTGATGAATAGAAATGCCAGCTCAGAACACTGAGGGTCCCTTGAGAAGTTCACGGCAGAGACCTACAGGAAGAGCAACAGCAGCAGCAGCTGTGCTTCATTCTTCAGAGTCCAACAGTACCTTTTGATTGACAGCATCGAAGGTAATCCATTGATCAAGAAGTCTTGGTGTGAAGCTTTGAATGAATCTAATTGTCACAGCAAAAAATAAAGATGTTCCGCTGGGAACTGTGAAGCTCAGGGCAGGAAGTTGAGTAATGACCAGGTGCCTGTGAAACACCACTTTCCAATTTTGAAAATTCAGAATCTAAACCAAGAACTTTTGCCATGGGGATGCAGTAAGAATGAACATCAGCATCTTTTTTTTTTAGTCCATTTATGTCTTCACTTGCCAGTGTTCCTTCCCTCTGTGCTCTTCATCAATCCACCCAGACCAACAAATGCTAACTGTTTCTAGTCAACTATGTAGCTGCTATATCATTTTCATTTTTTCTAAGTCCAGGAAAAAAAGTCACAAGCACAATCACTAACCATCATAATTTATCTAACTTCAGTCCTTCTTTCACTGAAGTGAACACCAGACAACAAACCAAACTACTCTTACATAGAGCAAATGTCTCCTTTGTCTAACAGGTGATATAGCTCTGCTAATCATGCAATATTCTGTTATGAATCTGAAATGACTGGAACAAGTATATTTGCACAGGTTTTATACAAGGGTTGAGAAGTGCAGTTATGCCAGATCAGCACTGGGCTTATTATACCAGAGCAATATATTTAAATTGATTATAATAGTAATTCTTTCTCCTTGAGAACTCACCTATATTGGAACTAAGGATCTCTAAGAGATAATTTCCACTTGTAATTAGCTTTTGATTTTGATTTCAATCTATGCAAGTAGGTAGGAAGGAGATTAGATGATAGATAGATAGATAGATAGATAGATAGATAGATAGATAGATAGATAGATAGATAGATAGATAGATAGATAGATAGATAGAGATGCTCTATATTGATAGCTGGAAGGCCCATATTTGAATGCATGAATGCATGTATGTATATAATTTTTCATAACTCTCCATATTATTCTTTTTGAGAAGACATAAAATTATATTAATGAAAAATAAACCTATGTTATCCTTTAATTTTTAAGTGTAAGCAGCTTTACTAAAATATGATAGCAGTAATTACAACATGATTTGCTGTTGATGGTGTTATTTGTTTGAGCATGGAATTCTAGTGTTTAATAAAATTGTCATCTAAATTTAGCAGGAATCTACTTAATGGTGATTTTGGGGCAATACCAATAGCAGGAAATCAAATACCATCAGGGGCATTTGATTACGTTCAAACTTGTTCACTGCAGCATTTAATTTTTCCTTTTGTGTTCTTCCCCTACCACACTACTTCCTGATAAGGAATTGGAAGGAGAGAGGGATAAACTGGAGTAAAAAAGAAAAGACAAGGCTACTCGATACCTATTTATTTATTTATTTATTTATTTATTTATTTATTTATTTATTTATTTACTTGAACTTATATGCCGCCCTTCTCCTAGGACCCAGGGCGGCTTACATGCTGCCCTTCTCCTAGGACCCAGGGCGGCTTATTTAGGATGAAGCTCATGGTGAGGTCAAATTCTTATATATTCTGGAGAACTTGTAAAGTTTTTGTTGATTGGAGAAGAATAAATTCAGATCCAATCTTCAAAAAAGATAGAAAAGAAGGATCAAGGAAACTAAATTGCCTGATACTCTTATAATAATAATAATAATAATAATAATAATAATAATAATAATAATAATAATAATAGCAACAACAACAACAACAACAATAATAATAATAAAGTTGGAAGGGACCTTGGAGGTCATCTAGTCCAACCCCTTGCTCAGGCAGGAAACCCTATACCATTTCAGACAAATTGTTGTGTGTGTGTGTTTTGTAATTTTTCTATTCCTTCCTCTAAAGTTTGTTAAGAAATAAATAATAATTTTAAAAATGTTGCCATTGGCTCTAATAAATGAGTACATCTAAGGAGAAACAATCCTTTGGAATGATAGTTTTAAATTTTGAACAAGCGACTCTTTAAAAAAACAAGTTAAAAATGAAGCAAGCTAGAACTAACTTTTTAATGAATAGAAAATTGTGATAACTAAAGTGTTGGTTATTTTAAAATTATAAAATCATCAAAGAAAAGAAAAGAAAATGTGACTTTTATCCTCCCCTTCTATTTCATCCCCTCATGCACGTATGCAGAGTTAATAAAGTTACCTGAATATTGAATGCTGCCTGCAGGGTGTTCGCTTGAGTCATTACTACTCATTTTTAGTAATTTTCTTCAGCCTCAGGGTAGCAGTTTAACACTGTGACCCCCCCTCCCATTTGTCTCCAATAAAGCTTTTACACTTCTATATGCTTTTCAGAATAAGACCAGTCCTGTGCTTGTGCCAGGGTAAAAATAGACTTTTAAATTTGGCACTGAAAATCCCACGTGTTGTAATATGGTACTCTTCAGTTCAGACAGGTGGTTTGTTCATACTTCCAGAAATGTTAGGAATAAACTCACCCATATAATGGTTGCACATATAATGAGTTGGCAGTTGATGCTTATTAATACTTAAGTCATTTGTTCTGTTTCGGTTTAACATGACTGACAATATTGTTTTATGACATGTGAAATAAAGGTTCCTTCCACATCTCAAGTGCCCCAAGCTGATTTCCCCATAAGTTAATGAGAAACCTTTCAAACCTTAACAATTGAGTTTATAAGGATCTATTTAGAATGTTGGTATTGGGAATTTGATGTGCAGGGGCTCTTTCTAACCACATGTCAATGGTTGCATGGTAAATTATCTATATATTATTCCAACCTGAATAATAAGAATTGGAAATTCCGTTATGGCTGGCATAATGGGATAAGACATCAGACCAGAGAAAAGAAAATTAAATCTGTTTCAGTCCCAATCCACTCAGCTTTAACAATGAAATTTAGAAGTCAGTAGTATTAAAATATTGAAAATATAGCTTTCAAATTTGGGCAAACTCTTGACTTCATGGGATTGCTCTAAATGCCAGACATATTAAGGTTATGTATGTCAATTGGTTTTTTTTTGTAACTTACTTCTCCTCTGTTAATTAGTTTACAATTCTCCCAAATCCCCCAAATAGTATTGCTGTGCTGAGTGATAGTTATGGAAGTTGGGATCCAACATATTTAGAGGGCACTAGTTTGTCTAGTGTTTGGCTGATGTTGAAGAGGTCCAATGCCTGTTCAACAAAAGTATTTCCTGGGAACTGGAGAATTTCCAGAGAAAAGCCCTCTATTTGTAGTCTCTATGATATGATATTCTTTACCCCTTTGTATTATAAAAAATAAAGGAAAAGTATATTCCCAGCATTAGTAGCCTAGCCATTGTCTTGTAATCCCCCAAATGGCCAAATATGGACTTATTTGCGAGGCATGAATGAAACGAACAAAGGACAATATTTTGAGAGTATTCATCAGAATTTACTTTTTCAAAGATTTTCAGGGGGGGAAATGGGAATTGCTTTTAGAAGGACAAATGGTTCAGTTACAGTGCAATTGTTTCTATTGCTTGTTGGAAATGAATTGGAATAGTAAAAGGAGCCACAACAGAGCCATAGCTTTCTGGACAGGAGCCATGATCACTCCTTCCTGCAGCTAAAGTATAGGTGCGCAAGTACTTACCAAGGCTGATTCTTGATTCCATTCATGCTTCAAAAGTTTCATTGGACAACTTTTCCAATTTAAGCTATGCTATCAAATAGAAGGCAGGATTCTATAAATTTCTTTAACAAAGCTCAATGAGAGAGATGGGTGTATGCAGTTGAGACTTCTGGTCTCTAGGCTGTTAACCAGTTATGAGATTTGCTTATCCAAACTCCTAGAGGTTTTTGCTAGATACACTGCTTTAAGAAATATAGTGCCTGAAACAGGATATTTCATCTCAATTGCTGGTAAAGGTGCTCTCTTTTCTTCTGTAACTGAAATCTTGGAAGACTTCTTATTTTTATAATAATAATAAATGGTAATGTGCACTTAATTGAACCCAAGCTTAGAGGAAACTACTGAAATCAATGGGATTTATTAGGCATTACTAATTTCATATAGCATATCATACAGTATATGAATGTGTTAAAATGACATCCCTCTCACTGATCAGTGTGTTGTAATGTTGATTAACTCTACATCCAATCCTCTACTGGCAGTGGTTCTTGGTAAATCTGAACTCTCACTACCATCTATATAGATTAAAATAAAGACTTCCTGAAAAATTTAACATCAACTCTTTATGAATGCATGGAAAGCCCAATGCTGTTTTCTTGGCAATAATATTAGTGCCAAGTTGCAGACTGCATTAGTCTGCAAATTCCTTTCTGCCAGGATCTTTTGTTAATTTACCAGTCTACTTAAGTCTAAAGTTTTGGACTCCCTAGCCATCCCCCCGATGAGTACTAAAAAGTTCTTACTCTACTATACTCTTATCAATATCTTCCAGGATGGCTACTGTTGCTACCTTTCCTTATTATATAGGTTAAATCTCTATAATTTTGACTTACCAAGGTAAATGCAACTAGCCATCATATATGGTGCTTATTAACTTGCTAGTAATTATTGTTCCCTTACAAAAAAAATTAAGAACTGTAACCCATGGTTTCTTATTGCAATCAAGATGGTGAACCACAAATTGAATCCATTATTCCTATATGTGTAGGAAAATAAGAGCCAAAATATTTGCTTTGGATCAACACACAAATTGGCAGAGACCTCATGTTCTTTATGAAAGCTGAACAGAACAGCTTTGAAATATAATTGATAGAAAGTACTGAAGTGGATAACAGTGGTGCTCAGGGAGAGCTAGATGTAAAGGAATGCATTTGAACACATTTACATAAAAACACTGGGGCCTGACAGTTCACCATCATAATTACATCCAGAATACCAAAGACATGCATCTTTTAGATCAATGGCGTTACAACATTTACTTAGTGATCTCATCCCAGAGCAACAACTGAATTTAATTTGGAGTAGAGCCCAGAGACACAATTTCAATGTTTAAAAAGATTTAGGAATAAGGAAATATTCTCTGTACAGAAACCAGGAGCAGAATCACGGATTTCCAGTGAGGAAGAGCCTATCTGGATAGCAGGAACATACTTGGGGATGGGGTGGGGTGGGGTTGTTGTGGAAATGACATAGGAGGGACAAATGAAATGTTGAGTAGGATTTAACACTAAACCGTCTGATATAATTTATATACATCTTGTTTATAATATACCAGTTTCTATTTGGGTTGTTTATTTTTCCTGCAAGAAGATGCTCAATCTGTTATATTGAAAGTTGGATATGTCAGAAAAACATAATTGTACATTCAATGTGCTGGGAATGGATTGTTTAAGCAGTATGTATCTTAAAACAAGACATGATATAGTCAGGAATGGATGAGTGCTGAATAAATGTGGACTGAATGCAAAGTGTGCAACTAGTATGAAAGAAGTGCATTGAGGTGATTTTGGTTATATAGAAAGAATAAATGAGAACTAAATTACTAAACAATTTCTGACCAAGAATGAAAGTAAATGAAGACGAAGGACATTGTAATTGGGTGCAAGGTTGATAAAAGAAGAAATAAGTTTTAAAAAACAAAAGGTTATGTCTGAAGCAGTAAATGAATGTGGTAAAGGCAATCATAAGTTTATCAGCATATAATGGTATGTGGAATTATCAAGAATGGAATCATTTTAAATTAGATTTATCTGTATTTCCTTATCTCATACTTTTTATTTCTTTGGATTATCATTTTACTCTCTTTCTGAGCTTTTTATTATGGTGCCTTCCCTGAAAGAGGAACAGTTATGAGTACATATATATATATGAGCAGTGACTTGAAGAATGAATTCAATAAGGTACATGCAATTTCTAAAATCTTTTCTGCTTAACAGAAATGCAATTAATTCAGGGAGCTCTTCTGTATTCTAAGCATATTAAGCATTTTCATTTCCTGAGTGTTTTATTCCCACTTCAACTGAATTATCTTCAGATTGCTGGTCTCCCAGGCTTCTAAGATGTCCTGCAACTTGAGGTGAATTCTTTTAGGGCGAAGGGTTTCAACCTATTGAGAAGCAATAAAGCAAGCAATAATACATACGGGTTGGTTGGAGTCAAATATGATGAGGGCTTCACTTTCTAATGCTTCATAGAGCTCAAGTTTAACTTGTCTTAAATCCTATCTGAGTTACGCATGACAAGGACATGATGCTCATTCATCAAAATTTACACAGAATCAGAACAAAGGGGTTTGAAAAATGCAATTCTTATATAAAAAATATTAAAATGAAATCTAACGTATTATGCAAGTATTATAATTATCCTTTCTGAGGTGTAATAGCCATTTGATTATAATAGCAGAATTAAAGCATAAAAGCTTTTCCATCATCGAGAAAATCTAAAAATGGAATGCAGTTTTCAAATTAAACAATTTGAAACTCATTGCTTTGAGTGACATAGAAATGGGCACATATATAAAATCCCCTGTGGGATCAGAAATTCTGAAATAGCACTTTATTCATGAGAATTCATTTGCATTGGCAGTACCAAGGGTAAGATAGTTACAATGGAAGGACATTTGGTAATGGGTTTCACATGGTAGGAAAATATTGGTCACACCTTTATTGATTATAGCTTTATAGGAGATGTGGTATAGTCCACATATAGTCCACATCAGACAGACTCAGCCTTCCTGCTAAGCCTTCAGCTCACTATTTTGGAAAATCTTGGGTATGGCAGAGGATGATCTACCATGGGACTAGGTGAGTACATATTTTCTTGCCCCTGTTGAAGGGAACATTGGGTATGTGCATATCAAGGTCCACATGTTGAGAAGAAAACCTTAAAAACTTGGGAAGAGTTATTAGGGGCATAGGAGATGTCAAAAAGGTGATGATGACAACTGCCGGAATACAACTGAACCCTTTTTTATATGAGTCACATCTGCACAGGAGGCAAGGCTTTGATTGTATGGTACTGGCTACAATCTTGATTTTTTTTATATATCCACCTCCATGGATGCCCCCACTTATGATTCTGCTTCCTGATATTAATCTTTTACAAAGTGAAGATATTTGATCTTTAGCAGGTCATTGAGGAATATAGGTGTATAAGAAATTTTAAAAATGCATGTTTATTGATGTAGAAAAAACATGAGAGTAGATAGACCTGAATTATGGGATATTTTGCATGATATCAGTAGTATCAGATGGAAGTAAAGCATGTGTGAGACAAAATTGTATTTATTTATTTGTTGGATTTATATGTATGCTTAGCAAATGGTTCAAAACTGATCAACAAATAAAACAAATGTGTGATGCCTTCATGGTGGTTTAATATATTTATAGATAAATGTATACGAATTCCCTGTTAGAGGCTATGACCCAGGGACATAAAAGTACATATATTTTTGTAAACAGACAATATTGTGCAATTGGCTCAGAATGTTACATAGATTGTGTGATAAAACAAAGAATACAGATCTGACAATTACTGTCTCAGATATGCTGTAGTTGTATTTGTCAGGTAAAATAAAGCGAATCAGAGAAATTGGGCCGACCTGTCTGCACCTACGGAAGCTAGAGAAGTGGAGGAGCCTTGCTCTGAGGGATCAGAGGGCCAGTCTATACCGGTCTTATGGGGAAGAGGCAGATACGACGGGAGGCCTGGGGTAGGCCGCTCTCGGGGAACAAGGCCTCGCTGCCTGAAAGCGATCTCTTGTTCTGGCCCCTTGAACCTCTCCCGGGGTACTGGAAATGAACGAAATCCGGACCCTGTACTCAGGCTGCTGCTGCTTAATGCCAGGTCAGTGGTAAATAAAGCTCTCCTCATCCGGGATTTAATTCTGGATGAGGAGGCCGACCTGGCATGTGTGACTGAGACCTGGCTGACCCCAGAGGGAGGAGTTCCCCTCTCTGAGATGTGCCCAGCTGGGTTTCAGGTACTGCATCAGCCGTGACCCCAGGGAAGGGGGAGAGGAGTGGTGATTATAGCTAAGGAGTCACTTGGGCTGCGCAGACTCGCTGCTACTGAGATATCAGGTTGTGAGTCCCTCCTTATGAGGTTGGACCTAGGTGTACAGGTGGGCTTGTTGCTTACGTACCTGCCTCCCAGCTGCGTTTCAGCAGCCCTGCCCACGCTACTCAAGGAGGTAGCCGGGTTGGCAGTCGAGTTCCCCAGACTTATAGTCTTGGGGGACTTCAATGTGCTGTCACTCGGTGAGTCCTCTGGGTTGGCCTCCATGGCAACCATGGACCTGACACAAGTAATCGAGGGCCCAACCCACGAGGGGGGACACACACCTGACCTGGTCTTCCTCTTGGAGCAGTTGAGGTATGATCTGAAGTTAAGGGGCTTAGAAGTGTTGCCTATGTCATGGACAGATCATTTTCTGCTGTGGCTTGAGTTTATGACACCAATCCTCTCTTGCAGGGAGCCGGAACCGATTAAATGGTTCCGCCCCAAACGCCTGATGAACCCTATCGGTTTTCAAAGGGCGCTTGGGGAATTGCCAGATTCGCTCGTACACAGTTCAGCAGAGTCCCTAGTGATGGCCTGGAATATGGTCACTACGGGGGCTCTAGATCAGATTGCACTGTTGCAACCTCTCTGTGGTAGCAGACCCAGGAGATCTCCATGGTTTACCGAGGAACTCAGGGGGATGATACGCCAGAAGAGAGACATTTAGAGAAGCGATGGAGGGAAAGCAGATCCGAATCTGATCGAACCAAATTGAGAGCTTATATTAAGACCTATTTGGAAGCGATCACTACAGCAAGATCTCAGTATCTTTCCACATTGATCGTGTCTGTGGAATCCCGTCCGGCTGCCCTGTTTAAGGTGGCTCTCTCTCTCCTTGATACGGGGAGGAGGGAGGAAACTTTGCAGGGCAATGCCGAAGAATTTAACATCTTTTTGGCAGACAAGGTCGCTCAGATCCGGGCTGACTTGGACTCCAATTGGAATGCAGTGTCGGCTGAGAATGAGTCAGTCGAGATGACAGAGGCTCGTCTTAGTCCTGTTGAATGGGATGAGTTTGACCTGGTAACTCCTGATGATGTGGACAAGGCCATTGGAGCTGTGAGTTCTGCCACCTGTTTATTGGACCTGTGCCCCTCCTGGCTGGTTTCGGCTAGCAGGGAGGTGACATGGAGCTGGGTGCAGGCGGTTACTAACGCTTCATTGAGGGAGGGGTCCTTCCTGGCTCCCTTAAAGGAGGCACTCATGCACCCCCTCCTCAAGAAGCCTTCCCTGGACCCGGCAGTCTTAAATAATTATCGGCCAGTCTCCAACCAAAACACATTCATTCAATCCGAAACACATTCATACAACACCCAATCACAATCAACACACAGTCACTGATGGAGGCACATTCCTATGCCCAGGGGCAGAGTACAGTTCATACGCCCCAAGCCTGTCGGCATAAATAAGTCTTCAATAGTTTTCGGAAAACTAGGAGGGAGGAAGTAGTGCGAACCTCTGTGGGAAGCTGGTTCCAGAGGGCTGGGGCAGCGACGGAGAAGGCCCTTGCCCTAGGCCCCACCAGATGACATTGCCTAATAGACGGGACTCGTAGGAGGCCAACCCTATGTGCCCTAACCGGTCGCTGGGATTCATGAGGCAGGAGATGGGTCCCGCAAGTAACCTGGTCCATTGCCATAAAGGGCTTTATAGGTCATAACCAACACTTTGAATTGTGTTCGGAGACCGATTGGTAGCCAGTGCAGCTCACAGAGAGCTGGAGTGATATGAGCATGTCTTGGGAGGTCCAAGACAGCTCGCGCGGCCGCATTCTGGACTACCTGCGGTCTCCGGACATTCTTCAAAGGTTGCCCCATGTAGAGAGCATTACAGTAGTCAAATCTTGAGGTGACAAGGGCATGGGTGACTGTGAGGAGCGACTCCCGGTCCAAATAGGGCCGCAACTGGTGCACCATGGACCTGACACAAGTAATCGAGGGCCCAACCCACGAGGGGGGACACACACCTAACTGTTGGTAAAATTGGAGTACATGACTGACATTTGCCAATGTTAGTGAACTGGGCACCTCTAACAAGCTGGAGTCAATCTTTATTTATAGCACGGGTGTCAAACGTGCCGCATCATGTGACGTGTTGTGATGTATCGCAACTTTTTTTGCATTGCCGAAGCTGGGGTGGGCATGGTCTTCACATAATGCAACCAACCCCTTGGGCCAACAGTTTGACACCCTGATCTATAGTTAGAAAAGAATGATTCTATGAGCCGTGGTGGTGCAGTGGTTAGAATGCAGTATTGCATACTAATTGTGCAGTTTGGCAGTTCAATTCTCACTGGCTCAAGGTTAACTCAGCCTTCCATCCTTCCAAGGTTGATAAAATGAGGACCCAGATTGTTGGGGGCAATATGCTGACTATGTAAACCATTTAGAGAGGGCTGTAAAGCACTGTGAAGTGGTATATAAGTCTAAGTGCTATTGCTGCATATTTGCATATTTGGTTGTCCTACACAGCCAATTTCACATAACAATTTCTAAGTATTTGCCATTGCAAGTTTCAGCCAGTTCATTGCCATTGTTTCACACTAGACAGGCATGTTCAGGGTAAGTGAAAAATAAGGAACATCTCCCATTTCTTAAATATTCTTTTCATTGAAAGGGTAAAATACACTTACATTTTTGATTAAAAGGGGAATCAGGACTGAATTCAATACAGAATAAAGATATGTTTTCAGTGAAAAAATGTTTTTATATATATAAAATGGAAGAATCTCAGAGGGACACAGTACAATATCAAGGCACCTGTCATTTTGTGACCTTTTTCCTGTTGACTAACCACAAAGGCTTTTCATATCTATAATTGAAATGAAGAATATATCTTATTGTAACCATCAGGCAATGTCATACAGAAATAGCCACAGAAGTTTAACAGTATGAGGGAATGACCTTGGAAGATAGCAGGAAGAGCTGCAGCCAGAGAAACTTGAAAGATTCTGTTAATGTAAACTTATAATAAAGTTAGTTCATCTGGGCATTCTTCAGTCCGGACTACCTCACAAGGCTGACATCAATCTTGCAAGTCTGAAACTACACTTCTCCACCCCATCACCTTTACATCCTAAAAAAACTAGGGAAGGTTTCTTCTGAGATCTCAAAGATGCTTTTTCAAAAGACAACTGGACTGTTTTTTCCTTGAGAAGAAGAAGAAAATGTTTTGCTTTTCATCCAAGAAGCTTCATCTTCTTAAATGAAGATGAAGCTTCTTGGATGAGAAGATAGTCTGATCTTGTGAATAATGGAGGTTTGCACATAAACTACAATAATTTAAAAAATATGAGAAGTAAAATGATGAAAAATACAGGACTTCATCTGTGTGGAGGTAATATTTTGACTGATTATGTCCCATAGATATACTTTTTTTCTTTCTAATTAATTTATTGATGGCCTATCTTACTACACGGTAACTGTAAGGACCTGCCTCAATCCCCATTCCCAAGAAAGCAGAATTCCTGGAACAGCTTCATTCCAAAAGGAACTTTTATTAGGAGAAGTTGACAGCAGGCATAAAAGGCAGGATCTGAGGGGTTCCCACGTGAATCAATAGGTTAAAGGAACAAATGGCAAACCCCACCCAATAGTCCATCCGGTCAGTTCAAATGAGCCAATCTCCAGGAACCTGCTGTGAGAATGGGGTTGATAAGATGCCATTCCCAAGGTTGTTTGGCTGTTAGATCTTCACGCCTGTTCTTCTGCAGCTAGAGATAAGGCAGATGGCTGGAGACACATTCCATTCTCACCCAAGCTGGCAGTAAGGGAAATAGATCAAAAAGCAAGCAGATAGAGGAAAGCGGAGAGGATACATTGTAGCACCCATCGCTTCCCTCCTCCCCCCAGGAGTATGGCAGAACCCGCAGGAAGATAGAATAAAGAAATCACCCAATAATTGGGTTCTGACATGCCACCCCCCTTAAAAATGAGATATCCACCTGTAGCTGGAACAAAATAGGGAGAGAAAACACATATGGGTTAGTCTACTTTGTCAGAGTATTTAGCATGAAATTTATTAAGTAATCTCAGGGCTCTAGCATGTCGTTTATGGACCCATTCATTTTGGGAAGGAGATAGGTCCTTCCAAGCTTTAGGTATTGGGTGGAACCATGATATTTTCTAGAGTCTAGGATTTCTTTGACCTCAAAGTGCTGCTCCCCTTCTACCATGATCAGAGAAGGAGGAGGGTCTGCATCTGGCCTTAAGGGTGTGCTTAACTATCATTTCAAGTTCACCATTAAACACCTACTGGGGGGAAGGACTTCCTAGCAGACACTCTATCATGGCTACCACAATACAGTAGTACAAAAACTGAGATCTGGGCAGGTTACAATTGTAAAAGATAAATATACAGATATATTAAAAACATACATTATTTATTTATATAATTAATTATTAATTATAAATATTAGAAAAGGTTGATGAGGTAGAACAAACCCTTTGGAATTGGATTTACCATTCAAAAATCTTGATCATATAAAACTTGTAAAACATCTAAAGTGGCAGTATGCATACCATTTAACACAAATACATACAAAATATCATTATTTTTAAATGAAAGATCTGGGGCACTGAATAAATGAATAATTTATTCATAAATGAAACACTCTGATTTGAACTTCTCAAAATTATCTTAGATTCTTTTTACGTTCTCGTTTTCTATTGCTGACTCATCTTTCAATCATTGGCTGGAGTTTGCAAGAGAGCAGTCAGAAGTGTTTCCTGATATGTTTCATATCTGAAATTTTCCAATAGAATTTAAAATGGAAAGGCATTGTTCGGCATATTGCAGAGTAGATCATCAATGCATAAATGTTTATCCAGTGCTGCAATTGGTCAGTTCCCAGACTGCCAAAAAACTTTGCTTAATAGGGTAGCCTTTCTTGGAAGAAAGGAGTAAGAATCTAAGAATGACCCACAAGCTAAACAACTGAGTTCCAGAGTCTGAGAATGTGCTTCAGACATTTTTCTATTCTAATTCAAAAAGTGCACCCAGAGAACTGACCATAAAATTACAATTGGAATATTACTTTCATGTATCAATGCTTAAAGGTGACTCTGGATGCACTTTTGCAGAAAGCTTAAAATGCTTTGTTGAACTGCAATAGCTACACAACTATTACATTATTACATTTTGAATGCAGATGTGAACGATTTCTTACTGTTAGAAATACTGCTGTCATTATCATTCTTTTTTTTTAAAGTGATGCCTTAACTTGCTAAGACCTTAGCTGATCTGCAGCAAAAATGTCATCCAGAAACCAACAAAAGATATATTATGGACTATTTAATCAGACATGAGCCCAGCAGGGTATTTGTTCATTTCACCTCTTTCTAATATGGAATGTGATGTTGAGAAATGAGAAAAATAGCATCAAACTTTTGGGAACTCTAAAGGTTAGAGATAGAGGAGGGAAGATAATTAAACAATGATGGAGAGGCAGAGGAAGAAGGAGAAGGAGAAGGAAGAAAAGGAGAGGAAGGGGATGGGGAAGAAGTAATGACCTCATACTTCCTGAAGAAGAATAAGCATCCTGATTTATTGCAGATCATTAAATGTCTTTTCACCCTTGAATCCAAAGGGCTGTACAACACCAGTGACAAAACACATTTACCAACTGACCCCCACCACCATTCCTATCCCCCAAAGATGCTCCGTCCTTTTTATCTGTTTATCCTTATTAATTTTCTGAGACATACATCCAAACAACGCACAGGCTGCAGCTGTCCATCATGTCCAATATTTAACATTGAAATAATTTGCTAATGATATAAAAAGGTTTGCTTGGGGGAAAAGGCAGCATTGTGGGCAAGAAGAGAGATATCCACAGACAAGGTTGCATCCGTTTATCCTGGCTCTAAATCCAATGTCAAACATACTCATTTATATATGTTTATGTATGTATACACATACACCTATGTACGTATGTATGTCAGGGACAATGTACAGGGTTGCATGGGGAGCGCAAGGAAGCACAAAGGAGGTGTGGAAAAGGTTGGGGAGAGTGTAGGGATGTGCACAACTGATAGGTAAGGAAAGATTTCTGAAATGATGACCCAATGATTCATGGCTTGTCTAATATCATTTCATTGTACTCTAAAATAAAATCTATATTGGATTTCTTTTATACCTCTTCTCCTTACTACAGCATTTTGCTGTAATTTCACTGGTCATAATATAGCAACAAATCAGAGTAGCATCTTTTCCTGTTATGGCTTTGTGCTTAATGGAACAGAACAGAATAGAATAGAATAGAATAGAATAGAATAGAATAGAATAGAATAGAATAGAATAGAATAGAATAGAATAGAATAGAATAGAATAGAATAGAATAGAATGACAGAGTTGGAAGGGACCTTTTCAGTCAAACAGTTATCCAATCTCTTCTTAAAAACTTCCAATGTTGGAGCATTAACAACTTCTGGAGGCAGGTTGTTCCACTGATTAATTGTTCTAACTGTCAGGAAATTTTTCCTTAGTTGCGTAGTTGCTTCTTTCCTTGATTAGTTTCCATCCATTGCTTCTTGTCCTATCCTCAGGTGCTTTGGAGAATAGCTTGACTCCCTCTTCTTTGTGGCAACCCCTAAGATATTGGAACACTGCTATCATGTCACCCCTAGTCCTTCTCTTCATTAAACTAGACATATCCAATTCCAGCAACCGTTCCTTATATGCTTTAGCCTCCAGTCCCCTAATCATCTTTGTTGCTCTTCTCTGTACTCTTTCTAGAGTCTCAACATCTTTTTTACATCGTGGTGACCAAAGCTGGATGCAGTATTCCAAGTGTGGCCTTATCAAGGCATTGTAAAGTGGTATTAACACTTCATTGGATTTCAGATAATATATCTTAGTTTCTAACATTTGTAAATTTTTCTCTATCCAAATGTCTATTGCATGATACATTTCTTGTTTCTGAAATAGAATATGTCAACATTGTTTTTACTTAATTAATATCCTTAATGGGTTCTGAATATGTGTGTGAACCCAGTGTGAGACACAGCTTTCCATTCTTTCATTATAACATGCTTCTTGTCTTCTATGTCTATATTATTGAAGTCATCTTTACAATGGTAAAATGTACTATTGTAAAGCTATTGTGAAATCATTTCACATTTTTGTGTGTACTGTATTAATAGTATAAGTATACATCTCCAGGACAAACAAGTGCACATCAGTAATATTTCTAAATCAGTACATTGCTAATTATAAATAAGGGTATAGGACATGTTTCCTAATTTGATCTAGTTCCAATAATGTTTTGAGAATTTCTACTAAATGATCTTTCATGCTTTCTTCAACAAGCTCAGTGTTTTGGAAATTAGATGTATTTTTTAATGTTTCAGTGATATTTCATAATGTTAATTGCATTTACAGAAGAGGCTCTTAGTAATCATGCTGTCTTCAATGTTCTACTTTTAAGCAAATAATTAGGAGTCAGAAAAACTGCATTTATGAATAACATAAAAATAGACATGATTATGGAATTGTTTTGTCTTACTCTAGCAGCAACTTCTTTTCTTTTCAGATTGGTAATAGTAGCTGTTTTGTTCTACCTTTCCTATTGGCAACATCCCAGTTATTCACCTCATCTCAGAATTGACACAATACATAAATCCACTTTTAATTTCAATAGGCAGCAAGCCAAACTGTGATAATTGAAAGTGGTTAATCAGAGAAGATAAACGTCACCCCACCTGAGACAATGGAACCATTTAATGTGATCTTTCTATGATTTCTGTTTGACTTATGAACACATTCCTGGGTTGCAGGACTCTTACTGAATTGTAGCTGAGGGGATATGCATATATTAAATTGCATATAAAAAAGAGGTCCCTTGAGAAATAAAAATATCCTATCATGACTTAAATGTTTGTATATGTTTTAGTTCCTGGATCCCAAGGTGCATTCACATGGGTTACCCTCACCACCACTATCTTCTGAATAGGAGCAGTTGATTCTGAGGATGTTACCAGAGGTGAGAAATATTCTACAACATTCTTCTTCCAATATTGTTGATGTTCTCAGAATCAGAACAAAGTTTGATGGGGTTCTGAACTTGATGTCTTCCTAGGCTCACTTCATCACAATTGCAATGCTTCCCAAACAATGTAGGATAACAGAAGTAGTAAAATCCAATCTACCTCACCCTTCTCCTTCCAGCAGTAACCAAGTAATTTATCCCACTGCCACTCTGAGACACCCCAATTCTTCATACTAAAAATGGGTGGTAACATTTTCTGCTCATTGGCATATTTGAATTCTTCAGTCTGTGCAGAAAACAAAAGGCAGCCTCTCCTTCCCTAAAATTCCTACTTCCATTTGCCCTTTATTGAACCATAGAGTTGTCCCAGAAATCAGGGAATTTCAGCACCATCCATCCTCATCAAATATGAATTTCACAACCATTAACAATGGTGGCTTTTTACTGCCACGTAAATTGTGCATCAATATTAATGATGTCTTTCCTCAACTCTGTTTCTTTACCAAGATTTGGGAATCTGCCTACCTTTTTAGAGAGCAAGTTGAACCTGGCAATCTTTTTGCAGGGGGAAAAGGACTGTCTATTTCAGTTACAATATTGGCAATTGTGCCAGACATCTTTCTTTTCTTTTCCCTTTTTGCTTTTCATTTCCAATCAAATCTTGCTTTCATCTGCTGATGCTCCCACCCAGTTGGAATATATCAGCAAACTAGCAATTTATTTCAAACCCATTACCAGAAAATTAAAAAAAATGCAGACAGACCAAGTCACAACTGTTGAAAATGTGGATTCTTTTGCAAATCAGCCATAATGACTAAATGTCCATTGGCAAGAAATAAAGACATGCCATGCCTATCCAAGCAGATGGACAGCCCATGATATAGATTACTTTAAAGTTGACTTTTTAATACCAGGAAATTGTTTGAAGACGTTGAGCTTTCATAAGAAATGTAAATGTAATTGCCTGCAGCACAGATTTATTAATAAAAGTAGGAAGGCATCATAGCTAATTATCATAGGCATCATTTGCATTTTCCAAACATTTTCATTATTTTAATCTAGCTGTGGAGTAGATGATTGTATGAGTTCCAATGCAGTGTTTTACAAAATTAGTATTGACCATGAGTAAACTGTTGTTATCCTCCATACAAAAAGGAAGACTGACAAGTATCTCAGATTTAAAAACAAAGCAGCACAGAGAGATCCCATTCTTCTGGCACTTTTGTAATCTGTAGCAGAGATTGAATGCAGAATTTCAGATGATAAATTTGCATATTTTATAAATCAATACCATTTTGGTTATGGATCTAGAATGGTATCTGCAACAAATTACCTTTGTCAAAACAGGAAGGCAGAGAGAAAGAGAGAGATGGAATTGATTTTCACTAATCTAATTCAGCCAAGGCCAGTACAATATTGGGGGGAGAGGAGCTTAATCACTTCTGAATACAAGTGGTACAAAACATCATCTGCTAAGTAGTTGATGCAATGCCCATGCACATGGGCAGGAGGTGCATTATTGCTTTTGCCATTGAAAACAGGACACTTCAATTCCCAGCAGTGTTTGTTGGATTAAGACCTGAAATTGCTTGTTTAGACATGAACAGCTGCATCTTGGTTAGTATCTTAGAAAAGGCTTGATGCTTTGCAACAGTTGCTTCTTAAAGGGGAAATGGATAATATCTTGCTTGCTATGTATACCCCAATCTGGACCAGATGGCACAAGAAATTCCATGGATCCAGGCATTGTATAATGGGTAGTGGGCTAGATATTGACATGTATTTGTCTGTAAATCCAATGGATGGCCTTGCCATAAGCAAATCCTGTTTTCTCTGTGCTAAATTCATTCCTAATATATTTTATAATGTTCAGTACATTTCCACAACACAGATTAAGGAGATTCTTTCCCAAATATTATGCAATAGACTTAGAGTACATTTGTATGATCAGCAACCTCAGCAGTAATGCAACATGATGTGAGAATTTTTCCATGCTTATGGAGTCAACAGGCTCAAAGAATGGATGAACTACCTAAAGAATCGATCTTCTGCCTGCCTAAATCCACTAATCATCCATGTGATCAGCTTCAAGAAACAGCTTACTTAGTGGTACCATTTACTAGATATCACTAAGCAAGTCAGTGACATGATTACTTATTTGCTAAATAGGACACAACAGACAAGGGTTCCCAAAACATTTGTAGCAACAAACATAACAACCGGATGATGGCATAGCAATGTGTGAATTTAGCCGGTATCCCTCAATCTAATCTACAGTTTTGTTATGAGGATGGACTGGTACAATATACAATGTGTCATGATTAATGAGCTCGGTTTAAGATAAGATATGATAAGATAAAATAAAATAACTTTAATAAGATAACCTTTATTGTCACTTTTTCTGTGTGCGCACTGGCACACATTAAAAATGAAATTCTGATGCCTTTTCTCAAAAGAAGATATATAGAAGAAGAATATATATATATATATATACACACACACACACACACACATACACACACACACACACACATCTGTTAACAAGGTTTATACTATATAATACAAAGATATTACAGAATCTATTTGTTCTGCTTCGGATTGCACAAAGCTGCCTTCTCCTCCTCTTCCTCCTCCTCCTCCTCTCTTCACCATGGCTTTTTAACATTTCTTATAAAACATTTGCCTTTAGTTTTTACATTGTATTTCAGTTTTAGATAATTAACTTAACTGTATGTATTCATAAAAGATATTTATAAATTGTTTTTCTGAACAAAGTCCATATTAGCAGTAGCCTAGTATAAAAACATGATAACACTGTAGTAACATTTTGTGTTTTGAAGTGCTCACTGTAATACATTAAAGGACCCTTACGAACTGTGCCCTATGTATTAGAGTATACTTCTATCAGTTCAGAATCAGAGCCATAGCAACAGAATATTGATAAGAACACATTCAGTACAACTCATTAATTAATACAGTGGGAATACATGAGTTTTCACAGCCTTTTAAAACATTACTGCTAGACATCACCAGAAAGGAACTGAAAAAATAAATGCATTACCTTTTAATAGGATTATGAAAAAAAATCTCACTTTTTCTTTTTCTTTTTAAATATTAACTGGCCTTTGCTGTATGTCATTTCTATGCATTTGATATATCTGGTCACTAATTGAGATAAATACAATATCACCATATGGGAGCACAGTTGGCCCTTTGCTCCAGCATTATCTGCTATGAGGTAGCACAAATGAAATCCAATTAGGACTCATAGATCCATTAAATCAAAGCTATGAGAGACTGGGAAATGGAATTTCCTTTCAAAAATGTACAAGAGGTGACCACAGAGTCGGCCTTCTCCAGGTCCCGTCAGCCAGACAGTGTCGCCTGGCAGGGCCTAGGGGAAGAGCCTTCTCTGTTGCGGCCCCAGCCCTCTGGAACCAACTTCCCACGGAGATCCGTGTCGCCCCCACCCTCTCCGCCTTTCGTAAATTACTCAAAACACACCTCTGCCGGCAGGCCTGGGGTAGTTAACATCTTGCCCCAAGCCAGTGTATGTCTGTGTGTATGCTGAATGATTGGGTTTTTTTTAAAAAAAATTAAGAGGTTTTATATTTATATGTATTTTTATGTTGATTTCTACTGTGTTGTGAGCCGCCCTGAGTTCTCCGGAATAGGGCGGCATAGAAATCGAATAAATAATAATAATAATAATAATAATAATAATAATAATAATAATAATAATAATTCTTATACAATCAGAGAAAAATAATGTGATAGAAACATTAACCAACTTCCAAACAAAGGAGAGATTGAACCTAGGACTCCTATCCAAAAGGGTGCACAGCCGCTGGCATAGGGTGGGCAAGAGAAAAATGAACTAAAAGATTTGAATATTCATTCTATAAATAATTAAATAGCTTGCTTGTGATAAACACTTATTCATTCATTGTGGCTTCCTAACTTTTCTTCTGGTTGAACTCTGACAAAGGTAGGCAATGAGGCTTTCCCACCTCCATCCCCCATTTTTCTTTCTTAAACTATAAACTGTCATGCTTATTTAAAGGTTTTTCCCTCTTCATCAAGTTCTTCAATTGCTCATTTGGCCATGTGACATCATATGCTTACATGGTGTCCAGGAAATTGGAGATTGAATGAATATGGGCATTCTAACATAATCTCTGAAAGGGAGATGCTTCCTTGCAAAGAAAGCTAAGCCACTTTAAAAGTTAAGAATAAGTTTAAAATTCATTGCACTGTATATTTTTTTAAAAAGGTGTGATGACCATTTTATTCAAAAAAACCCACAATTCTATATTTAAAAAAAGAGAGAAAACAACTATAATTGATAAAAGCATTTAAAAATAAAGACCCAGGCTAAAAATTCTTACATTGAAGTAGACCATAAAATGAAATGGATTTGGAGAATCTGCTCATTTGCACTAGTAGAAGCTTCATTTTTTGTGTTTGTGTCCCTAAAAATTACTATCTTAAAAATAAAACATTAAACAATAATCATAAAACCTGGGTAGATTCATTTAAATGGAAACAATCCTTCTAATGATTTATCTACAAATCAGTAACTATTCTTTGTGCCTTAATGCTGTTCACTGAAATCTTCTTTGTCTAAGAGAAAACATTTCATTCTCTTTTGAAAAAAACACTAGAAAGATCTGATTTATTCCCATCCTCCTCCCATTCACACTCTTCTAAGTGAGGCTGAGTTGCACATCCAACTTTTCCCTAAACTACTACTAACCATCTACAATTATTTTTCACAGCACTTGTACAGCAGGATTTCAAAGGCTAGGAGATGCCCTCAATTTGCACCCTGTTTCATTTATCAGGAAATCTGTTTGCTGTCAGAAAGGCATTTTGCCATCCTATTCTATTAGTCATTTGGTTAAACAGCAAGATTTGCAATTAACACTTGTGGTAATTAGGCTTGGGCTTGGTTTGGTTTAAAACCAACCCTCGTCTTTTAATTAAAATCCCAGAAATTGACAAAAATGGATAGGTTTAACTGAGCCAAATGAGAAAGATATATTGGCTCAATCTCCATTTGTGGGCTGTAATGTTCATTGTTTATTGCTCATGGCAAGAAGGAATGTGACACCATGCTCCAAAAGGGACAGTTTACAAATATGGCTAATTCTTCCTCCTTATAATTTCAGAGCAATTGTAATAAAAGGAAATGGATACATATAAAAGAAAACATCATTGTTTCTACGGGACTCTGAACTACATCTGATTTCATTACTTGGGGAGGAAGCGCTTAGTCTTACACCCCAACCTTGTGTTAATGAATCTGGTACATAAATATTCTGTCCGCTAGCAAGGCACTGTGACAGGTTTCCAATTACAAGGAAAAAATATATCTTGAAAGAATGAAACCCTTGTGTCCTTAATGGCACAGTATGATGATTACCAAGACTGTTGGCGCATCTGTGCACCCTGTTTATGCCCTTATCAAGTACCCCCCAAAGCAGCACATGTTAAAGATGGATAACTTCTTTTATCAGTCAGATAAATATACAGCTACATGTTTAAGAGGCCTCCAGTGTAGCATTTGGTTTTATCAGTAAAAACGGAGCTTCCAAAAGGTGAAACAGCCAAGCGTAAATAACAGGAACCTATTTCCCCTGCTTTAACTTCCAGGGTAAATGCTGTTTGTGTATTATTAGTTCTGGGACATGAACCTTCCTTGATTGCATGTGGAATATGGTGAATCTGCCCCAAATGATTCCTTCGCAATTCTCCTGCAAAATTCAACACTGCATGTATAATTAGCTTTATGCACATATTTGTACACAGTCACATAATTTCCCCCAAAAGCAGCCTTTTTCAATAGAAAGAAAAAAATAAATAATGTTACCCTTTGATTGAGGTCTCTTTTCCTAGTGATTTAGCTTTAGCAAACCCTGGCATAGCTCTAATGTTCTCTGGATGCTCCAATGCCTGTTATACCCAAACAAAATGAGTCCACAAGGGGGAGAAGAGTTAAGTGCTTGACTAAGGCCATATCTTTCATCACTAACACAACTCAAATTCCCAACTAGTCTGTGTACTACCGGTAGAAGGAATGTAGGTGCAAACACTTCAGATAAATATACAAGATTTTGCCTTTTTTCATTATCTAAGAGTGAATTATTATCAAAGCCTAGCTACTTCTATTTCCAAAAATAACAAAAATTACCTGAAAAATAATTAGGCAATCTGGCTCTGGAGAGGACTACCATGTGGTCAAAATTTTCTTTTTAATAACTAAATAAATGTTTTCTTGAAAGCAAACATCTGCCTCCATTCTGAAACATGGGCAATGTAGAAAATATAAATACTGCAAAAGCATGAAAGGAAGCCAAGACAATTCAATTAGTCTAATTGAAGTTCAGAAGTCTGACACTTCCTGGCATACCTGAATGAATCAGGAGGTTTATTAATCTAGTCCCAAAGAGGCTGAGCTTATTTATAAATTAAATAATTCCTTCTAGTCATCAATGTCAGAGAGGTAGTTGTCTGGATCAATAAAATATTATAGAAATAATAGTAGAAATCCAATAGCAATCATTTTGATTTTTTTACCACCATGTAAGTACAAGATGAATGGAAAATGGAAGGAAGAGGCAGATATAAATAGGATCACCAAACCTTTCCATAGTTGTGATGCATGAGTCTTTCAAATAGACAAAAGCAAACAGCCTGATATCAGATTCATCTATTACCAAAACAAAAATCAGATGGAAACTGCCTGAAAGAGATCAATTTCTGACCCACTATATCATGTAGGTGGGAGAAAGGAAAAGTAAGTCTTGATTTCATTTCAAATACTGTAGGTCATGCATTTGACTTTCAGCTATATGGAAATATTTCAATAATAGGGTTTTTTTTAGCTTTTATGCTTTAAACAAATTTATCTAACTTTTCATACGCTTTGGAAATTTTATTCTAACTGTAACTTCTAACTTTTCTTGTAGTTGAAAGAATCCTGACACGTGCCATGTCTGGCCACAAGATTCTTCCAGTAAAAAGAAAACTAATACAGTAATGAAAGACCAGCCATTGTGTGTCATGAAGTATTTTTTTTTTAATTTTTATTAAAGCAATCAACATTAATCATAATAGCATACTAAAAAGCAGTCAACATAAATAATAAAATACAACAGTAAGTATTAGTCTTTGTATACGTAAACCAGGGGAAAGTTCAAGCTACCTGCTATCCAACCCAATACAATCGATTCAATTTTGTAAACATTCTTCACTCCTCACGTCAAGCCTCAACTATACGCCAGATACATTTTATTTGATTGGTGTTTCTCTTGTGTCATGAAGTATTAATACCTAAAGATAAGATGCGATGGCTAGATCATTCATGTCATGCAAATAGGTCTTATGTATGGAAGACCTGCAAATTCTCTTAAATAATGGAAGACTATTTTTACATGTTTCTGTCCCCTAAGTAGGATCAAAGAATTGGAGAATTTTTCCTATGACATTCTTTAACTTAGCAGACTTGGTCACATGCTGCTGGAAAATCATCAATTGATTGTATTGTGGGTTTTTCTTTTAAGTGAGGAAGGCACTTTTTCCTCTGTTTCAAGAATAGAATGATTCACTTTGTAATGTCCCCCTTTCAACCACATTTCACACCTCCCCATCAAATCAAGTCAAAAAAGGATGAAACACAACTAATAGAAGAGAAGAACTGCTAAGCAGTTTTGTCCCTATTTAGCTTCCCAAGATAGCTAAATTCTGCAATGTAATTTCAGTCTCTGGGGGCAGGGAATTAGGATAATTTAAAGGTGAAAATGATAGCATTCTACCTCCCCCTTTCTACAATCAATTGTCTCCAAAGCTGAAAACTGGACCAAAGAACTTCAGCTATGCCTCTTCCAGTAACATCACTGGGAATGCTGTTTTGAATCTCCCAGTAACCATCTATCCTTGTACTTTTTTTTTCCTTTTCTAGCTACAGTTAGAATAAAATGATGGGGTCATTTTTAACCTAAAATTCTCACTCTTCTTTTGCAATATCTTTTTTTATGACAAGGATCCTTTCATAAGAGTAATACCTAAGGGGGGGAAAAGAGCCATTCCATATTAAGTATTTGTAAGAAATCTTTCTTTCCTACAATGAAGATCATTTATGTATCAGATCATGAAGAAGAGAACTTGAAACAAAAAGACAAACCACTCCCCAAAAAATAAACATTTGGAAAAGAAGGGTCCATTGCCAAATTAATTTCCCTAAATTAAAGCCATCCTTGTTTTGCTTTGCCTTTGTCTCAGAAATGTAGCTCAGATGTTTTACAAAGGATTAAAGAAAATCCACAAGACATAAAGGAATAACAACATAGACTAATCTATGCATAGAGCAATGATTAAAGACGCTTCAAATTCAATGAAATCAGATAAAAGGAGGTAAAAGATTTTTCCAGTTCTTACAGATGTACAGTGAAGTGAGGCTTAGTAAACATTGGTAGCCTTGCAAAAATTGGATTCTCTTACCAATAAAATCAAAATTCCTTTTCTGTTTGTTTTTGTATGTTTTTTATTGACACATTTAAGCAGGAATATAAAAAACAATACAAACTAATATAAAGTAAGGAAGAAAAATGAAAAACAAAAACAGCAAAGAAACAGCAAAATATGCAAGAAAAGAAAAAAGTTAAAAAAACAGAAAAGAAACAAAAATATTATAAATATATAAAGTAGCTTCCAATATTATTCATAGCAGTTTTCAATACAAATATATTTTAACTTCTCTCTCTAAAGTTACATATTATTTTTCTTTCTATAATGTATCCTTCTAATCAATAATATCACAAATCACAAGTTCATTTTTTTCATTTTTAAACAAAAAGTGCATAAGAGGCTTCTATCAATAAATGTTGATAATGTCTTTTCTCTGTTCAAAAAAGTCAATTTATCAATTTCAGCAAAATCTGTCAACTTTACAAACCATATTTCCATAGTAGGATGTCTCAAATTTTTCCATCTGTGTGCTAGAGTTTGGGGTCTGCCCTTAAAGAAAGAAACTCATTAGTCATAGTAAAGGACAATAGATTTATAGCATAAGGAACTTCTAGAGAGGATATCACTATTAGTTTTTCCACCAAGTTATTTTGAGATTGATCGCAGCTTCTCTTAGGGTAAAATATATTTTTTTCCATCACAAACTTTGATTGCAGTATATCCAGCTACAGTATATCCACAAATGACACCAGTAGAGATTGTTTCTGGTGAGAAGATCCAAGAATGTAAGTGATAAAAAGTGTCTTATACCAGTTCTGACTATTTGTTTATCTAATCTGAAATTTTATCCTAGGGCCCAAGCTATATGTAAAATTATTCACATTTTAGCCTTTCCATTCCTGATATTTAGAACATGAATAAAAAAGTTTGACTCTGGGAAAGACACCATGAGCTAGATTGGAACTGGCTCTCCCAATTCTGGGAGTTGAAGTCCAGACATCTTACAATTAGCCAAATGGAATCAGATCACTTTAGGCCTACCATTTACAACAGCAGAAATGATTATTAATGCTTTTCACTCCAAATAGTTGAGGACTCAATTCAGATGTGAAGCATGGTAGACAAAGGCTGCAACTCCATTCTCAACATTGAACCATATGACCTGCCATATTAGTTGTTGCTTGTGTTTGTATAGTGTTCTTCATAAAGAACTACAGACCCTTTTACAGAAGTAAAAACAAAACCCATATAAAAAAAGGAAAAAGATACTATAAAATCCTGAAAACCACACAGCTTCAATACACCCAAAGGAAATAAAGGCTTAAGTATAGGGATGCTTTACTTATAACATAGAACTTCTAAAAAGATGTGATCTTCCATTGAAAGGGGTACCATCTCCATGACTAAGAACAAGACCCCATAACCAGATGACTGCTTGGGATTTTATAAATTCAGTAGACAACTCATCTAACACACCAAGATTTAATATAAGGTTTCAGTGTGGTATAGTATGGCTCTAAATACTAGTAGCTTTCCAAAGCCTCACAGATGGTACACTCTAAAGTGGGGAAAAAAACTCTGAAAAGCAAAGCTATATGCTTTTAAATATGACTGACTCAATCAGAATAGAAGTTGAGATTATTGTATTAATATTAGTTTCCATCACATGGTGATATGTAATATAGTCTCAGCTCAGTTTAGCAAACAGATGAAGCTTTCAGACACAAATCTCCACTCTGTGTGCCCATAACCCTTTAAACTCTATTAAATCTATCCCCTGTAAAACACACTGAGGTGAGGTTTGAGCTTGAGATACACTTCTAAATCTGGCAAATGATTTCATAGCAATGGTGACATCCCAGCTCACAGTTCATTCTAGGTATGACTGAGAATAAATTATATGTCCCTGCATAATAATTTGAAGCAATTGAAAAGTTCCCAGTTTGATAAGTACCCAATTCGATTTACTTAACAGCCTCCTGTGGACAAGCCAAGTTGACTTGAGCTTATTTCCAACAGTAAGTAAATTGGTACTGAGATGCATGTGAGATCAAAGATCTTTCTTTGTGCTGAGCAGGTAATTATGCGTCTTTAGCATCCCCCCATCCTTTGCTGATAATTCTCCTGAGAAGATGGAGCTGTGGTATAACATGTCAACAGAGCACAAAGTCCTGCTGGACAAGCTGAGCGGAGAAATAAGACCTGGTGATCATTCTGACAATATCCTGTCACTATCTTTTTGTTTCTCCTGTTGTTGTCTTTGGCAGTAAAAAACGAGCAATTAAAAGGATCTTACGTCTCACTGTCATTGTGTCAACACATTTCTTCAATGCTTCTTTTAAAAACAACCCTTACTCTAACACTGACTTTCTTTCCACAAAAAGGAAGAGATTTTTGACTCAAAATGGAACTAGAATTGTTAAGTACTTCGTTCGCGTGGGAATGATGAAGACACATGGCGATGTTAAACAGCTCTTTATTCTTCGTCTAGCAACACCCGAACAACAACAAAAGGCATGCAGGCCTTTTTATAAGACCAGAAACCCGGACAACGAATAGAGCGTTTTCGCGCCTTGCACATGCGCACAAGGCTGGCGCCACTCTGTCTGGTCCCGAGCAGCTTTTGGAATGCCCGGGACCAATGCAACATCCCGAGCCTGCTTTTGCAGGCTCGGGTTACAACACCACTCCCCCCAGATGGAACATACCTGCACACACAAATGTATGTCATACATTGGAAGAGTGTTATATAGTTTCATTAATCAAATGCAAGGAATGTGGAATACTCGAGTCTGCCCTCAGGCAAAACCCCTTCAACTTTATTCATACAATAAATGTATCTGAAATGAAAAAATAATACAAAATAATCTACCCGAGTTACTCCCGTTATTCAGGGGCCTCATGAACAGAACCCTCATGATTTGACAGCAATTTCACAAAGTCTCTCAGATGTTTGGGTGGGCACTTGGCCCGCTGTGCCCGTCTAAGGGCCGGAGAGATTGCCTGGCCCACCTGCTCGCCTACCAGGCTAGGCAGGCCAGGGCGTTGCTGCCCTAAATTCCCAGGTGACCCTGGTGAGGGTGCCTGGCCTACCTGCTCGCCTACCAGGTGAGTCAGGCCAGGACTTTGCTACCCCAAATACCCGGTTGACTTGCCCCGTTGCTGGCTGGCTGGACCCTCTAAGTCCAAGCCAGCATACCATGGAGAGGTGGAATTTCCCGAGTCCACAATGGACCCCTCTTGGGAACACTGTCCCTCAAGCCCAAGGCCAGCAGATGGAGAGGACTGGGTAGCGGAAGTGCCCCAATACTCTGTGGCCCCTAAGCATGTGCCCAAGATGCCAGAGTCAGGTGTCGCCTCCATGGCAACTCCCTTTGCTGGTGACCTCCTTTTGGGAGCAATTGCGGAATTTGGCAAGCGCCCCTGATGGAATTCTTTTTCTCTTGCTGCTTGTGATTTGTGTGGATACCCCGGTAAGTTTCCCTGTCTGGAGCACTATCTGACATATATGAATACTGTGGATACCCCCGGTGTGACTCCCTGTCTGGAGTGATTATGGATGTGTGGGATGACCCCCTATCCCATGAATTCCTGTTGTGAGCACTTGTGGAACCATGGGATGAATCCCAAATAGCCTCAGTAGCAGCTAGTGATGGCCTGTTAGGCCTGTGAAACTGTGACCCAGAACGCATGTTATGGTCCTCCTACCCCCCCCCCCCAGAGCAGAGCCAGGAGCGGAAGGGTGAGAGTCCAGTCTCCAATGCAGTTGGTCTATGTGTCTGCGAAGAACGTGGCCGTCTCCTTAGGCAACTTCGTATGACAACAGCACAGAGACCTTGCAGACCACAGCTGTGACCCAGAGATGACCAGGCCCGTAGTGACCGGATCACCCACCTCCTAAGTGCCCGTGGTTGTGACACCTGTGAAGCCACCCGGTCAGGGTGCAAGCTGTCCAGTTTAGTGATGAGGCAGCCACCCCAGTGGAGTTCAGCAGGGCTCTTCCCTGTGGCAGTGCATGGTGTGGTGCATGGTGCAAGAAGGAAATCTGCTAACCTGTGATGCCAGTTACCGTAAGTCAGTTTCTTGAGGGCATCTTTGGTGGTGTGCACCATTCTTTCTGCCAGTCCGTTGGAGGATGGGTGAAAGGGAGCCGATGTTGCATACCGGATCAGATTGGCCTGAAGAAAAGCCTGGAACTCAGAAGAGGTAAATTGAGGGCCATTATCTGAAACCAGAAATTCTGGAAGACCGTGTGATGCAAAAATTTCTCTCAACACCTGGATGGTCCTGACAGTAGTGGAGGAAACAGGAACAACCTCTAGCCACTTGGAATGGCTATCAACAACAACCAGGAAGAATTGCCCCTGGAAGGGCCCAACATAATCTATATGCACCCTAGACCATGGGGTTTGAGTTTCCTCCCACCTATGTACTGGGGCCTGAGGCATTTCAGGCCGAGACTATTGGCACACTTGGCACCCGTGCACCTGGGCCTTGATGGCTTTATCAAGTCCAGGCCACCAAAGATGGCTTTGCGCAAGCGCTTTCATCCTGACTATGCCAGGATGTCCCTCATGCAGAGAGATCAAGATTCTAGACCTCAATGAGGCTGGGTTCACTACCCTGCTACCCCATAACAGGCATCCCTTGAAAGTGGAAAACTCATGCTTCTTGAGCCAGAAGCTTTGGAACTCAGTATCTGGGCATTTGTCAGGCCATCCTGACAACACCCATGTCAGCACGTGTGTAAGCATGTGATCAGTGGCAGTTTCTGCAGCCACATCCCTAGCATTGAGGGGAAACTCAGGCAACTCCTGAATGGACAGAATATTAATGGCTGGAGCAGGATCTGGCTCCAATTGATTCAGGGGTAATCTGCTCAGGCCAGCTGCATGACCCATTTCTTTTCCTGGTTTGTGAACTAATGTATAGTCATATGCTGACAGGAAAATGGACCATCTCAGCATACAAGGAGAAATGATATGTGGGGTCTGTTTATTAGTGGTAAACAAACCGAGCAGAGGCTTATGGTCAGTGTAGACCATGAAATAGCGGCCATATAAGAAATCATGAAATTTCTTAATGCCAGCCACTATGGCCAAGGCTTCTCTGTCAATTTGAGTGTAATTCCACTCTGCAGAAGACAGAGTCCTTGAATAATGGGTCACAGGGACCTGTGTCCCATCAGCCTTCAGATGGCTGAGTACAGCTCCCACCCCATAAGGAGATGCATCGCATGTGATGCAAAAAGGCAGTTGCTCATTGGAATGCGCTAAAACAGCGTTAGAAGTAAGCAAGGCCTTAACCTCATTGAAACTCTTGTCATGGTCTTTAGTCCACTGCCAAGGAGCCTGCTTGTCTAAGAGCCTATGTAATGGCTTTGCCGCTGCAGCTTTATGTGGGAGAAATGCATGATAAAAATTTAATAGCCCCAAGAAGGCTTGCAGCTCACTCTTAGACTTAAGGCTTTGGGCCTGCTGGATAGCTTGCAATTTAGTCTCAGCAGGGTGAATGCCTTCAGCATCTATACTGAATCCTACGAAGTCAGTAGAAGTGACTCCTATCTTACATTTATCCTTCTTTAGTTTAAGGCCTGCTTTTCGAAAATGAAGCAAGACAGCCTTAATCTTTCTGCCAAATTTTGAGATGATTCCCCAGCAATGAGGACGTCATCAAAGTAGGGACAGACCCCAGGAATACCTCAAAGTGTGCTCTCCATGATACTTTGGAATATGTCAGGGGCTACATTTACCCCAAATTGCAGTCTCTTGACTTTGAAGGCCCCCCTGTGAGTTACAATAGTCTGGGCCTCTGCAGCTGCCTCATCAGCAGGTAGCTGTTGATAGGCCTGTGCCAGGTCAAGCTTCACAAAAATGCACCCCCTCCTTGAGGGAGGCCAGAATGTGACTTGTCACAGGCACTGGATAAGCATGCTGTTGCAGCACCTTATTCTGTGTGCACTTGTAGTCTGCACATATACGTATGTCCCCATTAGCCTTTAGAGGCGTTACTATGGGTGTTTCCCATGAACTTGAATCCACAGGTTCTAAGATGCCCTGCTGGAGCAATTTGTCCAGCTCAGCATCAATCTTGCCTTTGAGGGCAAAAGGTACCCTCCTAGGCTTAATCCTAGGGTGTGATGGTTGGGTCTAACCATAGTGAAATTGGAGGCCCCTTGTAGGATCCTAGCTCTGAACTAAACACATCTGCAAACTCCTTGCAGACTTCTGCGAGGCTCAATGTTTGCAAATGGTGCAGCCCAGTTACCTGGATTCCCAGAGCCTCGAACCAATCGAGTCCAATAAGACTCGTACGTTCACCCCCAACAACCACCACATCTAGGGGACCCTCAAAATCCTTATGTGGGGTGGCCTCCCCCTTAACACACACCATAGAATTCTGAAAATCTGTAAGTATTAGATTGGAGGCCACTGCTGCTGCATATCCTTTTGAATGTGTTAATAGAAATAATGGAGAGAGCGGACCCAATGTCCAACTCCATTGATAAGGGAACCCCTTGCAACCTTACATTAATGGACAGTTTCTTCTTAAGGGGCTTATGTGTCCCTGTCCTCAAAATATTCCTGCGTGATGCGCAGGAACCACCCTATGTTGGCTGGGGACCCTGGTACCTTTCAGACGCAATTCTTCATGAGGTTGGACCTTCTGGCAACCCAAACAGATGGATGCGATGTGGCCTTGCTTGCCACACACTCTGCAAATGGCAGAGCGGAACCTGCAGTCAGCTCACTTGTGGCATCCTCCACACCCGAAGCATTGAAGAGATGCTGGGGCCTTGTCCGGATGTTCCTTCTGCCTCCTTTCAGCTGGCTGGTGAAGCCTATCCACCTCTTCTTCAGGATCTGCTTCCAATCCTTCTCGAGCATCCTCTTGATGGCTGTGGCTGTTTCTGTGTCTGTGTCTGGAGGGTTCTTGGTGAGCCGTAAGGTCTTCACAGCCCCGCCTGCTGCTTCCTCAGCTTTCACCTCTCATAGTGCATCTTGGAAAGAGACATCTTCTTTTGCAAAAATCTTCTGTTGTAAGTCTCTGTTCCTTAAACCGCATATGAAGCGATCTCGCAGCCTCTCTTCCAGATCCTTGAACTCACAAGGTCTGGCTGCTTGCCTTAAAGCTGCAATAAAATCCGCAGCAGATTCACCCGGCCTCTGGTCTCTCTCTGCTCGAACGTGTGCCTCCAAGCAATAACAGATAACTTTGGCTGGAAGTGTTCCTTTAACCTTTTCTTCAAGTCAGTATATGTTACTGACTCCAGAAGTGCAGGGGCCACCAGATTCTCAGCGATTTCAAAAGCTTCCTGTCCACAGACACACAAAAGAGTTGCAGCCTTCAAGCCGTCTTCTCTAATTTGATTTACTCTGAAGTAATTCTCCACCCTTGCAATGTAGGAATTCCATCTCTCTGGGTGTGAGACATCAAAATCAGACAAACGGCCGATCTTCGCCATCTTACTAATACGACCTTCACCACTCGCTCCTCTGCAAACTGCTATTGGGGAAAGGGTCCTTTAGCTGAGCTCACCCTCCAGTGACACTATACTGGCAGGCTGGGACGTTGATTCAGATGCCATCTTCCCCTCTTCAGGACTTCCTGGGTAAGTCCTTAAAGCTTTTTCTTCAGCTTGCAAAGGATCCCACCTTCGTCACCAGTGTTAAGTACTTCATTCACGTGCGAATGATGAAGACACATGGCGATGTTAAACAGCTCTTTATTCTTCTTCTAGCAGCACCCGAACAGCAACAAAAGGCACACAGGCCTTTTTATATGGCCAGAAACCTGGACAATGTCCACCAATAGAATAGAGCGTTTTTGCGCCTTGCGCATGCGCACAAGGCTAGTGCCGCTCTGTCTGGTCCTGGGCAGCTTTTGGAATGCCCGGGACCAATGCAATGTCCCGAGCCTGCTTTTACAGGCTCAGGACACAACAAGAATTAATCCTCTTGTGAGCTGAAAAGTTTCAGGTTTCCCTTTAACAACATTTGGGCATAAATTAGATTTTGTGAAGCTTTACTAAATGCTTTGCCTACAATATTCCTTGCAGGAAAATGAATTTATTTGGATTTATGAAAGCACATTCACTCCCAAATATTTTTTTATCATCTTTTTCTTTCAAATTTACTATTGTATTAATGGATTGCAATATCAAAGAATGTTCAATAATAAGCAATTGAAATCTTCTTCCAGTTTCCTGTGTGTAAGAGGAGGGTAAAAATTGGGGAACAGACAGAACATCCATAGCACTTTGTTTCTATCTATAATTTCTACCTATGGAAGGAATGACAAATGACATTTTTGAAACTGCTATCGGATGACACCTCATTTTTTTCAACATTACTCAGAAACTGACAAAACTTTGTCTTGTTCAGAGGCATTGGACAGCCAGTCTGGACTGCTCTGGATGCTGGGAGATTTCATTCAATCCATATGTTTTGTTCTTATGCAAACTGACTTGATTCACATTTCCTGGAACTAAGATGAAGCTCAGAGTATAATGACTTTTTTCAATGAACATATTTTTCTAATGTTAGAATAAAATTCTTGACCTTTGCTTCCCCCCCAAAATGAGCAAACCACAAATGAAAATATGTATTTGTGGAATAACATTCATATAAATATTTCTTTTAGGACAAAATATCTGCAAAGCATGCTTTTCAGAATTAAATATTTACAAAACATGCATTCCAGGATTACATAAAATAGAAATCTTAACTACTTAAATGCACTTTGGGGTCTGTCAAATGTAATTGCTTGAAACATGCATGCTGATGTAGATATGGCATACAAAGATGAGCTACAGTTGATTTGCAATTGATGACAACCCTGGAGGAATCAAATTATCTAGATTCATTTCAGACTAGGATTCAGTACTGAGATAGTTTTGGTCATGCTTGTTGATAACCTGTGGCTGAGCTGGGATGGCAATGGTGATTCATCCATGTGCTTCTTGATGTCCCTCAATAACCTTTGATACCATTGACCATGGCATCCTTCTCCAATCCTTCTGGATTGGAGATCAGAGGCATCATGTTACTGTGATTCTTTTCCTTTCTCCATGATTAGTTTCAGTCAGTGTTCGTTGGTGGGAAGAGATTGTCTCCTAGGACCCTCCTTTCTAGAATGCTGCAGTTATCTTCTCTCTCCCCCTCCTTTTCTACATGAAACTGCAAGGTGGTGAGGTCGTTTGCTAGTTTGTGATCTGTTATCATCAGCATGTTGATGATACCCAATTATATCTTTTTAAAGAATTAGTGCAATCTCTTCATGGTTGCATGGCCATCACATTTAGATGAAATGTGAAATACATGGATGGGCTGTACCTGCATTTACGCTTGATCCAAAGAAGTGTGTCTCAAAACTATTTACATTATGATCCAACTATTCATAGTAAGGGTCCTCTTAGGAATCCACACCTAAGGCATTTGCAAACTCAAGGACTACCTCTGTTACATGAACTCAACGGATGGGCTACATTAATTTCTTTTGAATCTTCTGAAAGTGTATACTGAAAATGCCATAGCCTGAGTCAGACTGTTCAACATGGGAATATTCTTAGAACCATCCCTTTTTGCCATTCAGTTCATTTTTACAACAACTATATTCTGCAGTGACTTCCATTGGGGTGAAGAGTCTATTTCATTATGAACCTTGTTCAAGTATGAACCAATATATGTACAACTGTAAATAGTACATGCAGTCATTTTTCTTTGTTGAACAACATGATGTGTCCAGAAGGATAACATCAGTTCATTGGCAGAGGAAACAGTATAGCTCAGTGTTTTGCAAACTTGGCAACTTTAAAATGTGTGGACTTTAACTCTGGGAAATGAAGTCCACACACCTTAAATTTGCCAATATTGAAAGACAATGTCATAGCTTATCCAGAGACTTTATGAGGAGAATGCTTTAGATAATACATTGCTTGTATCAGGTTCATAATGTAGAGAATTCTCAATATATTCCAGGGTTCCTAATCAGTTTATGCATGACACATGTCTTGAATTAAGAATGCACCCCAGTGCATTCCCAATGCTTTTGCACTGTGCATCACATGGACAGATTGATGGTAGCAGCCTAGTTTTCTTTTAGGAAATCTTCTATAAGCTGTTTCATTTCTAACAATATTTTAAACATTCCTCTGAAGAATTCAATCATCAGATTACATCATTGCAAACTGAGAGCAGGGAATAAAAGCAGGAGCAATGCTTTTCCCATAGTAGTATTTTGTATATTGCAACTAAATCTTCCATAATTAAACTTACATTACTCAAAACTCCTTCCTTCATTTCCCTTCCCAATATATATAACCCAGGTTTTTACAATATGATGTAGCCCATCAGCTGAGTTTATGTAACATTTTTGTTACTGATGTTGCTGCTGCTCAATCCACTTAAAAACACTACATGATCAAACAATATATAAAACAATAACTGTGTAGAAACATATATTTTGCAATTGTCCTAAAGTATTTTTTTTTAAATCCCAAAGTTTAATTCTCTACAACCTAGACACATTACATGCTGCTTGGTTTTCTCATGCCCCTGTTTTAACCAGTCTGCATCATCTTCTGATTGAAACCTTTCTACTTCTATCATGACAGAAACTTTATTTAAACAAGAAAGTATATCAGGGAATTTGTAAAGCACAACATACTTAATACAAGAATGAAATAAAATTAAAAAAACAGTGCTCATGGAATATACCTAAAGCAAAGTTAATTCTCTGGATCTTTATGTGGCCAAAATCAATCACACCTAAGAGGAAGATATCAGTTTGATCTCATTCAAATGATTTTTTTTCAAATTCCTCATAAAATTTATGAGCAGAGAAGTTCAATGAAGAGTTATCCAAATTTCATCAATAATTTCTCAATGTTGGGACTTTCCTTAGGAGTGATATTAACATCAATGGCAGGAATTCTTTGAAATATCTTCCCTTGGGATTGAAGTGAGAAAGCATTGAGCACATTTATATTCAGGCAGATAAAGGATAAAAATATTTTCCATATACACTGGAATTGTCCAAAGCTTCAACAAGATTTATCCCTGGGCTATCTTCTGTTTAGAAGTGAAATAATGAATGCAGCTTAAAAAGGATGCTACAGTCATTATAATAATCATTTATAGACACTTTTGTTCTCTCCCTTGGATAACAGATATATGTTATTTTCTGACAGAATCTCCTCAAACCACTTTTCTTTTTTTAAGCCTATTATTTTATTATTATATTGTTATATTTGAGGCACATATTTGAATGAGCAATTGGAACAGCACTGAAGTTCAGCTATAACCATTTTATCATTTCCCTCCTCTTTTTCTTGTTCAAATGGAGTAAAGTGTATTATTTTATTTGGTTATTGTTCGTTATTTTAATTTATTGACCTTGCTTATTTGTTTGAGGTATCACAAATCCTATACTTGAAATAGCAATACCACTTAGACTTATATGAACTTCATAGTGCTTTATAACCCTCTCTAAGCAGTTTACAGAGTCAGCATATTGCTCGCAACAATCTGGGTCCTTATTTTACTGACCTCGAAAGGATAGAAGGCTGAGTCAACCTTGAGCCAGTCAGGATTGAACTCCTGGCAGAAAAATACTATATATGTGTTGCTGGCCTAAATTAACTAGCTATTTTGATTACTCATCTTCCCTCAAAATTACAGGAAAAGTTCTTGAGGTAGTCAGACAATGCAGTCCAGACCATGAACTCCAGCAGCATCAATGTCTGTGTATGTACTTTTCTGCTTAATCAGATAAATTGCTGTTTGAGCATAGTTCTCATATGGCCTGTCCTGAACTTTCTAAGTCAGGGGTGTCAAACTGCCGCCCCGCAGGCCGGATGCATCATGGCGAAACCGCGCCCAACCCATTGCCGGCAATGGCAAAAAAGTCATGCTATGTCGCGACACATCATGTGACGTTGCAAGTTTGACACCCCTGTTCTAGGTTTTCCGGTTGATTCATGATATCAAGAAAGCAGGAGAGTCACTTCCAAAAGTAATGATGATAATGTTGATGATCACAATTTTCATTTATACTGTATCCTGCCTTTCTGTTTATATATTCAGTGAGGCTATGAAAAATGCATATCATAAAACCTAAGAATAAAAATATTATTAAAATCAAGGCCAAAGTCAAAATCAGTATCATTAAAATCAAAATCAAGGGCTAAAACAAAATAGGAATTGAGGGCTTTTGTCTTTGCTTTTAGGGAAAAAAACATTCAATAGAACAAACTTAAAGCTGGAAAATGTGAAACTTAATGAAATTAGTCCTCAGAGTTAGGTCTTTCTAGCTTCTCTAGGCTGTGAAAACTACACAATTACACTGTGATAACTGTTGCATTTTCTTTTAGGAATCTGCTACAAAGCCTATTTTTGTACAAACATATGGTCTATTTTTCATGAAAAATAAAAAGTGTATAAA
>JARGCV010000044.1:18980000-19027500 GCA_034064705.1 Bothrops alternatus
AGATGTGTATATAGTGTTTCTTCCTCCCATATTTGGGTTTACAGGGTGCTATCTAAAAAAAGAAACACTATATACACATCTTCCCTCCCTGATTACTGACAAAGCGGGAGAGAGCCTGTGGCTTAGAGGTTTAAGCATCTGCCTAGTGTGCAGACTGCCCAGGTTCGAATCCCGGAAGGGTGAGTTCTGACTGAAGAGAGTTAAATAACTCGAAATAGCTATCTCAGAAATCCCTTATTTCTTTGTCAACAATTTTAAACAACATATATATATTTGTGCTTGCAGGATGGCTCTGGGTTGAGCTGAAACAAGCAAAAGGAAAGAATGATTTCTTCCTCCCATATTTGGGTTTACAGGGTGCTATCTAAAAAAAGAAACACTATATACACATCTTCCCTCCCTGATTACTGACAAAGCGGGAGAGAGCCTGTGGCTTAGAGGTTTAAGCATCTGCCTAGTTGAAACAAGCAAAGGAAAGAATGATTTCTTCCTCCCATATTTGGGTTTACAGGGTGCAATCTAAAAAATAACCACTTGACACACATATTCACTCCCTGAATATTAACAAAGCGGGAGAGAGCCTGTGGCTTGAGACTAAAAAGCTTCTGCCTAGCATGCAGACTGCCCAGGTTCGAATCCCAGAAAGGGTGAGTTCTGACTGAAGAGAGTTAAATAACTCGAAATAGCTATCTCAGAAATCCCTTATTTCTTTGTTAACAATTTTAAAAACATATATATATTTGTGCTTGCAGATGGCTCTGGGTTGAGCTGAAACAAGCAAAGGAAAGAATGATTTCTTCCTCCCATATTTGGGTTTACAGGGTGCAATCTAAAAAATAACCACTTGACACACACACACACACACACACACACACACACACACACACACACACACACACACACACATACATACATACATACACACATATATATATATATATATATATATATATATATATATATATATATATATATATATATATATATATATATATATATATATATATGTAGATCTTTGGTTATTCGGGTTTTCTCCCGCGTAGAATTTGAAGTGTCTTGGTGATGTTTCGATGAAGTCCCATCAAATTCTACGTGGGAAAAAACCCGAATAACCAAAGACCTACATACAAACACCCGCGAAAACCTCAGAAAACCCTATATGTTATGTTTTTTATATTTGTATTGTTGTTGTGAGCCGCCCTGAGTCTTGGGAGAAGGGCAGCATATAAGTTTAATAAATAATAAAAATAATAATAATGAGACTGCAGGATGCTGCAACTTTCATAAATGCAAGCTGGTTGCCAAACTCCCAGATCACAAGCAGGTGACCATGGGATGCTGTCATGGTTGTAAGTGCAATGATTGGTCCATTAGTCACTTTTTCAGTGCCATCTAACTTCAAACAAGTATCAAAATGGATGGTGATAAATCAAGGATGACCCATACATTGATATGTCCATAAAGTCTTTCACTCAAATAATATCTAATATTATTATTTCCATATTGTCCAAGGAAAAGCCAATTGGAAGACTTATGATCTTCAAACCTTTCTAATAGATTCATTGCAGGGACATTTAAGCTCATATAATCAGTAAACCAAAGAGTAGCTACTTCCATACACACTCATTGTATTTAACAACTTAACAATAGGATGTCTGTCTTAATTTGTCCTCTGAGTCTCAGCAACAGCTTCCACTGAGGTTTCTACTTCAGGTCTTCTGAAGAACAACACTGATTGAGCTGAAGTCACTTAGTGGTTCCACAGTTACATATCTTCTCACTATATTTATTTAGGTTTTTATCTTCATTTTTTTCCTGTGTTGAAGTCAATGGTCCAGTCAATGGGATTATGTGTTTACCTACAATGTTAAAATAATTCTAAGTGTCATATTTAAGGGATTGGTTTTTACCACTTTAAATGAATAATATTGATTCATCTAATATTTCAAAACATTCTTTCAAACTTTGGATAAACCCCCCTCCTGCCCTATTTCCCCTAAGGACTCTACAGAAGTATACTAAGGCTTCGGATATTGCTATGATATCACAGCCCTACTAGAAATGGGGAGAGCATATGTTCTATTCCTGCCTTAAGCGCAAAGCCAATTGGATAACCTTGGACCATTCATTCTATGTCAGTCCTAGGAAGAAGAAGGCAAAGGCAAAACCACTTTTGAAATCATGCCAAGAAACTGCAGAGATTTGCCCAGGCAATTGCCAGGAGTCAAGACTGACATGAAGGCTCATATACACACACACACACAACTCCTTAAAGTTTACAATACATGGGGGGGGGATGAGGACTGCTGACCTCAACTATTGTTACTGCACCACACATACACACAATTCTTCCACCCCAAAAACTATGATGAGAATATTAGAGTTAGATAGAAGCCATATCTCCCCACTCCTGGCTGTCTTTGTGAACACCTTTCCATTTTTAAATTTTGCTATTTCCTCACTTCTTAGCTGCTATTCCCCACCTCCCAGGTCTGCTGTAACAATACCAGAAGTCCTCCCAACACTTTTAGGAATTTGCAAGCTGATCATGTACCACATGCCTTTGAAACGGAAAAAAAAAATACAAAGACAAAGATGGAATGTGATAGAATTTTGTTTAATGCATTGCCATGAAGTGTAAATACATATTGCATACAGATATTAAAGTTCCCTGGCTCTGATTTGAAATAATTACCCTGGGGAAGCTCAGTGTAAAATAAGTCCTGTATAACCATTCAAATATGCATGATGCTATTCAGGTGACCTCTACTTAATACTAAAGGTCAGTTCCCAAGGAGAAAAGTAAATGTTTACTTAGTAGCTATATTTTTGCTGGAAACAAAAGGAGCTAATGTTTAAAAGCACTATTCCTAAGAGCATTTTTCTCTCTGGTTATTTCATTTTGTTAGTTGCGAAGTCGTGTCCGACCCATCGCAACCCCATGGACAACGTTCCTCCTGGCCTTCCTGTACCATCTTCTGGAGTCCATTTAAGCTCACGCCTACTGCTTCAGTGACTCCATTCAGCCACCTCATTCTCTGTCATCCCCTTCTTCTATTGCTCTCAACCTTTCCCAGCATTAGGCCTTTCTCCAGTGAGTCCTTCCTTCCTTCTCATTAGGTGGCCAAAGTACTTGAGTTTCAACTTCAGGATCTGGCATTTTAAAGAGCAGTCAGGGTTGATCTTCTCTAGGACTGACCAGTTTGATTGCCTTGCAGTCCAGGGGACTCTCAGGAATCTTCTCCAGCACCATAGTTCAAAGGCTTCAATTCTTTTGTGCTCAGCTTTCTTATAGTCCAACTTTCACAGCCATACATTGCAACAGGGAAAACCTGTTATTTCATAGGTCTATACAAAAACCTTCCATGATATAATTGAAACTATTGTTCTCTGTGTGAAATAACAGAAGTTTGTTGTTAGGTTATGAGTTGTATCCTATCTTTTCTCCAAGTCATCTTACATGTGGACTCTTTCATGGCCATATTACTGAGGTAAGAAAAGCAATTGATCAGTGAATCTCCAAGCCTGAGGGAGCACTTGAATCTGTGTCATTCCCCCCCCCCCTTGGCTCCATTTCTTCAGTCCTACTAATCTAGAATTGATGTAGCTCACATATTTTATCTGAAGACCCCAACTGATATATAAATTGCTAGTTGGGGCTATAATTCCAAAAATGTTTCATGCCGAGATCACAAAGCAAATAGAAACTAGAAGCCAGGGTTTTGCACAGACTTCTGTTCTGGCAGTTTCAGATGATGGCTCATTCTCAGGCTTGAGAAAATTTGGCAGATCAGCTCTTGAGTACTTCTAGGAAACAGCTGTTGCCAGGTCAAATATTTTCTCTACTTTCATAATTACACTAAGGATTCAGAGGATGCATTACAAAGACCAGTATTTTTATAACGGGCAGTAAAATTATTCAATTAAAAGAATTAAAGAATTATTTTAGCCTTTGGGATTGTCCATTTACTGGCCATTAATTTCTATGGAACAACAAGAACAATAATAATATATTGATCATCTTGCAAAAAGATTGGGGGTTCAAGTGAACACTCTACCCCTTAGTCTCTTAGAAAGGATCAAATATGTATACAATCCATATTGAACAGACACAAATTCTGAGTAAACTGTGCTTCATAAAGATGTACTTAATAATTATACAAATACTGAAGGATTCAACTGAGAGTACTAAGAGATTATTTTTGAGCCTGTTACTTTTTGCTCAATAAATGCTGTAATCTTTATATCCATATCTAAACTTAGTGACTTTTGAATAATCAGCTTGGGAGAAACACACTTCAAGGCTTCATACAAAATTCTTGTCTTAGAAGCTTGTCAAAAACAAATATTCCCACAACCTTACTAGAAAGGGGAATGCCTACTTAAACATGCTGCCAGCACTGTCTTCGAATACTTTACAAACAATGGCATCTGGGAATGGGCACAGAAGACACAGAAACTCTGAGAAAATTGGAAATTTTTCTACTGTAAATTTTAAGATCTAATCCCCCTCCTTTAAATTATTTTTATGGATCACTTATATGAAAATACCATAGGTTGGGTGAGTGTAGTCAATAGGTACCTATATTATTGAAGTTCATTTACTGAAGATTGTATAGCCTTACATTGAAAAGATTTGATTGGGGAAATGTTCAAGCTGGCAGTCCTGTGATTTTATGAAAAACAACTTGACGTGAAAAAAAGAAAGTTGACATAAAACATCACAGGAAACTTTTAGAAACATGGAACAGTTACTTTTTTGTTTGCTTTAAGATCAAGAACCCTATTTTCCACAAAGTAATCCTTCTTTTTACCAAGATTATATGTTCCAGTCTTTACCCTTATCATGTTTATCAGAGTATTTCAATGAAGGTATTGTAAGGGTTCCAGTCAGCCACATGATGCGAGAAGCTTTGCTGTGATTAATGGACATTTTAATAAATGATGAATCAATTACTATAGATTGTCAACAGCCTGTCTGTTTCCATGGTTTAAAATTAGTTATAGCATCTACAACTGATCTGTTTAACCATGTATGACAAACACTCATTCTCTGATGTGCTTAATGCATCTACTACTAATTACATTTGAACGGAATTTTCATCATAAAGTTTATATCTATTACTATCAAGGGGGTTGGATGCTTTCAGTTTGGTCTCTCTGTGACTTTGTAAGTATCATAACCAAAGGCCTCATGAGTTTTTTTTTCAAATCAAATAGATGCTCCCCATGAACATATACAATGACCAGGCAGCAACCAAAACTGAAAAAGAAAAACTTCAAGGTTGATTTTTATTTCCACCCCACAAACACCACCCCCAAAATTACTGACAAGCTCATGCGGTCATGTCCTATGATGTCTTGTCACATATAATAGGAAACGAGACAAGATATGTAAGGCTATGTACAGATGAATAATCATTAGAGCAGCAGAAGCCATTTTCCTCCTTAGATGTAAAAATAATTCACTACACTTGATCCAGCATGAAAACTATCATGTTTGTATTCTGAAATCCAAATGTAAAGCTGTGAATTAAGCTCTTTGTTTCCTAACGGTAGCACATCTTTAGCCCTTTTACAGGTCATTAAATGGATATGTATTCTTTCAAAAAAAAATTAAAAAAATTCAAGGCTTCTCACAGTCAAATTTCTTCAAAAAGAAAGAGCAAAGAAATAGCAATCAGCTGCCTAGTGACGTTGTGAAGATAATTATAGGGACAACAACAGTAGGACAACTCAATTTCCACTTTGGCTCAATCCTCTTCTACAAAGGGATTTAAGTTCCTCTCAGCAATTGGGAAGAACAGGTGGAGGAGCAAGGACTGCAGCTTGAAACTGAGAAAGACATGGCTGGAGTTACTAATTTATTTTGAACAAGCTCTGATTTGCAGGACCAGGTGAAATGTCTTGTAGACTATTAAAGGAATTTGCTGAGCAAAGCTTCTGTCCATTATCTTTGGAAAGCCTTGAAGAATGAATGAACAGCCATATGACTGGAAAAGGGCAAACATTGTTTGCAAAAGAAGGTGCTTATGGAAGTACTAATCACACTGATACTGACACATATAAAGATCATAAAACAACTAAGGTCTAAACAGCCTGAAACAGTACAATGGTGATTAGAATAGAACATGGATTTCAGGAAGGAATCTTGAAAGACTATTTAATTGTTTCATTGGCTAAAGATTCAGTAGACTATGGGAACACTATGGACAAAAGTCAGGATAATAGCACCCTGCAATGAATGAGATCTTTTTTATTGGATGTTTGGAATGGAGGGATCTCAGTAAGGAATAGCAATGAAAAATAACCAGACTAATTATACTGAAAGACTAGAAATTATAACTACTTCAGGATTCAAGAAATATATAACTTTTCAAGTTTAGAAAATGTTATTTTTATTCCAAATTTAAAAAACCAATATATTTTCTTTCAGCATAGGTTTTATATGAATTGACATTTTTAATGTACAATTTGTTATATTGTTATTAGATGTACATGTGAAGTCATTTGCATCAATTTAACAAGTTAATTCTTGAATTGTTTTTTTATTTTTGGTTGTTTTTGTCTTTTCATTTAATGGCTAATTGGATAACTATATATTTCCATTTTTAATTTATTTTTGTATATTGCTTCTCTGTATTTTTTTCCCAATTACAGTAAAATATATTAAACACTACAAAGGAATTAGGTTTTCAAATTAGCCTGGGAAAGTTTTTGACATAATTCTGGTTACAAGAATTGACAATGAGCAATATTTGGGAAATGTAGTGTGCCTTAAGTTGAACAGGCTACATGAAGACCAGGTATTTACTCTTTAGCAGGTTACAAAGAAATTTATCAGTGAGCGAAACTTAATAAATTTAAATTATGGAATTTTTGCATGAATATAGAGTTGAAAACTGGTTGCTGAATATGGTAAAAACCAATATATGATAAAAGTAAAGGATGCATGAGGATAAATAGAGTGTTTAAGAGCTGGATCAACACCTAGCAGAGAGTAAGACAAGGATATTTGATGTCTTCCAAAATACATTTGGGGATAAATGTATATGGAATGTTTGAAGGGATGTTAAAGCTGATTGGTGTTGGTTGGTGAATGCACATGTATTTCTGTATGCAGATGATACTATGCCATCGGCTCAAAACTCAGATAAATTACAGCCAATGAGAGAGGGGATAGGGCTAATGCAACAAGGACTACAGATATGAAAACTAATCTATCAGGGACCAAAACTTAGATGAGGAAAATGGAGTTAATAATTAAGTTATATATAAAAGATTAAAAACTAGAGCAAATATTTGGATTTGCATAACTTGGTATAATGTTTGCTAAAGATATAAAAATGAATCAAGTTTTTTTACGGTTCATACATAGTACGTAGAATATGATCTTTATGAGGAATGAACCTTGGTTGAAAGAAGTAAATATTGCTGAGTATAAGACTGTTTCTATCCATTTTGTTATACAGAAGTGACAGGTTGGTATATCATGCTAAACATAAAAGTAAGATGGATACTATGGAATGGGGATCTTAAGTGTGTGGTAAAACAGAATGTATAAGGAGGTCAAGAATAAATGTATATTAAATCAGTGGTCTCCACAGGAGCTTGTTGCTTTCATCAAAAGGTGGTGTTGCTACATTTCCCAGAAGCTCCAATCCTTGAGGACACATATAGACATCACAGCACATATACAAAAAGGCAGAGTTTATGTGCTGCAGTGTTGCCTTCTTCATTCTGGCCATATAGCCTTACCCCACAGGAACCCTGAATTGAATACAAAAGTGAATGATGGCCATAAAAAATACATTGAGGCAGTGTGATCATACAGAGAAAAGGAACAGGGATTAAACTGGAAAACAACCATGTAAAGGAAGAGTGAAAGGGTCAAAAGAACAGGATGACTCAGATAGTGAGGGTTGAATGGAGAGATGAGATCCTCAGAAAGAGGGAAGGAAGACATTTAGGCAACATAAGACAATGTATGCAGCAGCGCATCCACATGATGGAAGCATAGATTATTTTCAAGAATAGAAAAGTATGGAAACGACAGTAAATTTTTGATGAAAATGAGATTTTGCTTTCCCCCCCCCTTAACTCCTGCCTTTAGTGCTATTAGCATTCTATTTCTTATTTCTTTTCTGCACTCTGCATAATGTTGCTTAGCCCAAACTGGAAGAGTGTGATGGCTGTGTTTGTAGGTTAGATATTTTTTTTTTAATTTCAGGGATTGCACAAAGCCAGGTATTTGATTTCTTGAAAGCATCTTTCTCTACAATTTTCCTTTACATAAAATAGATTTTAATGGGATTTTGATACCTGTTATTTCATGTAAAGTACTCTAATAGCTAAGTGGAGGAAGTGGGGAAATAATATACGAATATACAAATAATGTACAAATGAAAAGAATATTAAAAAGAAATTATGTTAGTTGATGTTCATGTCCTTAATGCAGACTCATTTTAAGAATATATGGGGCAGTTCTATGCTCACATTCCTGAGTAACCCCCAGTGAAAATTGCTTTCTTCCTGAGGTTTATGTCGAATTAATATGGGTCTGCAGCTTATTTCTGGGTTTAAGGTCCAAAATGAGATGGCTTTCTAAGAAAAATCCGTCAGCAGCAATGAAACTGCCTCTTTACACATTGCATATCAACTCAGAGAATTCACTGCCACCCCTTGTAGCAAAGTCTGCATACGAAGATGAGATTTGTAAAAAGGATTAGGGCAGTAATGGGTCTTACCAATTGCTTGCTAAAACAGGTTCTCCATCAGTGGCCATGTTTCTTTAAATATCAATTGTTAACGGATACATGCTATGTTAAAAGGTGCTAAAAAAAAATAGCCCTGCCCTGAGAGGAAGTTTGGCCTGAACTCCCAAGTCTCCATTTGATGTTTTGGAATAAAAAAAGGGGATTTTTCCAATCAAAATGACAATTTAGAAAAAAAAACTGTATTGGAATAGAATACTTGGAAAAACGGCTAGGACCAGCTCAGGTTTAGCATGGGAGAATTCACTGCCTTTCTAACCTGTCCACATCCTTTACAAAGATTCATTAAAGGAGTTCATTAAATAACCACTTAAAAGGAGTGGTGGGTGGGCCACCTACTTGAATTTTCAAAAGACTTTTGACAAGCTCCCCATTAATAAATAAGCAGAGGATCAGAATGCCCTGAATATCTGGTGGAAGAAAAATAGGTTATGAAGACTTATAATTAATGGTCTGTTGAAAAGTGCAAAGGAGATAATAATGTGGGGGAAAGAAAGAGTGCGCCCCTATCTTCTGCATTTGGAATTGCAATATCACATAGACTGTTAATGATTATAAGTAGGAATCAGTCTATGAGATTATAAAAATTGCTCAACTGCAGACATATTTGCAGTGTTGAGAAAACCTTGTTCCTTCTTGTTTAAATCTGCCAAATGCAGGTAGTCCTCAACTTATGACCATATGTTCAAAATAAGAGCAAGCAAAGAAGGGAAGCCATGGCACATGCAAGGGAACAAAAGAGAGAAGGAAGCCATAGTCTATGTGGCCAAAGAAGGGAAGAAGGGCACAGTGTGTGCGTGCCTCAGTTTTCCAAGCCAGTGTCCCATTGTTGCATGATCTGGGGAAGATAGTGAAAGTTCATGAGAACAGGATACTGGTTGGAGAACAAGAAGAGTTCCAGACATGTGATCCTTCAGAAACCTTACTACCCAAATTGTGTGCATCATTTCTTCTCCAAATCACATGATTTGAATGCCAGCTTGGAGAAGGAATGTGATATATGGCTTAGGAAAGATGTGGGATGTGGGACTTGGGGATGGAAAAGGATACCAGCTGCAGAATGATGTGAGGCCAGGGATGTGGGACTTGAGGCAGCATTTCTCAATGGCAATGTGGCACAGAAGCTGAAGCCAACGCCTGGAGCCAGTGGCAGTTGGCTAACATTGCTGACCTGTACTGTACTTCAGCCCCTGCCCCAGTACTGCCACTGATGAGTGCCACTGTGCAGAGTGGCCAAATGGCATAGATTGGGGGAGAGGAGAAAAGAAAGAGGGGTGGAATTGCAGTACCACTGGGCTAGGCAGGTAGCGAAGGCTTCCTCAGCAACTACAGCAAGCCCCAAGTCCAGTGGTGGGATTCAGCCGGTTCACATCAGTTTGGCAGAACCGGTAGCTAATTTTTTGTTGCTCAGGTGCAAATCAGACTTCCAGAAGCAGCATCCACACAGAGAACCGGTTGTTCACATATTTGAATCCCACCACTACTCAAGTCATATGTCTCACAAACTGCCTATTGAGGAAGATGTTGATTCTGATAAGCTGATGGTTGAAATGAACAGTTTGTTTATATACTCACCCTCAAGTCTTGATACTGCCTTATCTTCAACTATAGTTTTAAAAATGTATGTATGCAAATGTATGGGCAATACTTCACATTCTTTTCACTGTATTAGTAGCAATTGCATTAGTGAGAGATCATTTAGTTATCTGTCCTCTTTCATCTCAAAAGGTTCAAATAGTCTCTTTTCAGTCAACGATAACGAAAAATGATAATCATGTCATTAGGCAATCAACCTGTGCTCCTTTATGAAGTTCAGGTGAAAATATATAAAAATAGGAGAGAGCTTTATCATGAAGTTACATGATGAGAAACTTTTGAATAAAAAGCAATGTATCAGAACTAATAAATTGATTACAATTATAAAAATCTAACTTCCAAGTAGAGAAGCAATAAAATTCTCTCCCAAGGCTCTAAAAGCTCCAAGTCCACCACTGACTGTAATTAATTGCATTTCCTGTTCTAATTGGCACTGGAATGTCCTCAGTAGATTCACAACAGGGTTCAGCTAGATAATTTTAAATCATAATGAATCATATCCCTGGCCAAGATGCTGAGGCTTGAAGATGCTGGTGAACCTCAGCTTCCTTATCACAGTCTAAAACATGGGTCTGCAATGTAGAGCTGCATGTGGCTCTTTGAGCCTTCTCCTGCGGCTCCCAGCGTCCTCTGCCATTTGCAGAGAGAGAGAGAGAGAGAGAGAGAGAGAGAGAGAGAGAGAGAGAGAGAGAGAGAGAGAGAGAGAGAGAGAGAGAGAGAGAGAGAGAGAGAGAGAGAGAGAGAGAGAGAGAGAGAGAGAGAGAGAGACAGAGACAGAGACAGAGACAGAGACAGAGAGAGACAGAGACAGAGAGAGACAGAGAGAGAGACAGAGAGAGAGACAGAGAGAGACAGAGAGAGACAGAGAGAGACAGAGACAGAGACAGAGAGAGACAGAGAGAGAGACAGAGAGAGAGACAGAGAGAGACAGAGAGAGACAGAGAGAGACAGACAGAGACAGAGACAGAGACAGAGACAGAGACAGAGACAGAGACAGAGACAGAGAGAGGCACTTGCTCTTCCATTTTCTCTCTCTCTCCCTCTCTCTCTCTCTCTCTCTCTCTCTCTCTCTCTCTCTCTCTCTCACACACACACACACACACACACACACACACAGAGTGGGGAAGAGGACTGGCAGACCAAGGGCAGGAGAGAACCAGCCCAATAAGAATATATGTCAGCTTGCCGGAGAACAGTGTGAAGCCAGCTTGCCAGGTGAGCAGATCGGAGAGAGGGAGAGAGGGGGGGGAGAGAGAGAGGGAGGGAGGGAGACAAAGAGAGGGAGAGAAGAGAGAGAGAGAGAGAGAGAGAGAGAGAGAGAGAGAGAGAGAGAGAGAGAGAGAGAGAGAGAGAGAGAACTCATGCACAGTAGCCTCTATTTCTTTTTAATTAAATTCTTCAATCAAGCTCCCTTCCCATGCATGTGCGCACACGTGCGTGCACAAGTTTTGCAGCTCCCAGTGTTTTCTTTTCTCTGGGAAATGGGTCCAAGTGGCTCTTTGAGTGTTTAAGGTTGCCAACCCCTGATCTAGAATCTGGTGATAGGTCACTGTGTCCATGATATGTTGCTTTATGAGAGGTAATTTAGAGACCCATGAACAGTAAAACCTTGATATTTATGTTAAGGGTCAGGATTGGGTGCTAATTATTTGGTTTCATTTGAATGAGAGATTAGACCTGCTATCATTGGTAGAATCCAACTGTATACCCTTTTTAGTAGAAAACATATCCTTTGATGGGACAGTTCTGTCTACTTCTTATGCATCCTCAAAATGTATTATTGGGTTCTTCCATCTCAAGGAAAGAAAGGAAAAAAACCAGGGTAGAAATTAGATGTTGGATTTTATCATTTCCATATCTGCATATTTAATAATATCCAGTTTGATATATATGATTAGCAAGGAGGAATTCCCTTCCATTGTTAGAAATTCAGAGCTTACTCATCAACTTTACTGAATGAACTGAATGCCAGTATTTAATATTTCCATGGATTCAAAACCAAAATGCTTCTTGGAATATAAAATCAGAACTGTGGATGGATCCAACAATGTTTTTATTTTTGGAATCTTGCTATGTCTGTAAGCAACATAGTAATTAATATTGTTTTGGTAAAGAGAATCTGAACCTGCATAAAATTACCATTTTATGGACAGAAACTATTTTAAGACTAAAATGAGGAGAGAAAGAGAAAGCAGGCTGTTCAAAAGTGAAGCCAAGGCACCTTGTCTGGAGCTCTGATTTATTAGAAGCAGGCAAACAGTTTAAGTCATTCTGCCGACACACAAAATAACCTCATTATCATTTCTAATACCAATCAATACTCCCCATGCTGCCCTTTGGAGAGAGAAATAAATAAACACCAAGTTTTCCAAGCTGTGTAATTATTGCCAAGATCACATTAGCCAAATAGTGTTAAAGATTTCATGGTAAACCTTTAAGGCTCCCCATGGCTGTCTCCCCTTTCTCTGCCTCGTCAATACATTCTTACCCTGAGTGAAACGCAAATTGATATCTGGCCTATTGATTATCTATCTTCCCCTCCAGGCTTCTCCACTTATCCCACCACTAGCTTTTATTACTATTATTTTTATTATTCTTATTATTGTTGTTGGTCTTATTATGCTTGTTGCTTGTGGCACTTTGTCAGATGGATGTTCTGCTGCTCTCTGGGGCTGCCAAATGGCATTAGAGACCTCCTCTGGCTGACTTTAATGGCCCAACCTCCCCGTCCCCTGTGAACGGAGGTATTGTTTGAAGTTAACTGATTGATGTGAGAGCCTCCAGCTCCCACTCCCCAGCATGTGGTCCCAAGTGCAACATATGCTTCCTGCTTGCTAGATTTGTCTTCAATAAGAAAAACAGGATTTCTTTTCAATTTTAGGCTTGGGCCAAATTCATCAAGAGAAAAGATGCAAAAGCCAGACCAGATGATCTATTGTCTCTCTTTTGCTACTTAGGAAGTGAATAAAGACTTACTTAAATGGTATGTTTAATTTTTCTTCCTCTAGAAAGGGTCATCTGTGTGTGTGTGTCTATGTGTGTCTATGTGTAATTTTATCATCCATTCATTTCAGTGTCATTCTATTGAAACTTAATATGATCAGAAGTAGACAAAAAGATGCATGGTAGCCTGCAAGAAATAATCCATTCATGTTTAATTTTGCAATTCACTTAAATGTTATTTTCCTGCAAACTTCAGCTAAATATTTATTATATTAGAGAGAAATGGATAAATCCTTCATAGAAATCCTTCACTAATGACCATGCTAGCTGCAGTGACTGAGAGTTGTAACTAAACAACAGGTGGAATATCATAGGTTCCTTGTTTTGTCTAGGGACATGCTCCATTATCCAGGTCATAAAAATCTGAAGAAGCTTCTTGGATGAGAAATGAAAAGTCTTCAAGCAAAAACAAAGAAAATCCAGTTGCCTTTTGAAAAATCACTTTTGGGTGTCCTTTTCTTGCTATAACTTAGTCCCTCATAATTCTAGTGATCTAGAAATGCAAAAAGTGTTTGGGAGGGTGAAAATCATACTAGGAATCTTTAGATTCCTAAGAGTTGGTTCAGGCTTAGCAGGGATATGGTACTTTCCTTGGCATCCTACCCTTTGGAGGGGCTTTTGACATTGTGTCAAGATCAGAATAGTAATGACTCCATTCCCATAGTAATCATTCTATCTTAGTTTACTAGACTGAATTTCTCACAGAACTATAATATTGGCGTGTATGCACTGACATAAAGAGAGAAAATAGAGTGATTAACACCTCTAGAAAAATGATGGGAAATTTTTACAGAGCTTAGCCAGAATTTCCTCCAGCAGCTGCTATTTCTCTTTTTCCTACCCCAAGCCATGCTGCTCTGATGAGTTTCTAAAGAGATTCTGGAACCCCACTTGGAAGGGCTTCATATGTTTTAAGGAAAGGACCCTGCCATGTCATTTACCAGACTTTGAGGAAAGAAAAAGGGATAGCTAATAATAACAGCCAAGGGTACTTTCAGGCAGTTTTATTAAACTTTTCCCTGTCTATCAAAATGTTGTTCATACTCCTACTCAAAAGATGTAGAAATATCTCCCTACACATACACACACCATTTTGCAACTCACAAATAGGATTACAAAAAGGTGGATGACAATTCAACTCTGAAATATAATTTCATTTACAGGCTATTCTGCTTTCCCACGGAACCTTCAGAATTGTAATTCTTTGACTATGACAAGCTATGTTTATAAAAAAAAGTTCCCAGCATCTTACCAAATTAAGATTCTCAAGACATTCTGAAAAAAGCGATGACAAACTAATATAAAAATACTACTCTTTGTAGCTTAGATCTATTGGATGTAGACACAGTGGGAGGGAGGGAACAGCTGTGTTCAGAAATGTTATTTTCCTCTTTCTTTCAGAAGAAAGGAGATTAGCCCTTATTTTTAGGGATTTTCCCCCCAATTGGCAGATCTATTCCCTTATGGGCAATCAATCAAACCAGGTAATTGTATATAAAATGCAAGGTTAATCATTTGCTGAAGCAATAAAAAGTCTTTACATATTTTGCACTATAGTGCACAAAAATAAAAATAAGTCCATAATGAAAAATATGAACCAATTTCCCTTATACAGTAAATTCTGTGTGAGTGAAGAACACATACAGAAAGAGAGAGAGAGAGAGAGAGAGAGAGAGAGAGAGAGAGAGAGAGAGAGAGAGAGAGAGAGGGAGGGAGGGAGGGAGGGAGGGAGGGAGGGAGGGAGGGAGGGAGAGAGGGAGGGAGGGAGGGAGGTAGGGAGAGAGAGAGAGAGAGAGATGCAAATTACAACTTGTGCTCTATATTTGAACTGGAAATGTAAGATGGTAGCAGAATCACATTCTGATTGTGTCAGTATATTATATATTCTTTTGAGCTGATGGGATACAAATAGTACAATATGTTGACTAGTGGGGTTTTTTAGCTTGCATAGAATTTGAGAATTCTTGAATTAAAAGTGGGTTTGGTTCATATTGGACAAATTGTGCCCATTTTTTTCTATTACAGTAACAGGGAATGCTGCATCTGCTACAGCTAAGGCTAATAAATTTATCTGCACTTTCTTGGCCTTACTGGAAAAGATTCAATTAAAATCAAATTCTTTACTTATGACTCATGATAAGCCAATGGTAACAACTGTATAGAACCCAACAATTAAAAGAAAAGAAAGTGAAATGATTCTTAACTTATGTTTGGTATTAATTGTTGCCTTGTTTTAGTAACTGCAAGAATAAATTTGATTACTCTTTAGAAGGGTTCATAGTTCTGCTATTAGTTAGTAGGTTTATTTTAAAATGTAAAAATGGTCATATGCTTCTCTCCAGTTTATTATGTGAAAACTCTTCATTGCAGTAGTTATTTCCAAGGTGATACTTATTTAGGATACTTTTTTCACAGTCTGTTAAAAATGTCAGGAAAATGTAACACCATAACAGAAAAGATAACTGCATCCTGTAAAAGTGGAAAGTATGAAAAATAAACTCTAAAACAAATCTGATTTCACTGTTTTTAATAGAATTGAAGTATTACAGTACAATATTCTAACCTCATTAAAATACATTCCAAGAATCAGTGGGATTCCTATTTTCTAATGTTGTCCCCTTTTAATACTGTAGATTAGTTCTACCTGTAAAATTTGTACTACACTTTCTTTGTATGTTTTAAATAAAGAATATACAATTCTTGTCCACTTGTATCTTACTTGGTGAATATGTCTTCATTAAAAATATCTTATGAAAAAATGCTGGATACCAAAAACTGTCTTGCTAAAGATTTATAGAAATCTGCATATTTCTGCTTATTCCAGAATTTTATATCTGCTAGCTAATGATTTGCTTTTCATTGTTTTTTTTCTTTTGTTTTTAATTATGGATTTACAGTATTCATCACACTTCTTCTAATTTTAGAAGTCCTTGATACCCTAAGAACATACCCTAGAAACAAGAACTCAGACTGAGTCACTAGAATTTATCTAAACCTTGTTTGCAATTAATATGCTGTTTTATTGCCATGACAGTCTGAGTGTAACAATGGGCATGCATTAAGAGCCAGATGGCTGAGATAATTTACACTTTCTGTTTTCATTTGTAATTGATTTGCAAATAGAAGTTGCCACTCCAGAACTGACAGATATATCACACTTCTCCTACAGCACCATTTCTGGCATAAAATACACCCTCTTGCAGAAAAATCTGTAGGAAAAGAGCAGACAGAGTTCAGGGGTGGAGTTGAGCACTTTAGAGTCATTACATTCCCTTAAGTTCCCACAAATGTTCCAAATCCAACCCTTCTTGAATTCCATTGAATTCAATTTAGCATTGAACTTTAGTTTATTAGATCCTAATGCATATACTTGAGCAATAAACCTTTTGAACTGCAACTTAATATATGGTCCTGATCCTTAGGGCCTGACAGAATCCCAAGCAATCTTCACTGTTTGCATGCATATAGAGATGCATATTTTATTTTCTGAGGTTTTCGTGGGTGTTTGTATGTAGGTCTCTGGTAATTCGGGTTTTCTCCCGCGTAAAATTTGAAGTGTCTTGGCGACGTTTCGACAAAGTCCCATTCGTCATCTTCAGGCTGGTGCTTTCGGCTTCGTGCGAAGCCGAAAGCACCAGCCTGAAGATGACGAATGGGACTTCGTCGAAACATCGCCAAGACACTTCAAATTTTACGCGGGAGAAAACCCGAATTACCAGAGACCTACATACATATTTTAGTTCCCAGAATTTTGTATCACTCTCCTACTTTCCAATCGTGACATAGTATTGAGCTGGGACTGGGAAATCCACGTCTATTTTCATCAAGTTCACTGAGCAATCAGTTGCTATAGCTTGATCTATCCCACAATGTTCTTGGGATAAGAAATCAGGAGAGAAAAACTGTGTACCTCTGCTTTAAACTCCTAGAACAAAAGATGATTGTGAAGCAGTAAGATGAAGAAAATGAAATTAAGCAATGTATATGGAAATGTCAATTACTTTAGGAAATAGGATTCTAGATTCTTACATTTAATCACATATCTCAACTGTGAGCCATGAAGATGATACCATCATGATTCTCTTTCAGTATATGGAGCTTATGGGAGTCTGAATGAAAACAAGCAGACTTAGGTTCAACCTTAGCAAGACTGAATTGTTGTAAATTTGGGTTGTTCCAAGAGCTACACAGCTTTTATCAGTTTTGGAGGGGGTTGTATTACACTCATGTGGCAGATGTAGCCTTTGCACAAATCAATCTTTTGTATCAATTTTACCCATTCCTAGATTGAAAGGACTCTAGTCACAATCACTCATGCCTAAATTACGTCTCATCTAATCTACTTTTCATATTATCATCTAATATGAGAAAACTACTAAAAGTTATAACTGGCCTAAATGCAGCAACTCAAGTAGTTCTGTGTTCATTTCAACATGTCTGTGTAATATTGCTATTGTAATTGGTTACCAGTGAGTTTTTGGGTGCAATACAAAATGCTGCTGAACACCTTCATAGCACAGACTTTGGATATTTGCAACATTATCTGTTTCCAGTAATCTTTACCCCATCTTATAAGAATCAATTTATCTAACATGTTCCAGGTCCCCTCAATTAAACAGAGTCATCTGATGGAAACCTGGAGACATGGCTTTTCTGCTACAATACTTACCATATGGAAAACCTTTCTCCCAAAATTACAGTTGGCCTTGATCTGACTGGCCTTTAAGAATTATCCTATGAAAATGCATGGTAGGCTCACCAGCTGGATTCTAAGTAAGAGAGTTTCTTGTTGAAATTTTTTGTTGAGGATCCCGTTTACATATACCTATACCCACCTGTTGTACTTCACCTTATAGCAAAAGTAAAATTTAGGATAAAACATTAGAAAATATTTTATTACTGTATATATTATTAGGTTTTATATAGTTTTATCTTTTAATATTGTAAGCCACTCAGAGTTATTGTGTGATAAGATAGATGCATAATAAATTTTACAAATAAATCAAATATTCTTCATGATTTGATAGTGTATGTATTATTACTTGGGAGATACAAATGCATTTATGTGTAATCAAGCTTTGTTCCCTTTTGTATTAAAATTTGTATTAAAATAATACTCTTTGAGGCTTTGAATCCCATTTCTTAACTTTCCTAATATACATAATTGTATGCAATGATGTAACCATGTGAACATATTGTTATTGTATATTGCCACATTTGTTTCTAAAAAAGGATTTTGAATTATTTTCATTAATTACTGAACTGCATTGCTATAATTTTCTTCGGTTATTTTCTCTACTGTAAATCATGGGTGTTACAGGATTTTTATTATATTGTATACTATGAAGATTTTTTAAGAGAGCAGTATAGAAATTGGATAATCAATAAAATAATAGTCCTTGCTTCCTCATAAGTGAGACCAGCATAAAGCACAATGTCACGTGACAACACCAACTTACAACAGGAGTTGAGGCAGATCCAGTTGCCGTCATTAGGTGAATCCCACATGGTCAGATCAACCCTCCATCATGTGATTGCCATTTGCAACCTCCTGCCAGTTTCCTCATTGACTTTGCTTGTGGAAAACTGCCAATGAAGGTTGAAAATGGTGATCATGTGACTGCAGGATGGTGGGACCATTATAAAGGTGAACTACTTGTCAAAGCACCCAAATCCAATCATGTGACCACAGGAACGCTGCATGGCCACAACTATGAGGAACAGTCATAAGTCCCTTCATTCAGTATTGTTGTACCTTTTAACAATCAGTGAATGAATGGTCACCGAACAAGGACTATCTATATAATACATTAAGCAAAGTTTTGTTCATGTGGCAAATATGAAGAATGAAATATGTTTCTGCATTTGGGTATGAATTTTCCTCTGCCGCTAAAACCATAGTTCATTAAAATGGACCAGGAAAAGAAAAATGTTTTTTTCCTCATTTCAAAAACTAATAATCTTTACTTAATTTCTCATAGATAATATTACCCATTAGAAAAATGAACTGTAAATGTTAATAAGACAACTGATGCTCCTAAGCTTTGTTAAACACAATAGCTGTGAAATTACAATTTCCATTAGAGATTGGATGAATATAGCCACAATGCATACACTAGGGAAATACTGAGTCTTTAATCTGTTAACTGCATGCCATTACTGTTAAAGGCTGCTAACTTCTAAAGAATAATAGAGAGTTTTGTAAGTGTGTATATGTATGTGTTCAGTTAACTTATTTCCTCCAACACAAGATAAGTAAGGATGTCATAGAACTCATAGAATCATAGGGCTGGAAGGGACTTTGGAGGTCTTCTAGTCCAACTTCCTGCTCAAGGCAGGAGACCTTATATCATCCCAGACAAACAGTTGTCCAATCTTTTCTTGAAAGCCTCCAGCGATGGAGTAATCACAACTCCAGAAGTTATGCTATTCCATTGTTAATTGTTCTCACTGTCAGGAAATTTCTCCTTAATTTTCAGCTGGATCTCTCTTTAGCAAGCTTCTTGTCCTATGCTCAGGTCAACCCCCTCTTTTCCGTGACAGCCCCTCAAAATGCTGAAAAACAGCTATCATGTCTTCTTTAATCCCTCTCTTCAATAGGTTAGACATACCTAGTTCCCTTAACCATTCATCATGTGGTTGTGCTACTCACTGTTCAACATTGAATTCAGAGAGGATTCGTATAGATGAAAATTATCAATGTTTCGGTCACTTTTTAATATTAAGATTAATGATAAAAATCCTATTATTTTTTTGACACTGGACCAAATGGTCTTAAAATGCACTCTACTCCAATTAGCAAAAAGCTCCCCTTATAATGAAAACGTTCTCCTGTTCCATCACAATTTTATGCTTTTAAATTGCATTTTGTAATACAGTATATGATTTTAAAAAAAGATAATATGAAACTCCAAAAGCATGAGTTACATGTGAAATTCAGACAATAGAACTGTCATGGCTACAGCAATGAAATGTAATTTCCTCTTAATGCTTGGGAAGAGACATATTTTTGTGGTCACAAAATGGGTAATAAATATAAAAATACTGAAATAATAAAAGAAGATTCTGGATTCATGTGTGTCTAGTCTAGAAGTTAATACCAGAACTGTAGAATGAATGTTCCACTTCGTAGATTCAGCTTTGATATGCACCAGTGCAGGTGGACCAGTTTCTTATTGCAGCCACCATCATCTGCTCTCTAGGAAATAATTTGCCTCCCTTTGGGATTAGCACACGTGGATCTCAACTCCAAGGTCCAGCCCTAATTGCATTACTTATATTCCAAATAAAAAGGTTCAGTGTAGCAGTTAAGGCCCTAAGAGTGTCCCGCCATCAGTGCATGTGAATTGATTGAGTTTGTGTGTGGTATGAATGTGTTAATTTTAAAATTATTGTAATATTTTTTGTTGTGAGCCGTCCCGGGTCTTTGGAGAGGGGCAGCATATAAATGTGATTTAAATAAATAAATAAATAAATAAAATCAGGCTAGGAACCAGAAGTCCATGAGTTCTAATCCTGACTTCAGCTAATCACTTTCTTTCAACCCTAAGAAATAGACAATGGGGCTTCCAGTTTCGGTTCGTGGCGGTGCAGTCGAGCGAAGGGCATCGTCCCTTTGCCGATCAAGTTTCCCCTGCCGGTAGACTCCCTAGAAGGTCGAAAAGATGCTTTGGAGGAGCGTCTTCCATTGAGGAGGCTTCTCGGATAGTTGCAGAGGAGTGGCGGCATCCTCTGTGCACCGAGTATCTCTTTGGGCCGACGGTAACGATCGGCCAGTAAAATGGCCAATCATTTAGCTGCGCCAACCATAAGCCATAAGATCATCTAAGCCAGTGGTTCTCAACCTTTTTCAGGTTGAGACCCCACTTGCGCCGCCCATGCGTGGCGTGACCCCGACCCATGCGCGCGTGCACGACGGCCTGATTTGTGCATGCGCAGCGCGCGCGCCGAAAAAAAACAAAAAACAAAATGGCGGACCGCAACAGGCCGATTTGCGCATGCGCGGCGTGCGCGCGACGGCCCAAACCGTGCATGCGTGGCACGCGCGCGACAAAAAAAATGGCGGACCGCAATGGGCCGATCCGTGCATGCGCGGCGCGCGCACGACGGCCCGAATCCTGCATGCGCGGCGCGCGACAAAAAAACAAAACAAAATGGCGGACCACGGTGTCCGGCGACCCCCGCGAAACGGTTGTTCGACCCCAAATGGGGTCATGACCCATAGGTTGAGAACCGCTGATCTAAGCAAGCAGACCCACCATGGAAGATTCAATGAGATTTTTTTTACCTCTATTTTCTTTTCTTTTTTCCTGTGAAAAGTTTTTTTTTCCTGGAATTATTCCCCTTTTTGTTGAAGCGGCATTTTAAATTTATTTATTTATTTATTATTTGGACTTATATGCCGCTCCTCTCCGAAGGGGAGGAGAAGCTTGAGAATTCTGTTTTAATGGCTGATTCGATTTTTTAATACTTTTGAGCCCCCCAAAATTTTCTTTTGGAGAGACTTAAGAGGCTATGCATCTGGAGAGTATTATTTTTTCTTATTTTTTATGTTTTCGAAAAAGACTGATTATTTGATTAACTTTGATTACTCGTTGGGGGACATTTTCTGCTGAAACTACGTATCGCTCTTGCTATTTTTTTTCTTTTCTCTTGGAATTTGATTAAAGGAAATAGACTAAGAAACTTAGGAGTAGATGGATATTGATTGACTGTGTTTAAATATAGTCTTCCCCCAAAAGAGAATGTCTTCAAATATGATAAAAATGGAAGAAATCCATTCAGACTCTATTTATAAATATATTTTGGATAAAATCTTAGAAAACATGGAGATGATAATTGCTTGTAAAAAGGAGATTTCTTTACATCGACAAAGTCAAGCACATGCTTTAAGTGAAACTGTAGTTTGTATTCAAAAGACTTTCTTTCAGCTTACTGAGACAGAAGAAGCAAATGCACAGTTGGATTTGCAATCGATACCGGGAATAAGCCTTGATATAAATGGTCAGATGACCTATGATATAGAAATGGAGGAGCTTACTTCGGAAGGTCAAGCTGATTTGAAGATACCGTTGAACTTTCTGAGAGAGGAAAAACTATTGGAAGAAGAGCAAAACTTGACTAAAGAGGACTATACCAAAAAAAGGATTTCAACTAAAGTTTATGCAACCTTGAAAAAGATGGGAAATGACGTTTTGGCACGAGCTTTTCAGAATGACTATAACTCTTATACCAGCCTAAGAAAATGGATAATGGGAGACCTCTTGCTCCTATGCACAGTGTGGCAGGAGACAATGGGAGAGCTATTTGCGGAACTAGAGACTCGACTATGGAAACCTATTTGGAATAGAAGGAAACCCAAAATAAGATATAAATATTAAATTTGAGGTGATAATTATGGATGATAAAAGTTTTATAGTGATTTGAACTGTCATGGATTTGGTTTGTGTTAAATGGCAGGCTATTATGAAATGATTTAGAATTTAATAGTGAAGTATAGCAAGAATACGTGTTCTTTTTTTGTTTGTGTATGTTTTTCTTGTTTTCTTTTCCTATTTGTGGTTTTTGTTTTGGAATGAGACGGAATTAATAATTGGAGAATTAGTAAAAAAAGAATAGAAATATAGTTGAGAAATGTAGGAATTTAGTTTTGGAGCTAATATGTTTAAATAAGAGAAATTTGGGAGCACTGAAATAGTTAAATAATTAGGTTAGCTTAAATTCAAATATTTGGAAAAATTAATAAAGTTTAAAACAGGATCTTTGGGATAGATAAGGAGCTTCCGTAAAAGATTATTAACTAATGAAATTTATATCTGGCAATATACTTAATGAAAATCTGTGTTAGAAATGTACTAATGAGATTCCAATAATTTAAATAGATAGAGAGCTTTGGTTTTGATTTAAGCATTTAATTTATATATAGCGTCATACTAAAGAATGAATTGACTATAGGATTGTATTAATTTGATTATTATATTTATATTGAGTGGTTGAAAGTTTTTATTGATTAAGGAAATTTATATTTAGATATATTAATGAATGAATTTATTTGAATTTAATTGATTATAATTTCTACATAGATAGAGAGGGAAGTTTTAAAAAATATTGTATGAATTGTATACATATGTTATTGTTTTCTTTTTGTAATTGACCACCATATCTCCATGCTGGTTCTTAAGCTTCCATTGGTGTAAAATGGAAAAATAATAAAAATTGTTTATTTAAAAAAAGAAAAGAAAAGAAATAGACAATGGCAAACCATCTCTGAAATCTTACCAAGAAAACTGCAGGGATTTGTCCAGGCAATTGTTAGGAGCCAACATTGACTGGAAGGCACAAAAATATTTAAAAAATAAAATCATCATAGCAGAAACATTGAAAACACTTGTACTCACTCTGAAAATAGCCTGCTTTGGTTCATCATTCTTTATTTGATACATTAGCAAATGAGGAAATATTTAACAAGGACTTGCAATTCCTACAGGTGTTTTATTCCAAAAGTTTAAAAAGCACTTCCATTTAAAATGCAGAAGTAAAACAGAGTTTAATACAGCACTCCTTTAAGTGTGTAAGCAGAAGTAAATGGGCCGAAGAATTATTGAAATAAATCAGATCAATAAAACAAACTATGTTGATGGGAGGAGCCATTTCACTGACATATTTCTCTTCAAATCATTGGTCATTTTAACCACTTAGTTCAAATTACTTTTTTTGCTAGCTCTACTTCAGACATGCTTTTCAATTTACACTTTCAGATGCAGCAGAGAAACAACTGCAGAGGCAAAATGACATACATTAATATATCAGATTTCCCAAGTGAACTAATGCCATCCACAGTTTTTGTGCATGGAATGGGAAGCCCCAAAGCTGCAAGAGAAGTTGGTTTGCTTTGATAGAATGAAGTGGGTTGCCCTGTGCTGAAAGAGAGGTCAGGTCTGAGACTGGGTAATGTGTGTGATAAACAAGGGGCAGGTCTACTGGAGAGTGACTACGGGAATTTAAAACAAAACATTGGGCATACTAAAGTTAGAACTCAATTTTTTGCCATCACACTCCCTCCTATCTGGAGATGCCTCATTATTACTCTGCCCAATATAAAAGAAATGGATGATATGTATTTATTTAAAACATCCAAATTCAAAATAAGAATGAATTCTATACCATGAAAGCTACTAAGCAGAGGAACCACCTGCCTCCTGAAGTCATGGGTGTTCCATCACTGGACGTTTTCAAACAAAGGTTGGGCAGCCATTTATATGGGAATCATCTGAGGAAACTTGCCCTGGTCAGGGGACAACAATAGAAGACCTCCAACATAACTTTCAACTTTATGATTCTATGAAAATGAGGAATAAACTTGAAAACAGTTGAATAAGTAGATGCAAAACCATGCCTGATAATAGGAATTGTAGGACTTGTAACTCTCTATACCAGTATTTCTCCATCTTAGAAACTTTATGATGTGTGGACTTCAGCTCCCAGAATCCTCCCAGCCAGCATGCTTAGATCTTCCCTCATAGAAACCCTATTAAAGCAACAGGCATTTTTTACAACACTGAAATCTGAATGCAATATTCTGATATCAGTAAGCTCAATCTATAGTATCTTCCATGGGCCACAGTCAATTATATATAAGTATTGGAACCAATCCTCATCTCAGTTCCTCTAACTTTCCCAATTTCCTATTCCATCTGCTGGGATCAGAGCCAGAGATGAAAAAGAAAAGTAACCACCAGTAATACCAAAATAACGCATCATTTAGCTTCTTCACTCTCAGAATTAATTCTAATTAATTCTATATGCCCATGCTCTTCTGGTATAGCAGAAGGAGAAAACAGGTAGTGATAAGTTCAATTGCTGTCTTATGAGCTCCATTCCCAGACCTGTCTTCTTTTAGTTGTATTCCCCTTGGTATTTACAAAGTGTATTTATTACTGCAAAGGAGTTGCTAAGTTTGTGTCCTCATGTTCCTTTTCCCTCCCCATTTTCCTTCTCCTTTACATCATGCCTGTTAAATGTCTATGACTGAGATTTTCAGTCATCCAGGCCATAGTTATTCCAAAGGTGCTTTTTCACGAGGCAACTCTCTGAAGACATTTTGCTTCTCATCCAAGAAGCTTCTTCAGCTCTGACTGGATGGTGGGGAATGGAGGGATTAATATTCCTTGCAGACAGCTGGTCATTTGCATTATTTTAGAGATTTGTTGAGGCTACCTGGAGGCTTATCTGTGTCATCAAATGCAAATGTGTGTGGAACCTTCTTGGAACTGCTGAAAGGACTGAGTTGTAGATTGGAGATAGATGATGTCATGTCCCTCCTCCTCTGTTGAGAGAGGGCTGTTAAATTTTGACATAGATGGCCTCTTTGACCCCTCTTTGAAGCCAGTGGTCCTCTCTGTCCAAAATGTGGACTTTGCTTTGTCTTTTAAATTGCAAATGGACTACTGAATCTTGTCCTGATGGGCTTGTTCTCCTATGTTGCGCCATGTGTTCAGAGGCCATCTATGTCAAAATTAAACAGCCTTCTCTCAATGGAGGGAAAGAGACATGACATCATCTATCTCCAGTCTACAACACACTCCTATCAGCAGTTCCAAGAAGACTCCACACCCATTTGCACTATGCAGGTGACCCTGACAACATAGATAAACTTCCAGGTGGCCTCAATGACTCTCTAAAAGAGTGCAAATGATCAGCTGTCTGCAAGGAGCATAAATCCTTCCATTCCCCACCATCCAGTCAGAGCTGAAAAAGCTTCTTGGATGAGAAGCGAAATGTCTTAAAAAAAAAACCAAGAAAGTCTAGTTGCCTCATGAAAAAGCACCTTTGGGGTCATACTCATTAGATTGCAAGACATTAATTTTCAAGAGCTTCAGCAGACAGGCATTGGGATCTTGCAGCACGTTTGCCCCTCTCTACACCAGCATTCCTGAGTACAACCCTTAATGCCTTTCATTATACAAGAAGTCCTCATTTAGCAATCGCCTTGTTTTGCAATTTTGCATAATTCTAATGGTGGTGGTAAAGTAATTTTGTGACCAATCCACTCACTGACAACTTTCGTGAATCTATAAAACAAAAAGCTGAAAGCTGAAGTAAGATCACAAGCATGGTTACAGTTTCACTGAATGGCTATCCCAATTGTGGCTGATAATGCAGACTGCCTATAAAGAAATAGCCAATAAAAAAAGGATATTTATTTAATTTATCACATTTCTATACCTGCCATCCCAGAAAGTGACTCAGGGCAGCAAACATAATACATTCCAATTAACCATCATGTAATTATCTGGCAGGTTCCACGCAATATTATGGGTTTTACAGGTCAATTGAAAAAAAATATGTTAAATACTTTCTAGAAGGCTATCTCACTTCAAGTAATTTCATTGAGGATAAAATTATCACCTGATTACCATAAAGAGATTCATAATTTAGAATAACCTAGAAAGGAAATCTTTTTGTGGGAATCCTATTTCTTGCCTCCTTTGTGAGAAAGCCATAATGGAAGTTGGACCTCTTCCTGGCTCTTGCACTATGCAGACTCCTTCCCAGTGTTTGTGCAAGCTCAAAACAAGTACAGCCATTTTCAGGATAGAAAACTCTATCTCAACATAATGTCTTGCTCAGTGCACAGAAGGATGTTTGCATTTTTCTTGAAAAATTTGCAATACCCTTGACCATTTCAAGAGAGTGATTATTGAGTCTAGATCAGGGGTCCCCAACCCTTGGGAAGTGGCCTAATACCGTGCCATAGCCTATTTGGAGTGTCTGGTCAGGCACTCACATGTGTGCATGCCAGCCTGCTGCTCATGCAAGTAAAACTGCATGCATGCGCACTGGCCCACTGCTCATGCTAGCCCGTGGCTCGCACAAGGGCTGTGTGCATACGCACACCAGTCTGCCACTCAGGCAAAGGCTGAGTGTGTATGCTGACCCACTGCTCATGCAGCCCAGCTCCCCTTCCCCCCCTCCAGCTGGGCCACCGAGCCACAAAGATTGGAGAACACTGGTCTAGATGATTGGTCTAAATTTACAGCATGGATTGGAAAATATTTGAAGATTTTCTGAGCTGTTCCATCTCAATTTCTGGTTGAAATGCATGGCACATCTTTGGAGGCTTTTTGCAGCTGGGATTCCATGACTTTGGAAACACCCAGCTATGGAGTTTGATAGAAGGAAGGGGGGAACACTGCCTCTGATCTCAAGGATGAGAATATGAAGAATTCTATTTCCTGGACCACAATTTTGCATCATTTAATGTCTTCTTAAGTGGAGATCCTAAGCAAAGAATTAGTACACTCTGTCATCTGCAATGGTTTGAACTGGACCAAGCTGCTTAGGGATCTGATGGCAAATTATACAACACAAAAAAGACCATGACATATATGTATGTTGTCATAACAAGATCAGATTATTCATCCATGTAACGACCACCATTCAGTTACTGTGGTGACTGGAGCCGATTAATGTTCCCTATTTGCAGAAAATACTCATTATTTATTGAACAGCAACTGCACAGTTTCCTCATTACTAAGGTAAAAAAAAAAATGCCATTCACGCTCTGAGCAAACAGCATCCAACGCTTTGCTCCTGTGATCATCACAAATCTACAGGTTCCCGCAGAACATTCATGATGACTCTAGCTGATGAGCATGAAATTTAATTTACACTAATCGGTCTGAGGCAAGGGGTGCATGAAATTAACCTGACGCATTAATTTTACATTTTGCAGCACCTATTTGTCACTCCAAATAAGTGTAAATAGGCTCCTCAGCTAGGCTTTTCTCCTAACCAAAACTATAATTCATAGTTAACTTATTAAATGCACAGTAAAATGGACAGTACTAGATAACACTGCACAGCTTCCTACAACAAATAGTTGTGTGAATAGTTGTAGGATAGTTATCTAGAATGTGAAAGCCTCTGTGCTAGAAGATTAATGACAATCACTCCAAAAGAAAGTTTAGACAAAATATGTCCATCCAATACTGCAGGACTTTGAAGACTATATTTAATTTTAGTCTTTAAGATCTGTATGACTGTACATTGCCAGATGCTGAAGAATAATTGTGTGGCAATTCTGTTAAGTTAGGTCTGGTCTAACGGGGCCCTGCTAAAGCTCTTCTTTCATGAAATTGTGCAATCTATACACTCCTAGAGATCTATATATATATTATAATGTCAATATGTCACAGGATACTTTAAGTCTTCAAAGCTGTAGATGTAACTTTGGACTAGCGATCTCTGATATATATGAAATCTTGTTAGTACTTTGTCTACTCAATATGTGACATTGTAGTCCTGTCCCTGATATTTCCTTAAACTAAGAGCAGCTAGGAAACAAAAGCCAGTTTAACTACCTCTTCCAGTGTTCATTTAAGAAAGTCAATGGAATTCATTGCATGATGAAGTTAAGCACTCAGGTTGGAAGTAACATATAGCTGGCAGGGGAGTAACACCTACCATTTCCCCCTGTGTAATGGTTCTATCAATCCACTTGGGATCTCATCTAGCTTCTTCATAACAGGCTTCAGAAGGAGGGCTCTTTGCTCACTGTGAGTCAAGAGGAGATCATGTCCCTCATCTAAGACCCTACATATCTTTTTGATTGCTTGCTAATTATATAGCTACGTCGCCTGCTACGTCGCCTCATTCATCTCCAGCAGTCATTAAAATTCAACACCATGCTTCCTAAGCAATGCCATTTCTGCTCTTGGACAGACATTTGTAGATGATGTTGATGATGATGATTGCCAGGACAATTGTTAATACTTTTAGAATAAGTATAACTGATCACAGTACTTGACCCTTTGCTGGGCATTTAGTTTCTGTCATGTTTTTAAAAAATAAAAAATGAAAGAATAAAAAAGGATAAGAAGAGTCTTGAAAGGACTTGAGCTTTTCAAAGGATCCTGCAGCCTGACATTAAATATTGATAAAAAATGCAAATTGTTTATTGATTTTCTCCTAGGCAGGGCTAAGATAATGAGAGAGGGGACCTGCTTTAAGGGTAGATGCTGGAGAGACTTTAAAAAAACATTGCCCACCCTCCACTTTTTTTATTCATTAAAAAGCATTGTTGATAGATCGAGTTAATGAGGTCTTCTGGTTCACTTGATGTTTCAGACCTGCCTCCTGGTTTGAAGAGAAAGGAGATCAATGCACCTTTATTGTACATGGCTCCCAACAAGCAATCCACTTTAAAATGTGCTAGAAAAAAATGCTGTGGTGTACTGGGATATTTTGAGCACTAGTGAAGGTGCTTGATAATAATTCTGTAATATACATGCATTCTTGCACTTCAAAAGGGAAATACTTTGTAAAAGGTGATACTTCTGCTTTCCATAAATATTTGCTTTTCAGTTTGAATTTCATAATGCTAATATTGGTAGGTGTTTATTGGCTAATGATGATATCAAGTGATACATGCCTTCTATCCCCAAAGCAGTTTGGCACTGTTGGGATAAAATTTTGTGTTTGTATGTGTGCATGTAAAGAAGATAAACTATGATGATGATAGATAGATAGATAGATAGATAGATAGATAGATAGATAGATAGATAGATAGGTAGGTAGGTAGGTAGGTAGGTAGGTAGGTAGGTAGGTAGGTAGGTAGGTAGGTAGGTAGATAGGATAGGATAGGATAGGATAGGATAGGATAGGATAGGATAGGATAGGATAGGATAGGATAGGATAGGATAGGATAGGATAGGATATATAACACAAAAGATAGAAGAAATGCTAAGGTGGCACAAATATTCATATTGCAGCTTCCTAAACCAAATTTAAAGAGTAAAGAATACATAGGACTGCTCATTGCTATCTTTATTTTCTATTTTATCCATCAAATTTATTATACTGCCCACTTCAGTAGACCCTGGGTGGCTTACAAAATAAAATACTAAATTAAAACAATAAAAAACACAACAAGGAGCCCAGACTAAAAACAACTATTAAAACAAAGCATGACAGCACACACACACACACCACATTTACCCAGGCCTGGGACCAAAGCCAGGTCTTCATCTGTCATCAGTGTGTACACCTAAATAGCCTGGAGATTAATTTACCCTCCTTATGTCAAAAGACATAACAATACAAATTATTTTTCTGATTCTCTTATTTGTTGGAAAATATTCTGAGTGAAAGATCCAATAACCGGGGAGAGTTAACAAGGTGTATCCTTAGTACATTTTTTTTTAAAAAAGAAAAGAATGATCTAAAAGAAAGGAAAGACAAAAAGCTCTAGAAAAAATATAAAAAGAAAACCTTATTAAAAGTGATGAAGAAGACCAAACAAGACAGGCAACAAAAAGCTGTCAGGTGTTAATCATGGTAGCAGAAATAAGTATGTTTAGAACTTGTTAATATGTCACAAATACCCAATTGTTGAGTGTTAATTATGCACTGACTAAGCCAGTAATTGTGACCTCTGCAGGGTGGAAAGACAGTTATTTTGCTCTAGAGGAGTATAAAATATGTAGAGGCAGCTTGAGTAATAAAAGAAAAAATATGGAGGAAGCAAATGAAAGCCAGTAACCTAATAAAATGGTACGACATCTTAGTCCCAAAATGGAGAAATCTGCCCTTGTCTGAAGATAAAGACAGAATGTATATACAAAATGCAAAAGCTATGAATCTTCTGAAAAAGTAGTGATATAACCTTACTTTGCTATTTATAATTAATTATATGAATATTGGTACTGTACATATACATTTTCTGTTCTTGTTTTGTTTCTCTATAGTATGTCATCTCTTTAAAGCTTAGCTTTGATTTTAATTCAAAATCAAACTGTTGACCTATCCAAAAGTAGAAAATCTAATGTGAGGATTAAGCAAATCCTCTGAATGACAGTAATGGAAAATCCATTGTTTGGTCTGTAACAATTATTTGAGGCTATAAAACTGAGAAGTATAATTCTTGTGCATTAGCCATAAGACTATGGAGCTAAAAAAAAAGATAATTTTGAATTTCTCTATAGATTTTCAGTTCAAATGCTTTATTTTATTTTCAGTTATACAATGGGTTTTTTATTTCTGAATTTTGAATACACACTTTTTAATTTTTAATTTCATTTTCTCCCATTTTGCCAATCAACAGGGTTTATTTGTATATTCTTAGAATTGACAAACTAATAACTGGTTTCTAATAAATATATCAGGACAGCAAGTAACATAATGCTACTGCTGGCAATATCACTTAGATGCAACAGTCCTTCTCTTCATATCTTCTTCGGTCCACAGAGCAAGAGTGATAATGATGATCCACTATGTAACAATAAAGACAAGAGGCAGGAAAGGGTTTGTGGAAACACTAAGTATCTTACTGAACTGAGCAAAGAAATATTGATAAACACAGATGCAAAACATTAATGCAAATACAAAATATTGATAAATACAAATGAATTACATTTAAATACAAATCTCACAGTGAAGAAACATGTGACCAGCTGATATATCCTCTGTCTTTGGAAATCTCTTCCCACCACCAGAGGTATATATGTAGTCCCCACACTGCTAGCCTTTCATAGCTGTTTTATTTCCATATGCCTTTGATTCTACTTCTCTGAAAACTGGTGCCAAATGTAGATATTTATTTTTAAAATTGTAATGTTTTATAACATTACAATTTTTGTACTTGCATGCTACCTAGAGTTCTTTGGAACAGGTTAGAAATATTGCTAATTAATGAAATAGTAAATGTTAACCACTGTGGGGCATGTTCGAGGCTGGACTGTTCCTTCTTATAGTTCTTTCTGTTTAAATTAGCCTGGGCTGTATAGAGAAACTTCTACTACCCTGTATAACAGAGACTTTCCTTATAAAGCTTCCCTTTTCACCTTGCTGTTTCTGGCTTCTTTTTTGGAATAAGTAGATACTGTGAGAAGAAGGAGAAGTGACTAGTCTACATCTTGCCCTCTGATTCTGACAGATCTCTATGAACTGAGTTCTATTCTAGTCAAATCATCCGTTCAGTTTGGATTATAAATTCAAGGCAATGGTTCGAATAGAATTGATTTGATTAAAAAATGTATGCCTGCATGCGTGAAAGAAGTCCAAATCAGTCAATTTGGAGACATTTAATTCAATGCAATGATTTATGTTGTTGCCTTGATGTAAAAGTTCAAATCTTTGAACCAAAGCTTCACGGGGTCTTACATTTTGGAAATAAATATGGAAAGAGAACTGACAGAGAAATTCATGAAGGAACCATGACAACCATGACAAAGAGTAGAGTGAGTAGAAGGCAGTTGACTGGAAACATCTTGTCTGGATACCTATCAAAACGTGAGCCTTGGAATTATATTCTACTACCAAACTAGAACCGAGTCAACTAAAGCTGAAAGGCAGAACAGACATTCACCCTCTTGCAGATTCTACACTGAAGCCATTACTTGAATTACTCACTCCATCCATATTTTTTTTTCAAATTGCACACTCCCTTAGCTGTGCTCAGAAAAAATAATACCCTGTACTTGTCAAATAAAAGCATGATTATCATGGTGTTGTCTCATAAAAGGAAGGCATATCTGCATCCCTAGTCCCCACTCTAACAATATCTCAATTCTTGGACTACCATGAGAGTTCAGATACTATAAAGAAATCAACTAAGAAAACTTATTTCTTTTTTCTCCAGAGATATTCATTATGCATTTATGCAAACACGCATATCAGAACTCTCTTTTAAAAATGGCAATTCCCTTCCTCCCCACCCTTTTTTTTAAATTTTCTTATGGTGTTTGGGGGCCTATGATGTTTTGACTGCACTTAGCCTTGGAATGGCATTATTCTAAGAAAATATGAACCTATTCTTATTTGCAGGATTCACTTTTTTTGTCATGTATATATTCATACTGGACTGCGATATTTCTCTATCTCACATATGCGTGTTTATGTGGGTATGTGCATAATGGTATTTTTGGAGAACTGAATGCAATGAAATGTCATTTTAATGTATGCAGATTAGTGTACATTTAAAGTGACAATAAATGATTCTCTTCTCTTCTCTTCTCTTTTTTTTTGAGCAATTGTTTTATTACATAAAGTTGTCACATAATTGTATTATTTGTCTACTTTGTACACAATTTTATTCAGTCTTGCACACAATGGCTTCTGCATTTTTTAGTGACAGCAGGCACCAATAAAGTCTTATTTAGCAGAATTGCAAGTGCTTCAACTGGTTTTAAGTTTAGAGCACAAGATTGGGACATGGATCTACACCCAGTATCAGGAATGTACAAATGTCTTTATTCAAAGTACAAAATAAATTATCTGTAAGCATGGGCAATGACTGTTTAAACAATCATACAACTGAAATCCAGTAACTGAATGTTACAATGATTTTTTTTCTTTTTTTAAACACAGACCTTTTCTCTGCAGTCACTATCCATCCTTTCCGACTCTGACCCAAGGTTCGCTTAAACTATCAGGTCATGCATTGTAGTTCATGATACGCATCCATGTAGCCTAGGCTTCAGAACATACCACCTCCCATTCCTCCACCCATTCCTCCCATAGCAGCAGCAGCATCCTTCTCTTCCTTGGGGATTTCAGTTACAACTGCTTCAGCTGTAGATAAAAGGGAAGCTACTCCTGCAGCATCCATCAGCGCTGTTCTCACAACCTTTGTTGGGTCAATAATGCCCTTTTCTATCATATTCACGAAGTCACCAAGCATTGCATCATAACCAACATCAGGTGGGCTTTGCATGATTTTCTCAACTATCAGTGATCCTTCAACCCCTGCATTCTTGGCAATAGTCATAGCTGGAATTTTCAGTGTTCTTTTTACAATCTCTATGCCAGTTTTCTGATCTTCATTGGCTGGAATCAAAACATCTAGTGCTGGAATACAACGGAGCAATGCACAGCCACCACCCAGGACTATGCCTTCTTCTACAGCAGCACGAGTGGCATTCAGGGCATCATTGACTCTGTCTTTCTTCTCATTAACTTCAACATCACTTGTTCCTCCAACCTTTAGTACAGCTACTCCATCAGAAAGCTTAGCCAGACGCTCGTTTAGCTTCTCTTTTTCATATTCACTTGTTGTGGTTTCCAGTTGTTCAATTATTTCTTGAATCCGTTTTTCAATTTGACTCTTATCACCTTTTCCTTTAAGCAATAAGCAGTCATCTTTGGTTACAATGACTTCTCCAACTTTGCCAAAGTCATGAGGCTGAACATCTTCCAGATTTATAGTTAAACCTTCCTCTCCTAATACAGCGCCACCAGTAGCAATTGCCATATCTTTAAGTTGATTTTTTCTATTGTCACCAAATCCAGGTGCTTTTACTGCAACCACCTGAAGGCCAACTTTCAATCTGTTTAGTACAAGTGTGCTGAGGGCTTCTCCATCAACATCTTCAGCAATAATAATTAAAGGCTTACGATGATTATTTGCAATTTCAAGAGCTGGTACTATGGATTGAACACTGGAAATCTTCTTTTCACTGATTAAGAGATAAGCATCTTGGAATTCACATTTCTGTCCTTTGGCTGTATTAATGAAGTAGGGAGAGATGTAGCCTCTGTCAAACTTCATACCTTCAATAATTTCCAACTCATCGTTTAAGGTTTTTCCATCCTTCACTGTAATAACCCCTTTCCGTCCAACCTTCTTCATGGCATCAGAGATTATGTTACCAATTTCTTTATCCCCATTTGCTGATATTGTGGCAACCTGAGCAATTTCTTCTGGAGTTGTGACTGGCTTGGACAATTTCTTCAATTCATTAATTACAGCCTCCACAGCAAGCATCACACCTCTTCTAATTTCCACTGGATTTGCTCCTTTACTGATCTTTTCAAATCCTTCCTTGGCAATTGAACGTGCCAGTACCGTTGCAGTAGTTGTACCATCTCCTGCCTCTTCATTGGTGTTGTTGGCAACATCTTGAACTAGCTTTGCTCCAATGTTTTTGTACTTATCCTTTAAGTCAATTGCCTTGGCTACTGTAACGCCATCTTTTGTCACCTTAGGGCTTCCCCAACTCTGTTCAATAATTACTGTTCTTCCCTTTGGTCCCATAGTGACAGCTACAGCATCAGCTAGTAGATCTACTCCCTGCAACATAAGAGCTCTGGCATCTGCTCCAAATTTCACATCTTTTGCATAGGCTCTTGTAAGGTGTGGGGCCAGGGCTCTGGATACCGGCCTTAGTTGACGTAGCACTGATGGTAAACGCAGCATTTCTGTGGTGGGCGAAGGCAACGGGAGATACCGCAGCACTATGAACAAGGTGGCTCCTCTCTCTCTTCTCTTCTCTTCTCTTCTCTTCTCTTCTCTTCTCTTCTCTTCTCTTCTCTTCTCTTCTCTTCTCTTCTCTTCTCTTCTCTTCTCTTCTCTTCTCTTCTCTTCTCTTCTATTCTATTCTATTCTATTCTATTCTATTCTATTCTATTCTATTCTATTCTATTCTATTCTATTCCTGGTTATGTTTGATGCAAGAAGCCCATTCAGTGCTGTTCAATATCGCAGGGGAAAACCTAATGTCTACCCCTGCCTCAAAGGACAAAGCCCAAATCATGTTAGAGCAGTGTTTCTTAACCTTGGCCAACTGTCTGGGGAATTCTGGGAGCTGAAGTCCACATGTCTTAAATTTGCCAAGGTTGAGGAACACTACCTTAGAGCATTCTAGATTGATACTAAGAGACTTATTCTTTAAACTGGTCAACTCACTTTCAAATTTGCCTGTAAAATAGCAATCAGTATGGGAAACACTGATAGGTTCAAGGCAGGTAATTGGAGTTTTTGTTGCTATTTTGTTATTGTTTGCCATATTTGAACTGATTTATTTGGAATGGTATCTCTGGGGTACAAACTAAAGCTCAAATTTGCTTGAGGCTTTCCAAAACCTTAAAGATAGCCCTTACTCCCAAACTGTTAAGATGATGGAAAAAATAATTAAATACCACATTTTAATGAATTTTACTTATTTAATTAATTTAATTAAATATCAACATCAATAGAATCATGTAAGATGTAGATCTAGAAGTAGCCCTCTTTTTTGTGCTCAATGCATCACATCTTTTTGAAATGCATGAGATTACCTCAAAATGGGCCATGCTCATATTTAGCAATGTGGCTACTAGTAAATGGACAGCTCATTTGGGCAGCTTATTGTCCAATTTTTGCAACCTGCTTCTTCATTTCTGATGGTAATTATAATTCAAATTACAGTTACTTAAGTAAAGCCAAGTCTTTCAAAACTAGAATTAAAAGTGACAATAATTGGACAGTATGGGACTTATATATAGCCAAGCATATAAATATAGGCAATAAATTAAGCATAAATATATTTATATATATATAGGTCTTTGGTTCTTCAGGTTTTCTCCCATGTAGAATTTGAAGTGTCTTGGCGACGTTTCGACGAAGTCTCATTCGTCATCTTCAGGCTGGTGCTTTCGGCTTCTGCTTCTAGGAGCAATGTGAGATTTTAGCTGTTTCTTCCTTTTAACTGCCAGTGGGGGTTTGAACTGATTGGCTGGGAGCTCAGCTGTGTTCTGATTGGGTGGAGGTGTGTTCTGATTGGTTAGGGGCTTGGCTGTGCTCTGATTGGATGGGGGTTGGCTGTGCTCTGATTGGCTGGGGGAGTGTTCTGTTTGGGTGGGGGCTTTGTTGTGCTCAGGTTAGTCAGTGTTACAAGGGGATTAGAGATGGTGGACTGTATAGCTGTTTGGCTTTGCGTTCGTGGTCGTGCCTCATCTTCACGTATGCGTATGCGTATGCGTATGCGTATGCGTATGCGTATGCGTATGCGTATGCGTATGCGTATGCGTATGCGTATGCGTATATGTGTATATATGTATATGTATATGTATATGTATATGTATATGTATATGTATATGTATATGTATATGTATATGTATATGTATATGTATATGTATATGTATATGTATATGTATATGTATATGTATATGTATATGTATATGTATATGGGCAGGGTTCGAACCTAGCATGCAGACTGCCCAGGTTCGAATCCCGGAAAGGGTGAGTTCTGACTGAAGAGAGTTAAATAACTCGAAATAGCTATCTCAGAAATCCCTTATTTCTTTGTTAACAATTTTAAAAACATATATATATTTGTGCTTGCAGATGGCTCTGGGTTGAGCTGAAACAAGCAAAGGAAAGAATGATTTCTTCCTCCCATATTTGGGTTTACAGGGTGCAATCTAAAAAATAACCACTTGACACACACACACACACACACACACACATACACATATACATATATATATATGGCAAATCCTCATCAGCTGAAATGTGAAGTGGCAGTTCATGTACACATAGTATTCTAGCTAGCATCAACAGGAATAATGTCATTATTTCATTCAGGCTTTCTTGCCCTGTAAGTCTTTATTACTGCAATCTTATACTGTTAATTCATGTTATATTTTAAAACAAATGTCTTATACAAGACAACAGAAAACTGATTTTAGTGCCTCAGGAAGTATAAGAACACCTGTAACAGAACTCATATAAATAAGGGAATATAGACATGAAAATGAAATTAGATAAATACAAATCTGAATCAAGAAAATATGTTATGTGAGAACATGATTCTTTGGATATTGGGATGTGGCTGGTTTCTTTTAAAATAGAAAAAGGCAGAAAAAGCCAATTATTTCTATATTCTATGAAAGAGGACAAAAAGCTCCTGCCACTGTGGAGAGCAATCAGTCATTGATGAAATTGACCATTGATTGCCGTTAGTTAGATAATTGAAAACAGACCCCCCTCCTCTAAAGGAGAATTATTTTGACTGCACCTTAGCCTGACATGAGCAATTGATCCCATATGATTTTTCACTGTATTTATGTAAGACAATAGAAGGACCTAAACATCAGAATCAGGTCTCATACTTGGGGGGAAATATGATGTAAGAATTTTATATGCACTATAAAAACAAAGCTGATTTTCTTCAAATTTCACAGACTAAGCATGTATAAAAGAAAATATAGGTCGGGATCCACCACCTCCCTCTTATATGCACAGACAAGAGCATTTTAACACTAGTAATGATCAAATACCACGTGGGAAGATTGGTTCATGTGTCCCATTGAAATAAAGTTGCATTTCAGGGACATTTACACATGGACATCAAAAAAAGTCAAAATGGTGGTTGAGACTATTTAAGTAACACCCCCCTTTTTTAAAAAAAATACATCATAATGACTTTGATAGTTATAGATACCATCTTGACTTTTTGACATCTCTGATATCAATTCATATTTTTCCAAACTTTAGTTCAGAGTATCATTCTAGACCAGTGTTTCCCAATCTTGGAAACTTGGAGATGTGTGGACTTCAGCTCTCAGAATTCCCCAGCTTGCTGGCTAGAAAATTCTGGGAGTTGAATCCAAACATGAAGCTCTATATGTTGATAGGCCAGAATTCTATTTTGGATATAAGGAGTGTAAAATAAATCTGACATGGATTTCAACAATGTGATATGCCCACAGTTTAGTAAGTAAATATTTCTATTAATTTTCGTGAGGAGCAGAAAGACAGTACTTGGCAAAAAAAAGAAGATTGATTAATAAACAGAAACAAGTAAAACCTTTGTTATGGAATGAATGGATATTAGTGAATGGGTCCATTAGCATTATTTTCTGTTCAAAATTCATAAATAACATAGATGTTGGAGAAATCAAATCTAGTTATTTATTCTATTTATGAATAGCTGCATTTAGAAAAATGTTAAATAAGTTGCATATAAAGTTTTATATATTTAGAGAAGTTATAAATGACTGCAAATGCTGATCCACATTTTAAGACAACTGCAGGAAAATAGATAGGTTAATTCCAATAATTGCTTTATCTTAGCTGGCATTTCTAATAAGTCTTTATGACTTATTATGCCTATTTTAGTTAGCTGATTTTTGAAATTTGCTTACAATATTCATGGCTTAGAACACAAAGAATCAAAACCTCAAGTTACAACTCAACACACACAGCATGAAAAATATGATAACATCATGATGCAACATATTGTTGTTCTGAGCTATTGTGACAGCTGTCTGGGGTAAAAGGTAAGCTATCCATTTACAAATCAATTAAAAGAAAAATAAACAAAATAGGCATGCAATGTTACTAAGCCAACAGAAACCAGAAAGTGCCTGCAAGTAAATAAATAGGAATCCAAGCAAGATTGTTTGTCTGATTCTAATGCAGGTAATGTAACTCTGAGCTCAGTGATCCAAGAGCAAATTTCCCAGCAGGCTGCCCTTGACAAGCAGGTGTCAGTCAATCATGCACATTTTTGCCTCCCCAAGAGGACAGATGGTCTCAGCCTACTTAGCAATTCCAGCCTCTGTTGTCAGTCCCCACCCCAACTCTGCGACACAGTGCTATAATAAAGATGCTCTGAGATTTGTGTTAATCTGCAGTCTTTGGGGTAAACCGTAAGCAAAGTTTGCAGAGTTATTGTTTCTCATTATAAGACTGCCCTCTTATCTTTTTATTCGCCTATGGCATATAGATATCTTTAATAGCTTAGACAGCCAGGCTCAGCTTCAGTGCAGACTACTTCCCATCATTTTGAAGCACCAACAAAATTACTTTGTCTGAAGAGGCTTGACCTAATCTGTGTGAGGCTTTGGGAAGAAAGTGAAGCACCCTTATTTCTCCTGATAAGAAGAGCAACATCTTAACAGTGTTCCTGTTGTTGGATTTTAAGCAAAGGTATCCTTTATCCTCATTTGCACCTGATCCCATTTTCCACATGTATATACCCTCCCTTTAAAAAAAAAAAGGACAATGTTCTTTTCTCTCTTTCCTAGATTCAAAAACTAAGCTAGCAAAATGAACATGTGTGTTTGAATGTCATGTTAGGTTCCCAAGTCTATCTTTATTATAGTTTGTGAAGCCTTGCTTCTCCCATTAATTCTCTGTTCAAAAAGCTCCCAAGATTACTTGGGGTGTTTAGAGTATCTGAAATGTTGTTGGGCGTGTTCTTCAATCAATTTTTTAAAGAATTTTCTTAGCATTTTCATGTAAAATATAAACACAAGATGCCTTCCACAGCTTCGGGACAATGATATACATTCTTGAACACAAAACAACAAAAAATGTCTGTATGGTTCCATCAAACACTTGGAAGAGGACACAGGAATCTATATTTTGGCTATGTCTTGAAAGCTGTGAACCTCTGGGTTGTGCACCCCAATTTCCTTGTATTGGATAAAACATCAGTGAAAGAAGAGTAGGTGCACTTGAGTCAATTCCTTCTTTCAATCTGTGGAGATCAAGATGCACTTTTAGAAGCAAGGCAAAGGGACACCTTCCACAAATATAGGAAAGAGAAGGATTCTCTGAATATTCACACTTTAAATGTGAAGTTCATATTTTAGCTGATTTTCTTTTCCAGATACATTTCAGTGGTGATATGAAGCTTGTTCCATGATTGTTGTACATTTGGAAGCTTACAAGAGGCCATGTCTTCATATTATACCTATTCCCTTTTTATGGAATCTTCTATGGTTCCTACAGGAACAGCTATTGCAAAGAATAGTCTCTGGATTGGTCTCTTTTCACAAAGAATTTCTTTCCATAGGATTCTGGTATTCAGCTGCAAATAGTCATCCACAGGTAGCCACAACTCTACCTAAGCTTTAGGATTCAGATATTGTTTGTAAATGCAGAGAAGTGGCATAAATAGGAAGATGCTCCAGAAGAAACAATGGCAATCTCCACACAGTTCACTACATTTATATCGTAAAGTATCAATATCCTTATTCCATTTTTTTCTTTGGGTCATAAATACATTGTGTGAAAGAAAAAAATATTGAATCCTACCATATGCTAGAGAATTCTACACATTTGCAGGACAATATAACCACAGATGCTCTCACAACATTGCCCGCAACCAGTGGTATTCTGAAAGCTGAAACTGATGAAAGAGATATTTTTTTTCTTTTTCCATATTCTGCCCTGGGAGGAGTGTGCATTCGTCCTTAAGTCTCTTGCCCTTGGTGTCTGGATTGGAAAGCCATACTCCCTGTCTTGCTCCCTGCCCCCCAGCATTCAATTATAAAAATAGTGAGCTCAGAAAGGAGTTTGCAAAATGCAGCTGGAGAAAGCAATGCCAAGAAAAAGAGGGCTTGGGAGCAGCTTGCAAATCCAATTGTTCATGTATGATTGGGCTCAGAAGCAAGCCTTCCACTTCAACATTCCTGCCTATAGACAGGAAGCTGAAATGCTGAAAACAAGGAATATTTTCTATTTGTGTAGACTCCCACACAATATAAATTTTATAATAGCAGGATTCTAAGCTCTGCAGAGAGCCGATGCATGGGATGCAATTTATTTTTTAAAAATTTATTTACAAAATTTGCATTGCCACCTTCTCGCACATGGTGGCTCAAGGTGGCAATAATACATGGAAAGGACAAAACCAAGAGGTTCATCATTTTTGCAAAACGTTAATCAAATGGCAGGGATAAAACCCAAATCAGAAGAGTGAGATGAGAGACTCTATAAATTTAACCAACTAATCAATAACTTAATAGATTTGATAGGTAGTTGGGGGTCTTAAAATGTTTATTTGTTAAAAAAAAGCAATATCTTAAATATTAAACTGTCCTAAATCATATGAAGAAATCTAAGAACATTCCTAAAGTTTCTCAGAGTTATATGTGCACATTGGAACTTTTGCAGATAGAAGTTGCCACATTCAGTTTAACGGCTACTAAAATACTGAAAACTTTGTTTGGATTCATCTCACAATGACTTGCATTGTATATATATGGATACCTCATCAATTTCTGTTGCATGGTTATTAAAAATACCTTTCGGTTTTGGTTTCTCTTCAAAAATTGTATGAAAAAATTGTCATTCCCACCTTCATTCTCAACGGCAACATTATCTTGCCTTGTAAGTGCATAATACATACATGCCAAAGTTTTAGCGATCTTCAAAAATTATCAATAACATACAAAAAAGTTGTGTACTGATAGTCATTTAACTGTTCAGATTGATAATAGTACATAATAATCAATATGTGGCACATATTTCATATTTTATGTATTTTGTTGCAGGTCAGCTAGCTTCAATCCCTCTTGGAAAATGTACTGAGTGTACTGAGTACATAAAGAAAGCGTACTTCCTTTGGCTTCAGATCATCATTAGCAGAGGGAGAAGCAGACTGACAGGTAGGCCTTGTTTTAAGGGAGAGCCTAGAATCTTTGGAGTCCTTGGTGCTTTCTGACCTTGGTTGTTTGCTCCCAGCTATTTCATTATATGACCAGGTAACATCTTCAGTTCTAGAAGGGAGTGGGATTTGCTCTCTGTTTATATACAGTAGCTTGGCTTTTAAGAGTTGGTAGGCGTTTCATACTCCTTGGTAGTCCCTTGATTGGACTATTGTTTATTGTTTGATTTTTTTTAGTCTTGCTTTTTGATTTCTATTCTATGTCTTCTCTTTTTTACAATCTTTCTGCTGGAGTTCTACATTTAGAATAGAATAGAGACCTCCTTAAGCAGGAGAACCTACACCATCTCAGACAGATGATTATCCAGTCTCTTCTTAAAGATCTCCAGTGATGGAAGACCCACGATTTCTGGGGGTAGGCTGTTCTATTGGTTGATTGTCTTGTCAGGAAGTTTCTCCTTAGATCCAGGTTGCTTCTCTCCTTGATCAGTTTCCAACCATTGTTTCTTGTCCTTTTCTCTAAGTGCTTTGGTGAACAACCTGACCCCTTCTTCCTTGTGGTGGTCCCTCAGATACTGAAACACTGCTACTATGTCTCCCCTATTTCTTATTTTCTTTAGACTAGCCAAACCCAAATCCCGCAGCCATTCTTTGTATGTTTTAGCATCCAGGCCTTTGATCATCCTAGTTGCTCTTCTCTTAATTTTTTCCACACTCTCAACATCTTTTTTGTGATATGGTGACCAGAATTGGCTGCAGTATTTCAGGTGTGGTCTTACTAGGGCTTTGTAAAGTGATACTAGTACTTCGTGTGATCTTGATTCTATGCCTCTGTGGAAAAATGGCTTTGAAGTTGCTCTAAATTCCAGTAAATAAAACAAAATAATTTAAATCATTGTTTTTAATGGTATATATTAAATAAGTTCTATTGCAAAGTAAAGTATGTTGTATCAGCTATCGAGGCAAATAAGGCAGTTACAGTGTCTTTTGTGTGATAAGCTTATTATCAGCATGGGGAGCAATTGTGAAATTAATTTGAAATTGATGTATTATTCTATTTTCATTATTTATTTTATAATAAAAATCATTTAAACAATTTAATAATAATAATTATCTACTTGGCTAATTAGATTTATTTGCCTTATTCTTTTCATAGTATATTTTAGATGTTACCGCTAAGTTCCTTGTTACAATATTATCCGTTTGTTCCAATATCATTTTCTCTCTTTCTACTCTACCTGTTATGATCTTCCAAGAGGGATGAAAGGAACCTATTCACAATCTATTAATGTACCTTGGGTATGAATAAAATCTGCAAACCAAAGTGAGTTGAACTTTACCATAACATAGGAATTATATCAACTATTCAGCACAGGTAATTTAGCTAACTTCATATTTTGCTTAATTACAAATTCTGAGAAATTGAAAGAAACTTGTATTGTTTCATCAACATATTGCAATAAAATGTATCCCCTATAATGTGCTTTTTAGAAAAGAGTTTGTATCTGCACCTTTTCTGCCATGTTGTCTGAATCCCTTTGTCAGTTTCAACTTCACTGTTATCTATCACTGTAAAGTCACCAGAGATATTATGGCGCCAGCTTATCTGTTACTATTACAGCTGGGGGATTTATATAGAGTGAGACCTATTTATAAAGCTCTTTGTATGACTGTCCAGTGCCTTCCAATAAATATTACTTTCCCCCTTACTCCTTCATATTCTTTTGCTGTTTTTTACACCCAAATTTCTACTGAAAAATGAACTCTTGGGTTGTGTTCCTAAACATTCAAAAGTAGACCCTAGGCATTAATCATATGGCAAACATCTCTGAAACTGGATGAGAGAAACCAAATTCTTAGTAGTTTGATTAAGAGCCAAGCATGTTAAGATGCAGGGCAGGAATGAAAAGGGTCTTTGTTTTGATACTTAAATTGGATCTTTCTTTTTTACAATCCCATATGCAGTTTTCATTGCCCTTCACTTTCTCACTTCCCTACAGGAGAAATGGTAGATTAATTTGTTTAAATTGCTTTAATCTACAACTTCTGAATCAATATTTGGCTTAAAACAACTTCAAATGATTCACTTTTTAAAAATTTTAACCTCCTTTGAGCAAAAATTATATCCCCAAAGTGCAAAATAGGAAAAATGGCATACAATAATGTATTTAATTAGGAAAAATTATGAAGTGTATGTGGGGAAATGGTCTCCATAATAAATGTACATTTTTGTGGCATTTCCTTTTTAGGAATAAATTGCAAATTGATGTCAAATTTGAATAGATTAAATTCATGGCTGCACTTATACAGAACAAGCATAGCTGGAAGACAGACTAATTTGCCCAACCTCATATTATGGGATTATAAATAATATATATTAGACCAAAATCCCTTTTCATAACTGACTTTCTATATACAAAGACCAAAGAATTCGACGTTCACCCTTAATAATCCCCAATGACTTTCCAGATAATGCACAAAAATCCAGTCCATCATCTGGAAAGATAGGTGCACTGATAAAATCCATGGAGCTAAATAATGCATATGTATTCTGGAAAATAACAAAATCATCCCAATCTCTGCTAAATCTATAGGATTTGATATAAGATATTCTATGATGCCTAGAAGAAACAAGACAGCCCACTTGTAACAAAAGGAGAGCTGCATTTTAAGTGTTCTTATTCTTAAGATTCTCGACCAAGCACATGTACCTGTATACGCATACATATTCAAAATTATGCACTCTAAAAATTCTAGTCCACTTGCTGAAGTTGTTTTCTTGGCAACAATTTGTCCTCTATCAGTTTTAAAATCAAGTAATCTTTCCTCTGCTACCAGTGTGCAGGCTTTCAGTTTCCCTAATGAATAGCCAAAACAATTACTGATTCTTGTCAAGGAAAAGACTAGTGGAAAAACATTCCTGATGTGTTTATCTTTTGATTGCACTGAAACGAATGCTGAGTTATTATAGAGGAGATCAGTACTTCCAGCTTACCCCAGTGTAAGCATGAATATTTTAGGATAGGAGTACATGACATTGTCCTCAACCTACCCCTTCCTAATGCGTTCATGGCCATTAAATTCACTAATGGGGTGGTGAAAAGCTGAGCATTTCCCTTTCTTTTTTGGCAAGTTAACTGACAGTGCAGTGATGGATCTAGCTTTGGCTTCAGGGTTTTGTTTTTAGCCAGTTAAAATTAAGAAGACTTCAACCACATTCCTTAAGTAGCCCAAGTGACAGAGAAGGAAAAGGTAAATCTAACTTATTTTCTTTCTTCTTTATTTTGCTAGCCCATGAAAGGTAAAGAAGCAGGGAATCTACCAGGCAGAGATATCATAAAAAAAATTGTCCATAGCAAGCCATCTTTTCTTGTGTCTGTTTTAAATCACACTTAAGCTCTGACAGATCTTGCTGGATCAGCTTCAAGACTTGTACTTGACCTAAGATCTCTTTTAACAAATTAGTGGAAGAATCTTCCTCCACCATCTTTCACAGCTCAGCAAACAGAGCTGGAGTTAAGATCATTGTTGAACGTTTAGGTCTAGTTTGCATTACTATAGCTCATTAAAAACAAAATAATATGTAATGAAAAGTTTTATTTCCCAGATCAAAGCCTTTGTCCACCACAGTCTGATAATTCAAAGTTTGAGGACACTTTTATTAGGAGAGAGGCTAGAGACAAGTGCTGACAGTACCATCTCAAAGGGAACATCACATTGGCCAAAGAGGAGGAGAAGAAAGGGACTGAAATCTGTTTCTTGCAAACAGATTAATAACTGCTTAAGCTGCCTTTGTTTCCAGTTTATTCTTTAGTTTACAAGCTGCTGTATGGAAAAACTCCAAGAAAAGAAAGAGTAAGTTTCTAGCATTAAAGTCTAGGCTGTTGTTTTTCTGAAATCCTCCATTTCCCCAAAGGATTAAATTTAAAAAAAATGGACCTATATGCTAGGCATTTGGGATATATGCTTGTCAGAAAACAGGATTATTTCAGATGCCAAGCATTTTGTTATTTTTTTTTATCTCCTTTTCTCTATGGCCTTCTGAAATAACTGGCTACTAACTAGCAAAAAAAGGATTATAAAGGGTCAAAATGCTTTTCCCTTTGTGCTTTCCCCCTTCATCTTCATTGGGAATCTTGCACCACAGCATAACAAAGACTGTGGAATTAGCTGTATGAAACTGTTATTATTCTAGAAGAGATATATAATAAAGACAATAAACATGGGTTTTTCCCCCAAGATTTGAATGTTCCCAAGCCAATTTCCATTTAAAAAATTAGTCCATTTGCTTCAGTATCATCATGGCAAATGAAGAGGAAGAAATCTCAACTTCCCACTGTATTATGGTATGTGTGTGCTGCTTTTCTTTACCTACTAGGAGTGATGACAATACAAAGACATTAAACCAAAGTCTTCTGGGCACTGGTGATCCCAAGAGATTGCAAAAGATAGCCTCCAATAGTGATTAAAGTTTTGAAACAGCAGTATTTTTATCATATTTTTGGGAATAAAACATTTATGATAAAGATCAATATATATATATATGAGATCTTCATGTGAAGGAGCTGAGAAAACAAGCAAATCAAGGCACAGCATAAAACAGGGGTTCTCAAGCTTGGCAACTTCAAGACTTGTGGACTTCAACTCCCAGAATTCCTCAGCCAGCAAAGCTGGCTGAGGAATTCTGGGAGTTGAAGTCCACAAGTCTTGAAGTTGCCAAGCTTGAGAACCCCTGGTATAAAAGCAAGTTCACTTTCAAACCTGGAAATTGGCCATATAACTTTGGGCCCATCACCTTCTTTCAACATATCCCATTCACAGGTTATTGTTGTGTGGGGAAAGGAGGCAGGAGCATTATGTATTTGAGTTGTACATAATAAAGGCAGTATATACAGTAAGTCTAATAATAAATATAGGAATATGAATAAAACCCTTTTTACATTGCAATTTATGTTTACATGTTACTTT